>CM076584.1:1558362829-1558929236 GCA_034641835.2 Pinus albicaulis
TTTGATGCCATGGGGCATCCTGTGTATCGTATTCCTAACCCTATCCCTTGTAAATTTTGTTTAAGTAGTTTTATTTCATGAATGAATTGTTATTTATGTTTCCTAGAATAAATTTCCATTTCTGTACTTGATTTTATTTGATGTTATTTTGAAAGGATACTGCTAATATATATCTTTGGTCGGTGGATGCAAATTCCAGGTTCTTGCACACTATCACTTCATATCTAGCATGCATCCCCATATGGAGCCAAATGTTGACCACTGGAAGGGCACTTGATGATAATGAGAAGACTCCATGCCCAAGGATGAACCAGAAGACATTTGTACCATCAGATATCATCAGTTCAACAGAATTTTTAAACTCTACTTCTACTTCTTATCATTTTCTCTTGTACCCAAATTCCACGCCCTACGGGGAATTGTAATAAGTGATGCTAGTAATGATGAGTTTTGAGTCTGTAATAGGCCTAGGTAGCCTGGGACCTTGCCAACAAGTGAGTATTACTCTGGGAGGTTTTTTTTACTTGGTTAATTATCATCTCCCTACTAGGAGTTAATAATTAATTGAGTTTTTTCCTTCAATTATACCCCAAAGCCGGAGTACGGCTTGATGGTGAGGCCTTGGGTGACTCCTAGTGTTTAGAGTCAATGTATATTACCATACTAGATCACACAAAAAATTTCGTGGAATTTGGTTACGTCTAAGTAGTGATTTTTTAATTTTTTAGATTTCCCGCAAGTCAAAAATTGCAATAAAAATTGTAATTGAATTGTAATTAGTGTTGTCTAGAGAAGTTGTATGGGGTATGAGTAATCAAAATTACACCTCTCACGCTCAACTTTCTACTATGACACACTTTGAGGGGTTAAAAATGTGTTTTGAACCCTCAAAACCCACTTTTCCTAAGTTTAGTGGGAAATCTGACAATTAATTAAGCCATAAATTAAATAAATGGAGAAAAATAAATATCCACACATGCTAAATGAGGTGGAAATGAGGTGGAAAATTATGGAGGAGTTAAAGTGAAGTCCCAAGGTGATGTGGACTCCTAAAATCAAGGAAAAGACATGTGCTCAAATAAAATTGAATTTCCGGCATTAAATGAGAGTTGCTTACTTGGAAATTCGAATTTGTGAAGTTAGTGCATATTTGGGAGGATTTAGGAGAATATTTGGTGGAGATTTTTGTGGGAAATTGTTCCCACATGGATTACCAACCATATGCACATGTCATTCCATCATAAAATTCGAATTTGGCACGTAAGGGAAAAAGAAAATGATGTCCACTTGCCAGAATTCGATTTTTACACTTGACATTGGAGCTCCACTTACCAAATTCGAATTTGCCTTGAGATCTCCTCCCTCTCACCACTTGGCATATGGTTCTTCATTGGGATTTGCTCCCAACTTTCTATATAATGGAGCCATGGGCTCTCATATTGTAATCATTGTTTACTAGCTATTGTGTTTGCGGAAGCGCTGCTGCCTTGTACACTTTCAGAAATATCAATAAAGACTTTGGGGTTTCATTCATGAGGTGTTCCTCCTTTTGGAGTGTGATGAATTGTTGATCATTGGTATAATTCATTTTACTCATGCTTTGATCTAATTTGTTTCCATATGCTCTTGTAGATTTGTTAATGTAGAGCTATCTTACATTGACATTTGATTTAGGAGTATGCTCTAGGTATAGAATGCTCTAGTTGGTTTCAAATAAATCTCTAGAGTTTCTTATCATTGTTTATTGCTAGATCTATATGGAACTAATTCTTGATTGAAGTTTTGTAGAGGGAACATCTTGTTGGGATCAAATAATCAAGTGTTGGGGGAAGTCTTTGGAGAGACCAACCCACTCTTGATACATTCTCAAAGGAGCTCTCATTTGTTCTTTGAACCTTCATAGTCTTATCTTACAAAGTGGTTTTGCAGGGGTTTTGGGACATAGCTTGTATACAAGCCGAATACTTCTAAATTTGAATATCTTTTAAAACATTATACTTCATTGCTTTCATTTGCTATCTAAGAGCTTGAAGATGACTAAGAAAAGAGGAGAGTTTACTCGAACTCTTTGGCTTAGCCCTTTGTAAATTGTTGTGCAATATTTTGTAATTTTATCTATCTAATATTTGATTGGTTTTGTAGCCCTCTTTCCGAACTTTTTCTTGTGACAGCTTGAGTGGACAACTACAAGAAATTACTAACAAGTTGTTGCAGGACCTTTGGGCTACGAATTTCAAATGAGGAGGATAACTCTCTCTTCTTTGGTTGTAGGAATTGAAAGAGCTTAGCTTATTTTCTCCTTTTGTAAAGTTTGGAAATCTCTTTCTCCTTTTAAAGTTTTATGAATAATATATATATATATATATATATATATATATATATATATATATATATATATTTTCACCGAGGAAAACCCTATGGTCTCAATATTTGTAAAGATTTTCCTTGGTTTAGAAAAGGCCTCATGGTCATTTCATTCTTGTAAAATTAATAAAATTTCTGTTTTTGTTGTGGGAGCGTGGGTTTTACCCATTGGCATCCCTATCTCTCCATTTCAAATGAGAGAATTTGTAGATGGATTGACTTAGTGGTTTTGACATTTCCATTTTCTTTCACATCACATATGCATGCTCTAATTGGGAAGTAACATAAATCGCATAGTCCTTTAATTTCCTAATTTTCAATCTCATTTGCCATCACTTACTTATGTTTTGTGATCTATTTCTCATTTGGATAAGTTTCACAATATACTACAAGTAAAGAAGCATAGCACTTTCAATTTATGGCAACTTGAGTTATTGTTCTAACTATGAAGCATATTTAATTGAATCATCTCTATCTTTTACATAGCACTTGCAAACTCACTTTCATATCATTTAGGCATTTCACTTTTCATACTAGACTTGCATCTCTAAAATTTACCTCCAACTTAAGTTGGTTGAATAGACGTTTTAGGGACCCTCTACCTCTATGGACTCCTCATTGTGAGATCCAAATATTTGGGCGAGGGTGTGGTCTGAGGATTAGAGTTCAATTGTAACCTTGCTTTAGAACTAATTAATAAAATAAACCAAGAGCACTATCTCATCACATTTACTTGCAAAGTTCCCAAATTTTTTGCTATCTTGACGGTTTAAAGATTCACATGCAAATATTATCTTAAGAAGCACTATGGATGCAAGGATTTTAATTCCTTAAATTTTGCAACAAGTTAAATCCTATGGTACTTGGAAATTTGCTTACTTTTGCAACTTCATTGCATGTTGTCATTTTAATGATCATTATGCTTATGGATGATTGATATATCTCGTTTCATTGGCAAATACCCTTATTTGGTGTTGCAAATTTAATTGCATGTTGTGATCTTGGTCTAACATTTGAGTTTTTATATCATCTCATTTACATTCTCCAAAAGTAGAACACTAAATGTTTCCTTATGAGCAAGATAGTTTCTCATGCTTTGATTCATAGATCTATTTATCTTGAGAGCATTTCTGATATCTTGTGCTAACAGTCTTTTGTTTCCATTTCAGGATTACTGCGTTCTCATCTCTTTGAGCATTTCTTTTACTTTTGAGCACGTTATTTGTAAAGGCACTGGTTAAATGGTTTGTCATTATTTCAAAGTTGCTCATAAATGTTCATGAATCTTCAAAAGTAATCCAATCTCACTCTAATATTCTCCTAGAAAACTCACATTTTTAACTTAATTTTTTTTTAGGAACCACCCCCCATCGCTAACCTAGGAGATAGCTTAAACGGAGAGAGTCAGGAATAGGTGACAGCCCCTTCTCTGCGTTCCTTGCCACCAACCACACCTTGTGGGGTTAAAGGCTTTTCCCGCTAACTGTAGGTAGGTGTAGGCGGAAAGCAATAACAGCACGTATAAATTCTGAAGATCATATTTGCATGCCCTGCACTCTCCATGTGTTTCATGAGAAGTCCACGACTCACTTTTTTATCTCCAAAAAGCCCACATCCCTCCTTCACGTAATTCATTTGAAATCTTAAGATAAAATAAAACATGGAATAATAATAATAAAGGTGAATAATCAAAGGTTCTATGGCTTATGTCTTCCCCCTTGGCCACTTAAACCTCTTATAAACTCACTGCATTTCCCCACTTGTTGATTCATGGCCCCCAAATCTTGTCCTTCCTTTTTTGTGGCCTGTGA
This sequence comes from Pinus albicaulis, assembly GCA_034641835.2. Taxonomy (NCBI): domain Eukaryota; kingdom Viridiplantae; phylum Streptophyta; class Pinopsida; order Pinales; family Pinaceae; genus Pinus; species Pinus albicaulis. The sequence continues at coordinate 1,558,367,005 of CM076584.1, forward strand.
TGTATTTATATTAACATTCAATGTCCAGATATAGATTACATTTGTTCAGGTTTTAACCATTCATCATATATAATCCCAGTATTGGTCTGGGGATTAAAACTGTATATTACAAGAAAGATCACAATTTACATTTTAGCTTCACACTTAAAGAGAACTCGTTGTGTTGGTTGCAATGTTGTTGCATAAGGGAGAGTTTTTGGCCAAGTCACCTTGGTTCTCAGCACTAGGATTTTTTGAAGAGGAGTAAAAACAATTCCTAATGTATTTGATCCTTGTACCAAAGACTAGGTCTCCTGGCCTAATCTTAAAAAGCACTCCAAAATATCTAATCCAAACAGGCATGTAGTGTAGCATAGGGTGTCGAACCACCAACCAAAGAAGGATTGGAACTTCAGTCTTAGGCCTTTAAGATATAAAAAATCATTAAATAGCTATAATTGTGCCCCTATTGACAAACCAATCTTGGGCTGACATTATTCCAAGTTGTGTTACAGATTATATTGCACGCACAAAAGATCATGTTAGACCATGTCACATCTGCACCAACTCCTGGATCTCTAGGGAGGGACATTTTTCACCTTGAGCAGAGAACCCGCAGAAGTCAGAAGCTTCCATGTCCTCTTTTGCATATTCTTGTCAATCTCAGCAAGGAGGCAACCAAGACACCAAGTTAGCTGGGCCATGAGCAAGAGAAAGGAGAACCACCACAGCTGTCTGTGTAGCTCTCTATCAAGGCCATTAAATGATTCCCAAATCTTCAGTTTGACATTTCAGAGATTAAGAACCAACCAGGGAATGATGGTTGGGAAGTTGTTGTCCCAAATATAGAGTCACAAAAAGAGGGATTGGGTGGTCCATCCAATAATGAAAAAGATGGGTATAGATTTAATTATTCTAGTATAGGGCAAATTTTGTAGTTATTATTTCTTTTAAGGTTTTCAGCCAATGCTTGTAGTGGCCCCCCTTGTGGATCTACGCTTTTAATTGCCCTGTGTGTACATTATTGTTTTTTTAAACAAAAATGAGTAGTGTTGTATTAAAATCTGTGCCCGGACGCAGTAGATACCCCGGAAGTGGAGTACACAATTGCTTTCACAAATTGATCCTCCAGAGAGGAAATTTCTACAACACCAAAATCCTAACTAGAAGACATACAGAAACAGAGTGTCGATATGAGAACAATTTACAAAAATGCCCAAGAAGGAAAACAAATTTGTCTTTTGAGCTCATCAGAAGAGTGTTAGGATCCTCAACTAAAGGTCTTTTGAGGTCTGGAAGAAAATTTCCTTCATGCCTGCTAGAGGCATTAGACTCAGGAGTCAGCACTAATACTTGTCCTGGGAGAATTTTGGGCCTGTAGGGCGTCAAGAAGGAACCACGTAAAAGAGAGAGACAGGCATATGAACTAAATCAAGGCTAATGAGTTGACAGATTCCCTGTTGAGAATGGAGACCAATTATGGAGTCTGGGCAAAGAGACCTGTAGGCTTGAGTGAGACAATCAAAGTTCAGACGAGGAGCACCGAGAGCCCAAAGTCCAAACGTGTTACCAGTGTCACCACCACGACTGTAATTGACGCGCAAAATCCCAAACCACGAGTTACTTGTAGAAGCCAAATAGTCCAGCACAGAGCTTATGGTGGGCAAAGCAAATGTAACTTCCCCCCAAAAGAATTTGGATAGAGGAAGGCCTGGTGGATGAAGGTCATAAATGCTTGAGTACCAAGGAGTCATGGCTTTATTCAGCTAGGGAGGCCTCTCCCATGCTTCGCCATTTATTACACCACAAAGCTTCATAATTTCGGCCGTAGAGGAGCCCATAACCAGATGTGGTGGGAGGTTATTGAAATGAGGTGAACATTGTCAGATTGTAGGACCACCTGCGTGCGGGAGGGGGAACCTGACCTCAGTTGCATGCAGCACTGCCTTCCCGTTTGACACGAAGGAAATATTGATATGCCCGCCCCATCTATTCATGCTTCTAAGGAGTGTTACGATCTTTGAGGTTGAGTGGCCGATCATTAGAAAGTAATTAGGGGTATAGGAAAAAAAAATTAGATGGGGAGGTGTCATGGGATGCCTCACCACCGGCGGACTCTGATTATCTCAGTTTGTCCAGCTTTGAGGTTAGAAGCTTGGTTTGCTTGGCGATCTGCCTCTGTATTCCGATGTCTCAGCACATGGAAAAAGGAGGTTTCCTGAAATCCATCCAGAATCCTAACCACTATTTGAATAATTATCTTGAGATGATTTTCTTTTGGCAATGAATATTTATGGAGGTGTTGGAGCGAAATACGAGAGTCTTCTAGAATCATAAGGTTAGGAAGATGCAAGTCTTTAGCCAGAGTTACTCCTAGCAGAAGCCCAAACAACCGCTTGGTTGTTAGTCATGCAACCCAATCCCCACGAGTATCTCATTTCCAGAAAACCATTGGGATTAAGGATAATCCCTCCCCCTTCTGCCACCCCTATGTAAATTATTGCTTTTATCAATAGTTAAAAGGAAGCATTTTTTTAAAAGGAAACTTGATATTGTTCAACATGGGATTACTAGTGCATCAAGTAGCCCATCTCATGGTTCTTCAATACAACAAGCTTAACTTTCCTATGAGCATTTAATGAAGCCCGTTTTGGCACAAAACAAGTAAATGATTAGGGTGACCTTTCCTATCTTCTTTTTAAAGTTTCCCCTACAGTTTTGACTTAAGAGGACTCACCATAGATCACATAGTGCCATCACTATCTACAAAATTTGGAATATGAATCTATAACAGTACATGAAAGCATAAAATAAATGTTTCTTTTAGAAAATAGATCATGAATATCAAACTCACCCCCGGCCACTAACGACCTCTGCTTCACCGTCTGTCCCAAATGTAAGCCGGCCATCTGGACCACGCACACGAACAAGCCTAGTTTTTTTATACATTAAATCTGCCAATTCTGCCTGAGCCCACATGTCAAAACAATATAATTGACTTCATTGGTTAGTTGTGAAACATAAAAGTTGCTCAAAAGACAAGTTAATAAATAAGACTAAGAAATATTAGCAGTTTTCTTTAACGGAAGTTAACTGACCTGTAATTTTGCTTCTTTGCTTTGTGCATGGGCATTAAAAATCTCAATAATAAGCCCCACTCTGTCATAAACGGGCTTACCCCATGCTTTCTATATTTAAAAGTCAAAACAAGGCAATAAACATGTTGCACTACAAGCTTTACAAAATTTATAACATGGTATCAGGAATTTTACATGAAAACCAACATGATAACATCAAATGTCATGGGACAAAACTAAGATATGCTGCAAACAACACTGGATTAAAATTACTTGCCTCTAGATTACGCTGTTGAATACCACTAAGGATAGCATTGACAAATACAGCATCCAATTCATCCTGCAAAACCGTTGGTTATCATTCTGTAAATTAAATTAACACTAAATGCAGAACACAGCCTTAACAAAAACCTAACTACACTTCGTAGTCTGAACTTTGAAGAACATTGAAAAACATGATGTAGAGTAAGATTAAAATGTGGATTTGTTCACCAAAGCTTTTCACAGATTCAAACTGCAGAGTATAGAAAACAGCTGAAAGAGGTTTTCCTCAAAGATTAAATACCTACAAAGGAATGTCTGGTGGGAATGATTACAGGTCAGATAGGAAAAAATGAAAAGGAAATCAAATGATTGATACCAAAGCTATCCTTGGTAATAATTTGCTGAGGCTGCTGTGTCCTTGGAAAACTATCACCAGAAGTTTAAGTCAATAACCACATGGTATTATACTTGTTCAGATCTGAACTATGACATGCCATGGATATGTTCCTTTTTGGCTTACAGCAGCATCTGTGACCAGGCACACTGCAGTATCCGCTTTTTCCTTTACTTATTACCTTCTAATCACTTTTTGTTTCCAATTGCTGCAGATTACTATACTTATGTTATACATTTACAGTTGAAGCATATTAATTTTAGTTAACCATGGTATGTTCTATGCTTAGAGCAATTTACATCAATCTTTCTTATTAGCCCAATTCAATTTCCAGCTATGCAATCACATAAACATTGACAGTAAATGCTGATAGAACATAAATAAACCGACAGAAGACAAGCCAAGACAAGAGACAATAATTTCGCGGAGGCCACGAAAAACCCCAATGTGGGGAAAACCCTTTGATCAAATCTTCTTATTATTCTTCAAATTCAGCAGAGAGAGAAAGTACAACTTACAGAAGTCAACAGGATGCCCCAGCCAGCAAAATCAACGCTGGTCAAACCAGCAAAATACCTCCCAATGGAGGTTGGTTAAAGCCAGTCAAACTCTACCTCTTCTCGCAGTCAAATTCAGCCCAAAACAGTCCAAAATAATCCAGTCAAACTTGGTCAACGCAACAGTCAAACTTTGGTCAAATCTGCGATCAACGCTGCAGTCAATGCAGCAGTCAAACAGCTCGGACTTCCTCAATTTCTATACCTCCAGCTGTGGCCTCCCAAAAACGAAATCTGGCCCAAAATGGAGTCAAACAGTCAAGGTTGATCCAAGGTCAATGCTGGTCAACGCTGCACAGAAAACCCTTAACAGTCCTAAATTTTTAGCTTGTCCTTCACACGTGTGGAGGAGAGAGAAAGGCCTCTTAAGCTGTACGATTAAATCAGATGAGAGAGAATGTGTCAGATGAGTTGAATGATGAAATGAGCATCATGTCTCTCCTTTTTATATCCATGACTATGGGTGTGTGACACAACTTTTGGGGCTTGTGAGCCTACATTATAATTCTGGCCGACCTTGACAAAATGCACATGTGTGGAAAAATAAATTCAAAATACATGTTCTGCTGATCCAAACAAGATGATCTTTAGATCAATCTTGCACATCTCTAAAAGAGGAATCTAAGTTATCCAACAAAAATATCATCTTCATCATATGAGCAGTGCAACATGGAGTTTGGCCCTAGTAGCCAAATTAACACTCCCTCTCAACTAGGGAGAATTCCATCTGCCCATCCATCTGTCCACCTGTGCAATCCTATCATCGAGTACCATCATGTACTATCATATATCATCATGCAATCCTGTGTCATCTTGTTGTCTCTGCTTTGTTGGCTCTGCTCTTCTATAGAAGAAATAATAAGAAAATATGATCAAGAGTGAGTCTCAAAAATTTTACCACTCTCCACTGACCCAGACTTGATCCCTGATCAAGTTGTTGGACACATCCCATCCTAGACATAGAGAGTACGGCAATACACGATGCATCCATCGGTAATGCTATGGTCTCTATCCTCATTTCCCAACTCATTGGCCAGATGAGAGGTACTTCCCATGAGTCACATGGGGCATAGATCAAAGAGAGGGTGAACCAGCTCAATATCATAACGGTTGGGAAATATCACACCAACAAGGTAACGCAAACCTAGCCCTATGGTTGCCTATAGCTCCAAGTAGTTATCCCCAAGCCCCCTGGAGCTCCCAGAGCTCATAGTCCAACTCAAGCGGGACCCTCACAATAGGGTCTGTCCATGATACCAAGCTTCTCACGGAAGGTTAAGAATTTGACCTTCCCCAATGGCTTCGTGAGAATGTTTGTGACCTGCTCATCAATCCCAACGTGATAGAGCCTTACGGCGCCTCGCTGTACCATGCCCCGAACAAAGTGGTACCTAATATCAATATTCTTGGATCGGTCGTGAAACACGGGATTCTCAGAAAGACGAATCCCACTTTGGTTGTCGCAAAGGATCAAATGGTATCCAGCACATGCCCAAACAGCTCACTGAAGAGCTTTCTCAACCAAACAGCTTCACAGCAAGCCATACTTGCTACAATGTATTCGGCCTCGATGAAACAGATTTCTGCTTCCTGCTCATCCAAGAGATCGAAGCAAAACCTAGGGTGAAGCAACATCCAAATGTGCTTTTACGAGCCACCACATTGCCTGCCCAATTGGCATCGGTATATCCATGGAGCCTCATACTCCTGGCACTGTATCTTAGCCCATGGTTAATTGTGCCCCGGAGATTTCTCAAGAGATTCTTGGCACCAATCCAAAGAATGTGATGAGGCTCGACCATATATTGACTCAACATGTTCACTACAAAACATATGTCCGTACATGAGTTCACTAAGAACATCAAGGCCCCTATGAGTTGACGATACTCGATGGGATTTCCCAAATTGGGCCCAGCAACACTTCCACACAACCTCTTAAAGTTGAGTTCCATCGGAGTAGTCACGGGCTTGCAATTATCCATCCCAAATCTCTCCAGCAACTTCACAACATATTTTCCTTGAGAAAGGAAAATCTCACCTACCTTTTGCTAGACCTCCAAGTCTAGGAAATAGTGCATCAGTCCTAGGTCCTTCATCTCGAACTCGGAAGCTAGCTGCCTCTTACATTGATGAATGAGAGGCTCAACACCTGTCAGAAAGAGATCGTCCACATAGAGAACCAGAATGAGAGGCTTGTCATTATCAACCTTAAAATAAAGGTTTGGATCAGCATCACTTTGAGTAAATCCTAGCTTCATCGAGTAGTTATCGATCCTCTCATACCAAGCCCTAGGGGCTTGCTTTAACCCACAGAGGGCTTTCTTCAACCTACCTACATGTGTGTCTCTATCTCGAACTTCGAACCCCAGAGGTTGTTCCACATAGACCTCTTCCTTGATTGAGCCATGTAAGAAGGCAGTCTTTACATCCATCTGATGTAGACTCCATCCTTGCGATGCAGCAAGGGAAATGATCGATCGGATGGTGGTGTAGCAGGCAACAGGTGTTGAAATTTGATGACTAAATTTCACCTTATCACTCCCATTCAGTTAAATGTCCTTTCCCATAAACATACATTCCACATATAGAATTCTGGAAATGAAATTTTCAGATTAAAACATATGGGACTGTCAACACATGTTGAAAATAAATATGGACATAAACAAACAAATGCACACATATTTTTGGTCAACTTAGACCCAGGCAAAACCCCTTCAACCTTCTCCGGGGAAAACCTGTTAGAGAACTCTTCAAATTTATTTATCTTTCAAGTTCAAAAAAAATACATTTGTAGACAAAACAAAACAACAAAATACAACTTATCTCTTCAGCCCAAAACTCCTTGAAAACTGCTCCCACTTTGCCTCGATTTCCATGCCCACTTGAAGCTAAAAATATGTACTGTACGGATACAGACTGTACTGAACAAATTCCATATAGACTACACTGTACGGATTCCGTACGTATTGTACGGATTTTTGAAACAAACAATAAAGAAATTATTAAATTAAAAAAAAAAAAAAAAAAAAAAATCTCAAATGCTTCTCTTGAACTGCGTGCAACTCACAGCATTAAATGTTGTTTGTATTGTACCTTCTGCTATCTTCTATGCCTTGATTTCCATGCCCATCTTTGCCCAGAAATCACTCCTTCAACTTGCTGCAACAAATTTCTCCTTCAGAACTTTTCTCCAGCCCTCAACCTCCTTTCTCCAATCTGCTCATGAAGAATGAATGAATGCAGTCTCTCTTTTCTTTTCCCCCTTTTGTTTCTCTAAATGACTTTTGGGCAACCCTAAGATCTAATGGCTCAGATTTATTTAGATCAAGGGATGAGAATAAATGTGCATTTAATTCTCACTTTCTATTTTTTAACTCACCCATTAAATAAAGTACCCACATTGTACTTTATGTCTAAAGTCACTTTTCACTTTATAATTTAACATTGACTTTACCACTTATAAAGTCACTTTCACTTTATAAAGTCACACTTAGGAAAAGAATTATTTTGGGCACTTTTCCCTAGGTAGAGACTAACCCATGGGAAACCACTTGTCCAAGGTACATTAAAAATCAACACTCCCTCTTACCAAGGAAAGTGTTTCTCACCACACCCATTTTGTCCCTGAAATGGACATGCTTGCCTCTAAGCAAGGACTTCATGAGAACATCGGCCACCTGCTCATCTGTCGATATATACTCTAGCATCACTGCCCCCTTCTGAACATAGTCCCTGATGAAATGATATCTGATGTCAATGTGTTTTGACCTGTCATGAAACACTGGATTCTCCGTGAGTTTAATGCAACTCTGATTCTCACAGTGAATAATTGTCGGTCTCAACTCCTAATCAAATAGGCCATACAACAACTTGTGAAGCCAAATCGCCTCACAACTAGCCTGGTTAGCAGCCATATACTCAGCCTCAGAAGATCTCAAAGCAATTAACTTTTGCTTTCGAATGAACCACGACACAATTTTCGAACCCAATATGAAGCAACACCCTAAAGTGTTTTTCCTGTCAAAAGCACACCCTACCCAATCTGAATCTATGTAACCTGCCAACCTCACTCCATCTCCCTGCCTATAGTCCAAACCATAATCAACAGTCCCTTGCACGTAGCGAAGAATGCGCTTTGTAGCTACCCAGTGCACCCTCCCGGGCTCAACCATGAACTGGCTAAGTGTGTTCACTGCAAAGCATATATCTGGCCTAGCGTTGACCAGATACATCAACGACCCAATAAGCTGCCTATACAATGTGGGATCCACCAAACTAGAATCTGAAGCATGAAGCTTCTTCCAGTTGGTGATCATAGGTGTAGACATGGGTCTACAGTCTGCCATGTGAAATCTGCAGAACACATCAACAACATGCTACCCCTGCCCCAAAAATATATGCCCCTCCTCCTGCCACACCTCAAGCCCCAAAAAGTAATGCATCAACCCAATGTCCTTCACCTCGAACTCCATAGCAAGATCCTCCTTGCAACCACTAATCAGTCTCTATGCCCCAATAATGAACAAGTCATCAACATATCGCACAAGAATGAGCAGATCATCCCCTACAACAATGTAGTATAGGTTCAAATCTGCATCACTCTTCGTGAAACCCATTTGCTACAAGTAAGTATCAATCCTTGAATACCAAGCTCTCGGAGCTTGCTTATGTCCGTAGAGTGCTCACCTCAACCGGCATACATGGGTCTTTTGCCCAAGTACCTCAAAGCCCTGTGGCTACTCAACATACACCTCCTCCTCTATAACTTCGTTCAGAAATGTGGTCTTCACATCCATCTGATGGATCTGCTAACCCATTTCTTCTGATTTAATGTACTGGACAAAGGATTTCATGAGTTAGTCTCTACCTAGGGAAAAGTGTCCAAAATAATTATTTTCCTAAGTGTGACTTTATAAGTGGTAAAGTCAATATTAAATTAGAAAGTAAAAGTGACTTTATAAGTGGTAAAGTCAAGGTTAAATTATAAAGTGAAAAGTGACTTTAGACATAAAGTACAATGTGGGTACTTTATTTAATGGGTGAATTAAAAAATAGATAGTGAGAATTAAATGCACATTTATTCTCATCCCTTGATCTAAATGAATCTAAGCCATTAGATTTTAGGGTTGCCCAAAGGTCATTTAGGGAGACAAAAGGGGGAAAAGAAAAGAGAGATTGCATTCATTCATTCTTCATGAGCAGATTGGAAAAAGGAGGCAGAGAGTTGGAGAAAAGTTCTAAAAGAGAAATTTGTTGCAGCAAGTTGAAGGAGTGATTTTTGGGTAAAGTTGGGCACATAAATCAAGGCATAGAAGATAGCATAAGGTACAGTACGAACAACATTTAATACTGTGAGCTGCACGTAGTTCGAGAGCAATTTTTGAGAAAAAATAAATTAATTAAAAATTTAAAAAAAAATGGAAAAAAATCCGTACAGTATGTACAGTGGTATGGAAATCCGTACAGTGCGCGTCCGTACAATATAGTTTCAGCTTCAAGTGGGCACGGAAATTGAGGCAAAGTGGGCATGGTTTTCTAGGAGTTTTGCGCTGAAGAGATAAGTTGTATTTTTTTGTTTTGTTTTGTCTGCAAATGTATTTTTCTTGAACTTGAAAGATAAATAAATTTGAAGAGCTCTCTAACAGGTTTTCCCCGGAGAAGATTGAAGGGGTTTTGCCTGGGTCTAAGTTGACCAAAAATCTGCGTATTTTTTTATGTGTTGCTGGTCTGTTTATGTCCATATTTATTTTCGGCATCTTTGACAATCCCATGAAATTTCACACAGACTGAACTTCTGGGACAACAATGTGTGCTAGAAAGTTCATTTCTCCATTTTCTTGGTTTTGTAAATTTTGGACAACAGTCATGGCCATGTTCTTAAGGATAGAGGACAGACTGGATGGGATATCCAACTATGCCGTTAGGAAGGATAGAATTCAGACAGTGTTTGAGGAGGCAACAGTTTGGGACATAGTGCGGCAAGGGGTTCTGCCTCCTGCTGCAAATGAACTTGTTGAATTCACAAAAAATAATGCAAAGGCAAAAAGGATTTTGATGGATAGTATGAAGGATCATGTGGTTCCTCAGGTGAGAGGAAACACATATGCATATGAGATGTGGACAGCTCTAACCACTCTCTATCAGAGTACCAATGAGAGCAGGAAGATGGTACTCAAAGAACAATAGAAGGTACGTGATCATTTGACTACTATTGGTGAGTCTTGGGAGGTCTTTGGAGATATTGTTACCTCTAGGGAGAATATCCCCAATTGGGACAGATTCTGGGATGATTGTGTGCAGCATGAGATACGAAAGACTGGCAGTGGTGGGGTGAAGATAGCATATGAGGAGGATGTAGCCTTGATAGCCAGGGGGAAGAACAAAGGGAAGGCCAAGAAAGGGGCCTCATTAGATGGGGCTAAGGGAAAGGAGAAGAAGAAGAAGAAGAAATATACGGATATGTCCAAAGTCAAATGTTGGGCATGTCAGAAGATGGGACACTATGCTGCTACGTGTCTTGAGAGGAAAAACAAGGGGAAGAAGGGTACTGCAACTTCAACAGAGGTGGAGCAGTTTGCTTCACAGTTTGACAGGGATTTTGCATTTATTACTTCTACATCTAGTAGGAGTACATCATCCGATGTGTGGTACATAGACAGTGGGGCTTCCCACCATATGACAGGTGCACGAGAGATATTTTTAGAGCTTACGGAGAGGGCACTTGATATTGAGATTGTATTAGGAGATGACCGCATTGTGAGAGTTGTTGGTGTGGGGACTGCGACCTTTGAGAGGGAGTCTTTGCCTCCTTTGAAGGTCATGGATGTTTTGTATGTTTCGGGGATGAAGAAAAACTTGATTTCAGTGTCTGTTATGGAGGAGAAGGGGTTTGACGTCACTTTCTCAAGAGGGCATGTATTGATGCATCCCAGGGGAGCTTCCATCACTTCGGCCAAAGTGATTGGAGTACGCTCTGGGAAACTATATAGGTTCAGTTTTCAGTCGGCAGGAGCATTGGTGAGTAGTACATCTGGTAGCACTCACACTAGTACCACCAGTAGTAGAGACTTGTGCGAGTTATGGCACCGGAGGATGGCGCATATGCATCATGGAGCTTTGAGAGTTCTGAGGGAGATCACGACTGGAGTTCCTGATTTCAGTGTTGAGCATTATGAGGTCTACAGAGGGTGTGCTTTGGGCAAGTACACCAAGTTACCATTTCTAGCGAGCAACAACAGATATACATGTATACTAGACTTGATTCATACTGATGTTAGTGGTCGTATGTCTCATGTGTCCTTGGGTGGTTATGAGTATTATGTTATATTCATTGATGACTACTCTAGGAGGACTTGGATATATTTCTTGAAGACCAAGGGTGAGGTCTTCAATCGCTTTAAAGAGTTCAAAGCTCTTGTGGAAAAGCAGACAGGTAGGAAGGATCAGGTCTTGAGGTCAGACAATGGTGGTGAGTACACCGATGGTGGGTTTTTTGACTTCTGTGCACAGGAGGGCATTAGGAGAGAGTTCACGGTTCCTTACAACCCCCAGCAGAATGGGGTGTCTGAAAGGAAGAACAGAGCTATTGTTGGGGCTGCTAGAGCGATGATTCATGATCAGGGTTTACCTTTGTTTTTGTGGGCTGAGGCCTGCAATACTGCTGTTTATCTTCATAACAAGAGTCCTCGCAGAGTATTGGGGAATATGACTCCGGAGGAGGCCTCACTGGAGAGAAGCCTCATGTGGGACATCTTCGTATCTTTGGATGTCTCACATATTCTTATATCCCCAAGGAGCAGAGGACGAAGTTGGAACCCATGGCAAAGAAGGGTATCTTTATGGGTTATAGCGAGACTTCAAAGGCCTATCAGATCTTCATTCCTTCTAAACGAAGAGTGATAATTAGGAGGGATGTGAAGCTCGAGGAGGAGAGGGCTTATCGGAGATCACGGGAGTATGATGAGAGAGAGTCACAGAATTCTCCTCAGCAGGGAGGTCAAGTACAGTAAGGAGGACCTCAGGGTTCTAGATCGACTGGTACAGGAGGTACTTCAATGTCAGTGACATCTGGGGCACCAATGGCGGCGAGTTCACCGAGCACTTCTTTAGGGAGTCCACTAGTACAGAGTTCACATGGCACTTCAACTGACAGAGGCACAGGTGTCGGTACAGGTTCTTCAAGGACAGGTGTCGACACGGATTGTTATGTATGAATTTCACGGCCGAAGTAATTACCGCACCGCTAGACGACCTGTACGGATTTTTGAAAAGAAAAAAAAATCTCTGAAGCTTCTCTCAAACTGTGTGCAACTCACAGCATTAAATGTTGTTCGTACTGTACCTTTTGCTACCATCTATGCTCTGATTTCTGTGCCCAATTTTGCCCAAAAATCACTCCTTCAGCTTGCTGCAACAAATTTCTCCTTCAAAACTTTTCTCCAACCCTCAGCCTCCTTTCTCAAATTTGCTCATGAAGAATGAATAAATGCAGTCTCTCTTTTCTTTTCCCCCTTTTGTTTCCCTAAATGACTTTTGGGCAACCCTAAGATCTAATGGCTCAGATTTATTTAGATCAAGGGATGAGAATAAATGTGCATTTAATTCTCACTTTCTATTTTTTAACTCACCCATTAAATAAAGTACCCACATTGTACTTTATGTCTAAAGTCACTTTTCACTTTATAATTTAACATTGACTTTACCACTTATAAAGTCACGTCACTTTCACTTTATAATTTAACATTGACTTTACCACTTATATTATATAAAGTCACTTTCACTTTATAAAGTCACACTTTAAAAAAAAAAAAAAAAATTGGACACTTTTCCCTAAGTAGAGACTAACCCATGGGAAACCACTTGTCCAAGGTCCATTAAAAAATCAACAACAAGTGTAAATATTTCATCATAATCTATTCCTTCTTTCTGCGAGAAGCCTCGAGCAACAAATCTTACCTTGAATTTTTCAGCACTTCCATTGGCTCCATGCTTGATCCTGTAGAGCCATTTCGAGGTGGCAACAGATTTGTCCTTCGGTCTAGGGACCACATCCCAAACAACATTTTTCATGATTGACTCATATTCCTCCATAGCATCCTTCCAAACTTGATGCTTCGCGGCTTCTCCAAATGTTCCAGGCTCAGATTGTACGATGGTGCGCATGGCTACTAAGTACCCTCGGTACCTATTCAGCTTCTTACTTTCACGGAATGTTCCCCTTGGAGCAACATGTCTTTCGGCATCTTCAAGAGTGTTTGTAAGCCATGAGGGTCTTCTTTTATTTGAAGAAGGTCGATCTAGAGAATCCATCGGACCTTCAACATCGGGCATCGGTTCATCCTTTGGTTCTTCCTGCCTTCCAGCTTCTTCTTCTTCTTTGTTTTTTTTTAAGATAGGAAGATTTCCAACCTTCTTGAGTGCACCATCTTCGTCGAAGGTGACATCATGACATATCACCACTTCTCTTTGACCAAGCACATAAATTCTATATGCCTTCAAGGTTTCACTGTAGCCCACAAACATTCCCTTCTTTCCAGAAGCATCCAACTTGCTTCTCTTTTCTTTCGGCACATGAAAATATACAGGACTTCCGAAAACTCTAAATTGAGAGACATTAGCCTTCTAACCAGAGAATACTTCTTCGGGAGTTTAGGAGTCCAATGTAGAATGTGGACATCTATTTTGAACATACACAGTGGTGTCGGCAGCTTCTCCCCATAGGAACTTCGGAAGACCTTGGTCATAAAGCATGGCACGGGCAACTTCCAAAATGGTTCTATTCTTGCTTTCAGCAACACCATTTTGTTTAGGAGTATAGACGATAGTGGTCTCCCTCTTAATGCCAGCTTCCCTGCAATAGTCATTGAATTCATTTGACTCATATTCGGTTCCATTACCGATCCTCGAAATTTTGATCTTCTTCCCAGTTTGATTTTCAACCAAGGCCTTGAACGTGTGAAACCACTTGAATGCTTCGTCCTTTTTCTTCAAAAACTATATCCAAGTTTTGCGGGAGAAGTCATCTATAAAAGTGATATAATATAAGCATCCTCCCAAGGATGCTACAGGCAGCATATCAGATAGATCAAAATGAATCAATTGTAAAAATTCAAATGTCTTATTGATAATTGAGGGGAATGGTCCCCTTGTATGCTTTCCTTCAGCACAACCATGACATACACCTTCATGATCATCTTTGAAATCGGGCATACCTGTCACCACCTTCCTTGCTTCAAGAAGGGCTTTATAATGAAGGTGTGCAAACCTCCTGTGCCATAGCTCAGATTGAGGAGTTGTGTTGCATGTCATGGCTCCCAGCGGACTTCCTCCAACCTGATAGTGTATCGACCTTGAAACCAAGAGTGAACGTTTCTTTGAAGTTCCTCTTCCAAATGCGTACCTTTCCATCGATGAATTCCACCTTGAATCATTTGTCTTCCATTGTCGAGATAGACACTAGATTCTTCTTTAAGTTAGATACGTACAACACATCTTGCAAACAGAGGACTTGACCTTGATTTAGATGAAGGGTCACAGTCCCTGTCCCTTTCACCAGATAGGTGGCATTGTCCCCAAGGATAATTTCCAAATTTGTATCATTTTCAATCAAATCAGAGAGGGCCTCTTTATATATCCAATAAATTGCCTTGAAGCACCACTAACAATCAACCAGTTATCCAAGGTGTCGGGAGGAAATGCAGCAGAGAGGGCATATATAAGAATATATTCATTTCTCTTATTATCAACAACATTGGATTCATCATACCTGGAGTTGCTTGACCTCTTTAAAAGTTGACCATTTCCATTTCCATTTCGATCAGAGGGAGCCTTCCTCTTTCCTTTAAACCTATTGTTCCTTTGATCATTCCCCTTGAAGTTGTTGTTGTTGCAGTCATCATCTCGGGGAGAGTCCCTTTTATTGGGGCACTCTTTAGCATAGTGACCAAACTTGTTACAATTGTAACATCTTCCCTTCCATCCCTTGGGACCCGCTCTTCCATGATTTTGATTTCTTGGACCAACATTGTTCCTCTTCTTTGCATGAGCGATGAAGGCAGTAGGGTCACTTCCATTCCCATTTGAGGGATGGTCTCTCTCCATCATCCTTGTCTCCTCTTGAGTGCATCTCGTCAACAATTCATCAAAATCAGGAATTATATTACTATTGAGAATAGTGTTATTAAATACATACCGTGGCCAGGGAAGTCCGCCAAGAGCAATGAGAGTGAGCTCTTGGTCAGCTATGACATCTCCAATAGCTAAGAGATCATTCTTGATTCTGGTGAGCCTCATGAAATAGGATTGGATGGACTCTCCCTTGTCCATCTTGATGTTCTTCAATTTGTTCTTCAAAAAGAGAATTTGATTAGCATTGCTTGCATTGAGCATGCTAACCAACTTATCATACATCTCCTTAGATGTGCCTAGCTCGAAGATATAAGCAACCAAGTGCTTATGAATAGAATCCTTGATGATCTTCTTTGCCTTGTTTTCCCCTTTCTTGTACTTTGTTTTAGTGGCAGTCGGTGCATTTGATGGAGGCTCGGAGATCTTTCCTTGCACATAATCCATAACATCTTGATCCTCCAATGTCAGATCCAAGGAATTTTCCAAGCATGATAATCAGACTTATCATTTAGCTTGTCATCAGATTTGAAGAATGAGGAAGTCATTGTCCCTGGTCCTTGTCTATTCAACTTCGGTGATTTCTCTTCTCACTCTTGCTTGGGCTTTGTCTTCACCTCAGCCCTGATACCATGTTAATTTTAGTTAACCATGGTATGTTCTATGCTTAGAGCAATTTACTTCAATCTTTCTTATTAGCCCAATTCAATTTCCAGTTATGCAATCACATAAACATTGACAGTAAATGTTGATAGAACATAAAAAAATTGACAGAAGACAAGCGAAGACAAGAGACACAATTATTTGGTAGATGCCAGGGGAAAACCCCAATGCGGGGAAAACCCTTTGATCAAATCTTCTTATTATTCTTCAAATTCAGCAGAGAGAGAAAGTACAATTTATAGCAGTCAACAGGATGCCCTAGCCAGCAAAGTCAACGCTGGTCAAACCAGCAAAATACCTCCCAATGGAGCTCGGTCAAAGCCAGTCAAACTTGGTCAATGCAACAGTCAAACTTCGGTCAAATCTGCAGTCAATGCTGCGGTCAACACAGCAGTCAAACAGCTCGGACTTCCTCAATTTCTGTGCCTCCAGCTGCGGCCTCTCAAAAACAAAATCTGGCCCCAAAGTCGAAGTCAAACAGTCAAGGTTCACCCAAACTCAACGCTGGTCAACGCTGCACAGAAAACCCTTAAACAGTCCAAAATCTTCAGCTTGACCTTCACACGTGCGAAGGAGAGAGAAAGGCATCGTAGGCTGTACGAACTAATCAGATGAGAGAGAATGTGTGAGATGAGTTGAATGATGAAATGAGCATCATGTCTCTCATTTTTATATCCATGACTGTGGGTGTGTGACACAACTTTTGGGGCTTGTGAGCCTACATTATAATTCTGGCCGACCTTGACAAATTGCACATGTGTGGAAAAATAAATTCAAAATACAAGCCCCGCTCATCCAAACAATATGATCTTTGGATCAATCTTGCACATCTCCAAAAGAGGAATCCAACAAAATGAGCAGTGCAACATGGAGTTTGGCCCTAGTTGCCAAATTTAACAAAGCATAATATTGTTGTACCTTGTAATACTTTTTGAAGGAATGTCTCCTTCAGCCCACTTCTCCTGACTATCTGAAAACTGTTAAGGCTTGAATGTGATGTAATTTCTTACTAACAGAGAAAACTCTGTTTTGCTTTTTATGCAGGTTAAAAATGAGTCATGACTCATGATGGAGATGCCAAATTGTGCAATCCAATGCTTAACATTGATTGAAATCAATCTTAAACTTATTTAAGAATATGACCACTGTAAGCATAGATAAATGATTCTGTTAGTGCCCTCATGATATATCTACTTGTCAAATGGCTAATATTGATTGATATCAAACTACATTTTATTTATGAAAAAAGAACCCTGTAAGCATTAAAAAATGGTTGCTGCTTTTTGCCTATATAATAAATATAAACAAACTGTCAAAATAACTTTGGCCAGATCTAAGAAAATATAGAATGCCAAGGGGATTGTTTGGCAAATTATAACAAAACCTTCAAGGAAGACAAAACTCCTCTATAAGCATCAACCGTAATGATGAGACTTATAGTAAACATGTGTGAACATGTACTTTATCTATATTGCCGTTTGTATTTAATCTTTTATCCTTCTGAGTAACTTAGCCTAAAATTATTTTCTTGGAGGTTACTCTCTCCAAGATACCATGACGATTTTAATGAATCTGAAGAGGCTGTAGACATATTATGTATTTATTGTGATCACAGTTTGTCTTGTCCTTTGGTTCTGATATTTGTACTGTTTTCAGAACAGCCAGATAGTTATGTATCTTTTTGGATGATGGCTAAACAAGCCCTTTTTTATTGCATCTTGCACATACAGAATGTAATTTTTTTTATTAATAATAATTACAGTTTTATCTTCAGAGAAATTTAAAAAAAAAAAAAAAAAAAAATTATCACTTACCCACTTTATTCTATTGTATTGAAGACATAGTCAAACTTGATCACTTTCCTAGAGTTGTGTACTCTATATATCTTTCTTAATATAAATAAGTGTACAGAGATGTGTACAATTCTGACAATCTCCTTTCTAATACTCTACTTTCTCTCATACGTTCTCTTGTGTGTGAGTATTTGCATTGCTAGTACCATGCCCATATCATTTGGCATCAGAGACAAATGATTGCAGCCTCTCAATCTAGTGACCTGTATGATTTCGATCTCACACCCTTAATAGATCTAAACATGGCCAAGGTGCTTAGGAGCAAGGCCCTGGATCTAACCTCCTTACAGAGTCTTCACCTCTTACTGCTACTAGATCCAGACTATTCAACAAGCTTCAGATTTTCGTGCTTACTTCAACTGGTTGCAGTTTTGGAGTTCATTTGCAGTTGTAATATCTTTTTACCGACGCAGCCACTTATAGCAAACTCAGTGCCATGATGTGCAGAATTTTGTTTCCATTTCAATATTGAGGTTATAATTGTGGCTTTGTGCAGTATTGAATAAGTTACATAAGCTCAAGAAATCGATATTCAGTGCCTGTCAAAATTGTGACATGATTTTATTTAAAAAAAATTCCTAGGAACCAAATTGAAATCACAACATCATAATCAAAAGCAGAATTTAGATCTGATTTTCTGATCAGGGTCATAATGGCAATTCTGAAGAGTATTGAGGAAGTTACAGCAATTTTTGGTTGTGGTTTTGTTCAGCATTGCAACTCTCTTAAAAAAGGAGATCTAATTGAGTAAAAGCATATTTTATTTTTAAAACAAACCCTAGATATACTTTCTTTGCATCATGGCAAACTGCAACAACAAAATCAGATTTTTGTGCGAGCTCTTGCACAACAACAATAGGAATCACACAACAGCAACAACAATTTCACATCGACGTGTGGGAAACCATGATGTCCATGTTCAAGACCATGTGGCAGGCTATCCAACCACCACTAGTCTCCAATCATAATGTACTTAACCCTATGACATTTCCTTTAATGTCCAGACTTCTTGCCTATATTCATGATCATCATAATGGCACACGTTGCAACATCTTCCCTCTCATATGATTCTCCTCTTGCTGAGTCCAGTGTGTCTAGCATCTCACATGGGCAACAACAATCACAACTCCAATTTGTTCCTGTGCCTTCTCTTTTCCAGAAGCACAATTCCTTGCAAGTTCTCCATGCTTCCAACACAGCTATGTGTCCACAAACTTCTAAATTCCACTATGTGACAAGCCAATGGTATCGGAGATGTTGACCACTGGAGTGGCACTTGATGACTATATGAAGCCTCCATGCCCAAGGACGTACCAAAGGACACTTGTACCATCATATATCATCAGATTACCAGAGTTTTTAAACTCTACTTCTACTTCTCATCATTTTCTGTTGTACCCAAATTCCACACCCTGCGGGGAATTGTAATAAGTGATGCATCATGCCAATAATGATGAGTTTTGAGTCATGTAACAGGCTTAGGTAGCTTGGGGCTTTGCCAACAAGTGAGTATTACTCTAGGAGGTTTTTTCACTTGGTTAAATATCATCTCCCTACCAGAACTTAATAATTAATTGAATTTTTTCCTCCAAATTTACTCCAAAACATGAGTACGGCTTGATGGTGAAGCCTTGGGTGAATCCTAGTGTCTAGAGTCAATGTATATTACCATACTAGATCACACACAAAATTTTGTGGAATTTGGTTAGGTCTAGGTAGTCATTTTTTATTTTTTAGATTTCCCACAGGCAGAAATTGTAATAAAAATTGTATTTGTAATGTAACAAGTGATGTCTAGAGAAGTTGTATGGGGTATGAGTAATAAAATTTACACCTCTCACCCTTAACTTTCTACTATGACACACTTTGATAGGTCAAAAATGTGTTTAGGACCCCCAAAACCCACTTTTCCTAAGTTTAGTGAAAAATGTGGCAATAAATTACGCTACAAATAAATTATTCCATGTGACAAAATAACATGGAAATGACTTAAAAATTATCCTAAGTCAAAGAAGTTGAATCAAGGGACATGTGGACGATGACTGAGCACCTTACATCATAAATGCACCAAAATCTCATAAAATCGAATTTCTTGGAATTAATGCAACAGTTGCTTATGTGGAAAATCAAATTATTTGGAGAAGCTCGTACACTAAAGGAATATTCGATGGAATATTTTGATTGAGGACTTCGTGGGGACTTATCTCACTTGCTCCAATGCTTCTACACTAAGCACTTCATTTGGGGAATTACGAGTTTCTCTTGGACGAGACCACACAGTTCCTTGGGATTTACGCTGAGCTTCTTTGGGATCATCATCTGAGGTGGTAGCACTTGGTTCGAGTTTGGATTGTTTGACTAGAGTTATCTCATTGCTTTGGTTCACACATGAATTTGTTTACTGTGCCACATAGAGAATTTGATTTTCCTTGGGTGCCACATATGGAATTCGATTTGCCTTGGCATCTCTCTCATCTCCACTTGGAACTCAACTTGCTCTTTCTTGGGATTTGCTCCAATGCCATTTGTCATATGCATTCTTCCTTGGGATTTTCTCCCAACTCTCTATATAATAGAGCCATGGGCTCTCATATTGTATCAAGAATATGAGCTATTGGGCTTAAGGATATGTTATTGGATTGTACACTCATTTGCAATATACTTTGGAGTTACTTGTGAGGTGTCCTTCTCCTTGTATATGGTAAATTCTTGATGTATTTGTCTTATATTTCTATTTGCTTCTTCATGCTATTATTTCCTTCATGCTATTTAAGTTATGTTGATATGCAACTATCTCATATTAGCATAAGAATTGTTTAATTTTTCTAGGTAGAGAAATATTTTAGTTGATGTGGATTGCCATTTTTCGGAATCCAGATTGTACTCAGAATTTCACTGTTGCATAAAAATAAAAACCCTCAGTTGTTGCACCGGTTTTCCCAAGTTGGGTTTTTTCGGGGATGTTTGTCCAAAAATAATTGCATAAATTTTGTGTGTGCTAAATTTTCTCAGATTCCTATGCTATTTTTCTTCAAAATCATTTATTTGTGAAAATCACAGTGTGAATTATTGTTAAATAAATTGTTAAATATATTAATAATTATGAAAATAATTTCCAGTTGTTGTGATAGATGAAATTTTCACATAGTATCAGAACAATTTTGATCAAACATGGAAGCTCAAAAGCAAAGGACAGAATTTCGTTGTTCTAAGGGAGTAGCAGGCCGAAATTCTTAGAGGTTGCGCAGTGCCTAGCCAGGCAGTGCAAATTGTTGAGTAGTTCGATTTTTCAGTACAGATTGGCAAAAAAATTTGGCTTGCCAGTTTGGGTGATTCCAGCAGGTAGAGGGAGTCACGGTCTAGTATTTTAGCTAAGCAGATTCCTTGTTTGGGCATAGAAGGGTTTTTTAGCAGTTTTGTTAGAGCAAAATTTGTGTCGGGTGGAAGAGAAAAGCACACACAGCAGAGGGAAAATTTCTCTCAGGGAATCTCGAGATTTAGAGATCTAAATTTTCCAATTGCAGATTGGCAGTGGTTGTGAGTAGATCTTCTCACTCCATAAGGGAGTGAGAGTAGCAGATCAAGCAGTCGAGCAGTAGGAAAGAGGGAGATTTTCGGGTTTATTTTCTCCAGTTTTGAGTTTCACAGATTTTGCAGCTTTGCGGGGATGACCGTACGAGATTACCACGGGAGGTTGTGCGAGTTAGCCAGAGTGCAAATTTGGGCAGCAGTTCAACTTCCAATTACCAGAATAAAGTGTATGAGGAAGTGTGAGTTGTCTAGTGTGGTTTGCAAAGCAAAGAAAGGTCCCAGTAAGAGTCAAGGATCAGAAGGAGATAATGGGGTACCAAATCCAGGAAGAGGAGTATGAGACTCCAGTGTGCTAAATGGGCAAGGTCCAACGCAGTTGCAACAAGGAGATCAGTCAGATCAATTCCAAAATGTTGCAGCGGGACCATCACCTTTGCTACAAGAGCCCATAGTATCATAGTAGCAGGTTCAGGATGTAGCTAGTCATTCAAATGACAACTGCAAATCTAGTTGTAGTCAGTACATGTAAGATAATGGCAGAGCTAGATGTAGTGACACAGGCAATATGAATTGCCCTATTGCAATATGCAGGTGCAGTTCCAGCCAGAAGATTCCCAGTGCAAAACTTCGCAGTCCAGTTTCCAGCGCAGGAGGACAGTGCGAGTTGCCAGGAGGGAGCAAAGAGATTTCCCATAGGGAGATCGAGACTCAAAGGAAGTCTAGTTTCATAGGGAGCAACCCTATGGAAGCTAGTGATTCAGGATTTGGGGAGATCAGACTCATTATTGGAGCAGTTGCAACATGACCAGGCAGCAGCTCATGCTGAGATAGATAGGTTGTCCTCCAGGTTGGAGAGAGATTTTGCAATGATGGCAGCCATACCTCCAGGAGTGAGGTGGGGTGATTTGATGTTGTAGTCCAGGAGATTGCATAGATTGGGCAGCGTCCATTGAGGTGTCCTCCTCATGGATCATTACCTAGCTACGAGGGCCCACAGTATTCAGTAGCAAGATGGATCAGTGGGAGTTGATGCAGTCAATACTAGAGTGACAGTTGCAGACTAGTTGCAATCAGATGTTGGGGACCGCAGTGCAGGGTTGACAGCAGTGTAGAGTGGCACAGTGCAGAGTCGACAGTAGCACAAATTCTTCAGTGACAGTGCAATAACTAGTAGCAATCAGAGACTCGGGAGATAGATGCATCATACTAAACAAAGTTGATTCAGTATTTAGGATGCTTCTCAGTTGCAGTTGTTACAGTTGCAGCAGCAACAGATGAGAGAGAGTTCAGTGCAAATGCAGAGTTGGCAGCAGTACAGCAATGTTAGCAGCAGCATAGATGCAGCATCAAAGTTGCGCAGTGGTTGGTCGGCAGTACGATCAGACATCAACAGCATAACAGATGGTGATACAGAGGCAGAGTATTGTAGCAGGGTGTGCAACACTAGAACACAGTCCTCACTAAGAGGGAGTGTTAGTTTTTGTAGCATCGGATGTGTTCTAGTCACGAAACTTGGTGGAGAGGCTAGAATACATGAGATCTCCAAAACCTAGAAATTGTTTCTGGAAATTCCCCTAGAGATGGCTTAATTAGATTATTAGCCTATTTTTTAATGTTTCCTAAGTCTAATCTTAGGAAAAATGGTTAATTAATCATAATTAATTAAGTCAAGATAAAAATAGTCTAGAAACTCACATGGATCGACTTCAAGATGATCCTAGCCCTTGATTAAGACTTAATCTTGATCGTTGGAGTCCCAACAGAGGATTATAAGAAGTCGATGGTTACTTGGAGAACACACCCAGAGACACTGGAGCAGTAGTTCCTTGTGCAGATCGAGCTAGCAGCAATAGAGTTCAAGCCAGACATGGACGCATTGTCAGTGAGGGGTAGGGACAGTGATTCAGAGGAAGATTTCCAAATCCGGAGAGGTAGCAACAAGAG
Organism: Pinus albicaulis; assembly: GCA_034641835.2. Classification (NCBI taxonomy): domain Eukaryota; kingdom Viridiplantae; phylum Streptophyta; class Pinopsida; order Pinales; family Pinaceae; genus Pinus; species Pinus albicaulis. Next base: position 1,558,390,391 of record CM076584.1, read on the forward strand.
GCTGAGTTATACCCAGTATAGGAACACGTGGAATGCGCTAGTGCAGGAACACAATTGCAGGCAGCACGAGTGTCGGGGTTGCTAAGGGAATATCTTTGGCAGATTTTCTTGTTGTGGATTGCCAGTTTTCGAAATCTAGAATGTACTGATGAATTTCACTATTGCATAATAATAAAAACCCTCATTTGTTGCACCGGTTTTCCAAGTTGGGTTTTTCCAGGGACATTTGTCCAAAAACAACTGTGTAAATTGTGTGTGTGTGCTAGATTTTCTCAGATTCCAATGTTATTTTTCTTCTACAACATTGTGAAAATCACAGTATGAATCATTTGGTATTTGTCGTAGCATACTACAAATAAATTGTTAAATAAATTAACAATTAAGAAAATAATTTCCAGTCGTTGTCATAGATGAAATTTTCACATTTCCCTCACCTCCAAAGGATGTTCAGGATGCTCCTGCCCAAGTACTCTAGGCTCAGCACAGGTCAACAAGGCTTCAAATATGTTGGAGATCTCCTTAGAACCCGTCCTCCCCCTTTAGAAGTTGGTTCGGGACCGAAACTCCTTTGTCCATCTTCCAAGGAGGGCCAAACCTCCAAAGGTATGCCATCCAATTTGCAAGTCCCTTTAACTACTACTTATGTATTCTTTTTGGATTCCTTTCCTGCTTTGTACTCATCTTCTCCTCATGAAAACAATGTTTCCCTAACCAAACTTTCAAATCTTGACATCCCTATTTCCTCTCCCTTATTCTCCTGTTTTTATACTCCTCCCTTAATCCCCTCTTATATTCATATTTCCTTTGTTGCTCTCCTCTCACCCATTGGTTCGACACCCCTTCCCGACCCCCACCCCCCGCCCCTTTTGCTACACCAGGTACAATTTACACTCTTCGTCCCATCCCCCTCGTCCCCTCTCCTCTGACTCCTCAGATTTCGTCCTCTCAGAGCCAGGAGGAGATTCAGGCTCTTCCCCTAAAGCAATCCATAAATCCTCATGGAGGGGTCTAAAATATTACCTAGCAATTGCTCAAAACCAAGCACACTCTAAAATCAGAATAGGCGAGAAGAAATCCATAATTTGGGCCCTTGGAGAATATAACCCTCCATCTACCCCCAATGAAGCTTCTTTCCTTTAATTTTAGGGGATTAGCCAGCCTCGCAAAAAAGTTGGCTATCAAAATAATTGTGGACATTCACTCCCCCCACATCCTATTCCTCCAAGAATCATGATGGAAGGTGCAAAGGCCATCTCTTCTCTAAAATCAATCCTTCCCCACTAGGACTTTCTTGCTCTGGTCATGGCTGGCAGATCAAGGAGCATTGTCTCTAGTTGGGACACAAGATGGGTTCGCTTAACCTCGGCATGGCCTTTTAAATCATGGCTCTCAATTAACATTTACTCCAAGGAGCTAGACAAAGCCTTTCTTTGCCTTAATGTATATGGTCCTTATGCTGACCATGAGGTTTTCTGGTCAACTTTCTCTAGGCTTCCCCTCTTGGACTCGAGAAAGGTAACTTTGGGTGGGCATTTGAACTTCTCTTTGGGAGTTGCTAAGATTTTGGGCCTTCTGCTACGATTCATCCTCTTACAGTTTTTTCTTTATTGAAATGATAGAGGATCTTGGACTCTGTGACATTCTTCTATCAAATCTTCTACCCACTTGGACAAGACAAGATCTGCAGAAAATGCAAAAAGACTAGATCTCTTTCTCATTTCGAAAGTCCGCCTTAACACAGGCATTAGAATTGGACAAAGGTCACTAGTGGGTAGGGATTTTGACCATAATCTTATTCTATTGAGCTTGGACCATTTCCCCTCTAGGCCACCTCGACCTTTAAAATGGAATCCAACTTGTGACTTGAAAAATTATCCCTTGTTGAAGCCCTAAAATCTAATTGGATCCCCTTCTATTCCTTTGCCCCTAAATCCCCATCCATTCAATTCACCAAAATTTAAGAAGGTCAAGAGCTTTGATTGTGAAGTGGGCGAAGGAAAAAAAGGAAATTGATACCAAAACGCTGGCAAACATTGAGGACAAATTGAAAAAAATTTATGAGCAATGCCTCTCTGAAAATGTCTCGCTGGAAGAAAAGGAAATTATAAAGGGCCTTATTGACCACTCTATGTCAACTCTTGTTTTTCCATGATATTGGAGACTAGGTTAGAAACTTACAATCACTGACACTACCAATCCAAGTTCACAACAAACTACTTTGCACAGCTGAACAATATACAACAGTAAATCTACTAGTGCACAAAATATAGACAACTTTGAAAAAAAATTAACAACCCAACTTCGTTATTGTAACAAATTGTAATACAATTGTTTAGGGCTCCCGTACTAGGGATAATGGCCCCCATACATCTATTGATACAAGACTACCACTAGGACTTGGTATCATCATTATGACAACCAAACATCCCGAACAAGATACACTAATTGTCTCGCTGATGTAGTCGACTTTACAGCTTCCTTGGTCATACCCTGAACACACCTGCTCGGTCCTTCAACTCTTAATCTGCAACAACACCAACCTGCCTTTATCAATGAACCAACCCCATTAGGTCACTGAACATGGCTCCAACTGCTCTCTACTTGATCATTATTCCTTCAACGCATCAACACGTCGACACTTCTATCGAGTTGTTCATAACTTCGTTTGTGAACAACTCTCAACTACCCACTACTGCTCCTAAACTCCTTTGGGACTTCTTGCCCACTAGTTGTTCCTTAGTCCTTCAACGACACAACTCTTAGGGACTTTCTCCCCACTAGTGTCTTCATGTGTTGCCCAATGAAGACACACTTAGGGCACACGAGGCTGCCACCTATCACTGCAAGATGTCTTTCTCCAACAATGAACTTGGGCTAATTTGATCTGCTCCCATGACCTTTCTTCATCCTTTAAGAATCAATCCTAAGCTCACCCAATTTTCCTCTTCTAACAATCCTCTTAGTCCTTCAAGAAGCTGTACTTAGGGCTTGGAGAAAGCCACTACAACCCTCCTAACTCCTGCTCTTATGGCTACTCCACTACTGTCCTAAACTAGGACCATCACCCTGTCATATTCATCAACTTAAGGAGACAACTTACGACAACAAAATACCTTCTACATTGTCTAAAATACCTCGTCTTGTGGTCTCTTCTTCTGCAAATTTGGCTCTTTGGTTAGGGCTACCTATAGTAGCTGCTACAACCCACCAAACGATACCTCTACTGCTGAAAAATAACACACATATTTGTCTTCTATTTTGTCTACATTCTCCCCTTAACTCGGCCTTGTCCAGACTTCAATAGAGATTCTTCTTGCTTCTAAACTTAGCTCCTTAAGAGCTTGCGGCTACCTCAGACAAATGCCTCTTTTCTATGACGAACAATATCTCTTGGCAATCCAATCCACTGTCCAATCTTGGACCCTATCCACTAGCAACAACATCAATACAAGCAAACAACCATACCTGATTTACCCATCTTCTGTTGTCCTTCTAGTCCTCGACCTTTGTGCAAATCTGAGTTATGGTTAGGGTTACAAAATTCCTCCTAATCAGCTCCAAACCCTGCATTCCTTCCTCTGTTTAGCCTCCATAAACAACTATGTCTTTCCCTGAAGTTGCGGCATAAATTAGTCCTATTTCTAGGCCTCTCGACCTCCCACAAGGTATGTCATCTAGCTACAATCCTCACTGAAGTTTCTACGGCCCAAACAAAGATAGAAAACACCTCCACATTACACAAGTCTGCCCAGAATATCCTCCCTTCCACATTGGCAGCTTCTCCTCAATTCGGCCTAGTTGTCATGAGAAAATCAGACCCAACACTGCCCTCCTTCTCTCCTCCACTAGTCCTCCTTGTCTACGGCCAGTTCAGAGCTATTTTTCTTTGATGTATTGCACATTGGATGTTGAGAATGAGGTCTCTCCTCATTCATATCTATTGCCCTCCTTCTCTCCTTCGCTAGTCCTCCTTGTTTGCAGCCAGTTCAGAGCTATTCTTCTTTGATGTATTGCACATTGGATGTTGAGAATGAGGTCTCTCCTCATTCATATCTATATGAGTTCATGTGGCAACGACTAGCCCATCCTTGGGCCTTCTTTAAGTACAAAACCCTAATCTTGGGTTCTAAGCCCACAAATCATATTTGTGTGCCCATTCCTCCAAAATCCCCTAGCCTAGGGTTTGGAGTACCTCCCAAGCTACAAATCTCAACACTACCCTATAGCAGTGCACATTTTTTCAAAGCATTCCATCATGTTCGAGCTGTCAGATATCCAGAGATCATCATTATTAATCAACATTTTTTTCAAGATTATAAACCGAAATTTTTTAACCCTGTGGGCCATATGTAAAAACGATTCTAGTATCTTTATAAAGCCATGTAAAACACCTAGGTAGGCTTAAGATTTTCAGCAAAGAGTTTCATGCTAGGGAGTTTTTTAACCTCAACTAATTATTTGTGTTTTTCCTAAACATCAAATAATTAGTGGAGTTTTTGTAAGAAAATAGTAAAGGCAGAAAGATTTTCTTATACTTGATAATTACTTGTGAGATTCTTGTGTTCTTATTAACTTTCTTATGTTCTTCTTTTATCTTAGTTCATCAAGCAATTACCAAAAAGTTAAAAACAATAGCACGAAAGATCAAGGACACTAGACGTAGGCGGAAAGTCAGGGCAAAACCCCAATCTTGGGGCAAACTCGATCAACAACTCTTCCTTCAATAGTTTTCCTGAGATAATCCAAGACCCTTGACTTAGACACAGACTTCCTCCACACCAAGTCAACACTTTCCTTTTTCAACAGATGATCGCTTTCCAGTACTGTCTTTGACCTAGATGCAGCAGCAACACTTCAATGCAATAGTATCTTTGACCTAGAAACATCAATCTTAATGCAACAGCTTCGACCTTGAAGCACTTAGCTCTTCGACCTTGAAGCAGCACTACTACCTTGAAGCAACACTTCAACCTTGATGTCGCACTAGAACTTCGACCTTGATGTCGTAACAAAACTTCTTGATGCCGTAACAGATCTTCGACCTTGATGTCGTACAAGAACTTCTTGATGCCGTAACAAAACTTCTTGATATCGTAACAAAACTTCGATCTTGATGTTGTAACAGAACTTCTTGATGTCGTTACAGAACTTCAATCTTGATGCCGAGAACCATTTAGGGTTCAACAAAAATGACAAAGATATGAGGGTAGATTTACCTAAAGATGAATCCCCCAATCAAGAATCTTTATGATTCAAGAGAGCCCGACACAACAATGTTAGTAATGTGAAATAAATTAGTAAAGAGAACGAGTATACAAAGCTTATGGTCTAAGGCATACCTTAGGTTCTTAACAAACCTCGTAATTCAAAGCTTTGTTTTGTGAAGCTTTCTTCCATAATCCTTGAGTGTACAACAGAAACAAGGAAAATAGGAATAGAAATATGATTAGTATTTAATATAAATAAAATTAGATAAGTAAGGGAAACCAAATATAAAAGATAATACAGGGAGTAAGATAATTATCTTTGGAAAGTGGTGAGGGATCCCTCTTAATCCAAACTTTAGGGATACGTAACGGATAGAGTCCCTAACAATTGGGTCTTTGACTTCAGATCCTTCCATCTTGTTCTTCTTTGGTGAAACTTCTTCAGCAAAGTTTGCATGATCCTTGTTCCTCCTTTTATTCCCCGGATGCTCAAGACAATCCCCTTTATAGTGACCCATCTTGTGACAATTGTAGAATTGGCCCTTTGGACTTCTTGAAGGTTCCTTTCTTCTTGTGATGAGTAGAACAGTAATTCGAGATTTTCTCTTCTTCACTCTCCTTGTTGATTACAAAATATATTTTGACTCCTTGACTCCTTGACTGCATGCATTCCATTCATGGCCAAATATTTGTTTCTCTAAACTTTGCTTTCTTTGCTTCACTTGAATCATCTGTAGGCTTCTTTACTTTTCCTTTGACTGGATCCAAAACTTTATTCTTTTCGAGGATTAGATCTGTCCTCTTTTTCCATGACCTGTAATTTGATGCTCCTCCTAATTTGTTCTCCCCCTTTATGGAGTTAGACATTGTCCTTGAAGGTAGTAAACTTCTTTCATTGTAAAGTCTTCTTATATGACCCCTTGCTCAACTTCCTAAGATTCCTTAGTCTTCTTTCAATAGATCTTCAACCTGCCTTTTTCTTTCATCTTCACCTTAGCTCTGATACCATGTAAGAAAATCGAAAAGGCAGAAAGATTTTGTTATACTTGATATTTACTTGTGAGATTCTTGTGTTCATAATAACTTTCTTATGTTCTTATTTCATCTTAGTTCATCAAGCAATTACCAAAAACAATAGCACGAAGATCAAGGACACAAGATGTAAGCAGACAGCCAGGGAAAAACCCCAATCTTGGGGAAAACCCAGTCAACAACTCTTCATCAAGGTCGTTTGTCTCTAAAGCTTGTCATCTATTGGCTTGTGCCCTCCTCTTTGATATCTTGTAGCCTGAGGAGTGATTGTTTGTTGTTTAAGTGTTAATAATTTTTTTTTGTGATCTCCTCAAGGTATTGATGAGCCTTTCTCATTGTCCTAAAGGGTTTCTTCCTCATTGTAAAGTTAACAATAAATTTGATCTTCTTGCTTGCAGGGAGCTTGGCGTTGATTTTTTGTAGCATCGGATGTGCTCTAAGTCTAAAATTTTGTGGAGAGGCTTAGACACATGCATTACAAATAACCAAGAAATCATTTTGGAAAATTCCACCCAGAAACAGTTTTATAAGAAAAATATTTTTTTTAAGGAGGACCCTAAGTCTAACTTAGGAAATTAAAATAATTAATCAGTATTAATGTAAACTATGGATGAAACTTCTAGATAAAGCAGATCAAGTCTAATATAATCTTAGCCGTTGATTGGAGATCTAATCTCGATCGTTGATTTGTCAACAAGAAAACTATAAAGGAAGGCTTGAGGGTCATTTTTAATATACACCGAGAGGATCTAGAGATCGAATTTTTCTGACAGAGCAGTGCTTGAACCAAAATCAGATCTAAGTGATTCTTGATTGCAGTCGGGGGACAGATTAATTTTGGTTGGAGATCTTCATGAGCCGAAGAATACATCGCAGAGAAGAGAGAGAGCAGTATCAACAGTGGCAACGTAGCAGCTACGCGGTGACTGCACAAAGCCAGCAGTGGTAGTGCAGTAGCGCAGAGGAGGATCGAGTTTCTGAGGATCGGTCAGATCTAGTTCCGGAAATCCGGGGTGTGAAACCGGAAAGTGTCAGAGGGTCAGATCCAACCAGCAAAAGACCAGCAGTGCAGAAGCCACGCAATCCCCACGCAGAGTGACGTAGACCTGCGCAATGACTGTGCAGAGACTGCGCAGTGACTGTGCAGAGAATGCGAAGAGCAGTGGAGGGCATGTTACCCGGGGTTTGTTGGTCAATTGGGCTTCCAGTATCAGTGTGTGAGGTAATCTCACCAGCTTCTTTGTCAGTCATATTCTTTGTAGGGATAGCCAAAAGGCATCCCAAATTGTATTCAGAAAATTACTGCATAATATATAAACCCTCAGATCTACCGCACTTGTTTTCCCGCATTGGGTTTTTCCAGGGACGTTTGTCCAAAAATAATGGTGTCAGATGTATGCATTATTTTTCTTGCTCAGTTTGTGTTTTCAAAAATGTATTTTAATGGGTGAAGGTTGCTTTAGTAACTGCTTCGATATTTTCAGTGTAACACGGGGTCACATTCCCCCCACCTAGGGGTCAAATTTCCTCGCCCCTTCGTGCTCCAGGGTCTTGGGGACTGTCTGGGGGGCGTTTCCCCACGCTCCCAAAAAACAAGAAACGCAAGGAAACATGAGGGGGGGGGCGTTTCCTCGAAATTCGGGGTCGAGGGGTCATGAGGGGCCATATGGGGTTGTGCAAGGCCAAAAAAATGAAATTTTTTGAATGAAAAAAAAATTGTGAATTTAAATTTTTTATTTTATTTAGGTTTTTTTAGCTTTTTCGTTTTTTCGTTTTACTCCATCGTCCAAGCTACCTCCACCATCGCACTCCCAGCTACTACTCGTACCTCCGTCGTCGCACTGCTCCTACTCCTAGCTGCTGACCAGTCACACTACTACCTCCAGGCTCGAGCTCCCTCCCAGCTAGTTGTTGCCTCCCTTCGTTGTCGTTGTCGCTGCCCTCCCACGCTATTGCTGTTGATGCCCTCCCACACTGCCGTTGTCGCTGCCCTCCCACGCTGCTGCTGCCTCCAACTCCATTCCTCCTCAAGGCTCGCGGACCACGGTAAGTGCACTGCCACTCACATTGTAATTTATTAATTTTAAATTTTAAAATTAATTTATTTATTTTTTTAATTTTAAATTTTTTTGTTTGCAATGTTGTGCTGTATCTTTTATTTTAAGTTTAAATTTTGTTTTTTTTTAGTTTAAAAAATCAAAATGACAGGCATAACAGTGAACACAGTTACTATGTTACAAACGCTGCAAAAAAAAAAATTGCAGTGTTTGAAACACAGTAACTACTAACAGTAAGTTGTAAATTTGTAACTAGTCTTTGTTGTGCCTGTAAAAAAAAAATTCAAGTTTGAAAGTTTTATTCAGTTTTTTTTTTTTTATTCACAGAATCATACTGTTTTAAAATTAAAAATTTCTAAATCAATTCAATAATTAAATTATTTTTATTTCGAAATTGAAAATTTTAATTTATCTGCAATTACAACGTACAAGTTTGAAGTTACAAGTTAATATTTATTTTGAGCCAGAACTATGAGCCAAAGTCATTCCAATAACAGTGGTAACAGTGACAGCATGTATAGTGCTAATGAGTCAAAAGATGCACAAGAAGACATTCAAAACAGTCACAAGAGGGCAGGAAATAGGCTTGTAGATTATGAAGGCCCACCAAGAGATCTGTAAAAATTTGCAAAGGGGACATTTAATCCTCTTAAACCACTTCTAATCTATGCAACCAGACTTCCTAAAAAAATCCAAAAGTCGGTGGTGGCTCACGTGATTGGGTCAGGAATATTTGTGGGCATCACTTTGTTGGCAGCTAAGGGTGAAGCAACATATTTTAGCAATCACAGGTAAAGGAGTCAATATGTGTCTCTCAAAGCACCTGACTCCAGCTCTAAGAGAGCAACTTTGGAGGCTAGAAAGGGCAGCCACTTCAAAAGGATTGTTTTCTAGCAGAAATGTTGATCCATCCAGTGCTTCATCAAAAAAGACAAAGGGTTCTATAGGTGCATCTCGTTCTTCTGGAATGGGTGCTACAGTGTCTGGGATGTACAATGTTCTAGATCATGATGACACAAATGATGCAATTGGCAAATTTATTTTTGCCAATGGAATTCCTTCCATGTTGTTCGTTCACCTTATTACAAGGAAATGGTCCAAGCAATTGCAAAAATAGGGCCTTCATATGTACCACCTGGAGAACATAAGCTAAGAACAACAATTTTAGATAGACAAGTGTCTAAAATTAATGTGCAAAAAGAGAGAATGAGACAAACATGGTTGAGGTTTGGTTGCTCTATTGTTATGGATGGATGGACTGACATCCGAAAACGCCCACTAATCAACATCATAGTGACATCTGTAGAAGGTCCACTCTTTCTTAAAGTTGTTGACTGTTCTAGAAAGCGCATGGACGCATCTTTCCAATTTGAGCTACTTCGAGAAGCTATAGAGGATGTTGGTGTTGATAGTGTGGTGCAGGTTGTGACAGATGCAACAGCAGTTTGTAGATCAGGTGGGTTATTGATTCAAAGCAAGGATCAACATATTTTTTGGACTCCTAGTTGTGTGCATGCACTCAATAATGCACTGAAGGACATTGGAAAAATTCAGTGGATATCAGATTTGGTGACAGTTGCTAGAGATGTGCAAATGTTTAACTGCAACCACCACACCTCCTTGACCATGTACAGGGCTCACACGAGGAAGGAATTCCTCAAGCCCACCGAGACTAGATATGCTAGCTATTTTCTCTTATTGGAGAGGATGTTAGAGGTACATGCACCACTACAATCCTTGGTTGTGAGTTCAGAGTGGGGAAGGTGGTCAGAATCAAAGACAGACTCAAGGAAGAAGGTCAGGCTTCACGTGTTGGACAATGATTGGTGGGTGGATTGTGTTTATTTGGAGTCATTCTTGGGCCCTATTGTAGCTCCTAGAGACAGCCCTGAGTTGTGAAGGACCAGTGCCTAGGTCATCTTAAAGACAAGAAGATCCAGGGAAGTTTTCCATGGTCAGCGATACGTATCTTCTTGTTCATAAACGATTTCTATAACTTCATAAACTGGGATCAAGACCTCGAGAGCAGAGATATACCCACAGCAATACCCAATAGAAAGTAAGTAGGGTCTTATGGAGATATTATCGAAGATGAATGTAAATCTACGAGCTATGAGAAGGGCCAGATTGTGAAACACAGCACACAGATATAAAAGAGTAAAGAACGTTGTGACAATGGCAGCAAATAGAGAGGATATTAACCACAAATAGGCCTAATATTATATAAGAATCTACCAGCAGTCAACATGGGAGGAAAGACGAGTGCATGAAATGAAACATGTGAAAATAATATCATAGTTCTGAGCCATATTTAAAGCACGGTGAACTAAAGACATGAATATCTGAAACAGAAAAATTCATCCCAATTAATCAAGTGCTCGCATTCCAGAAACATATGACATAAAAAAAGTGACGAGGTGCAAAATCATTCTCACAGCAAAATCGTTTCATTATATTCTTCCCCATCGGGATTTCTTCAACATAAAACACAGGAAATCCTCAAAACTTTACAAAAAGGGAATTTACCAATAACAATCTCTATTCTCCAAATCAGGAACCCTGTTTTAGACTTCGGGTCCTCCTTTTATATTTTCCTTGGTCTACTGTTAGTAGAAGATATTTTTTGGATTAACATGCATTCTCGAAAATATCTTTTCTGTTGCCTGTCTTTATCAAAATCAAAAACTGATGATGAGGAAGAACGCCTCTCATCATCTCTGTAGTGGCCTTAGCATGAGCGCCAACCGAAAGTAAAACAACTTGAACAGAAAATAAAGAGTGCATAGGGCAAAATTACGATTTCACCCAATATTACAAAAGTAAGAAAATAAAAGTAAGAAGCCCACTAGGGCCAGAACATGATCATCATTTTTTGGTAGAGAGAGGAGTAGTAGCGACCGACTGAGTTGGAAGCACCGATGACGCAGATGAACCAGTTTTGTGCTTCTAAGGTGGCGGAGACTGGATGTGGACGGTGTGACGGCTGGCACATTTGCGAAATTACTGCATTTCTACCAAATGGCCGCTTCTGGCAAAGGCATTGTAGCGAAGATCTCCACTGAGGCTTGCATATCTGTCAATTCCGAATAATCCACCTACACCATCAAGCGCTGTTTGATCTGGCAGAGGAGGGAAATTTCTTTTCCAATGGCAACAATTATTGTTTCAGCTTTCAGGCAAGTGGTCTTCTCATACGGAAGATTTGTCTGATTCATAACCGTTGCCAGCTTCTCTTCGTAGTCAGTTAAACTTGAGAAAGCGGCAGTTTCAGAATCCCACTATGAGGGGAGGCCTGATTTCACCAGCTCATCCCACTCCTCTTCAAACCTCCCTATTCCCTTAGCGACTCGATCCAAACCACTCAAAGCATTCATGCGCGCTGTCTCTTTCTCAATTATCCGTCTGATTTCCATCACTCCCTAATGGTCTTCAATCCCTTGCATAGCTAACTCCTCAGAGCGTAAACCGTTTAGGTAGGAAATGCATCTCTTGGCCATGGTTACCTTTGCCTCAGCTTCAGCCTGTCCTTCCTGCAATTTCTCTTTACACAGTCAGACGGCAACTTTCTTTTCATTCATCAGCATGATATAATCCCAGCATTTCCTTACCTCCATCTTGACGTTAGCCCAAATGAGACGTCTGGCTTCGAGGAGAGCTGCATTTCCTTTCATCCAGTTATTCAGGTCCCTGATAACCTTCTCTTGCAGTTGCTTCTCCTTCTTTGCTTCTTCCACCTCTGTTTGCAGGGCCGCTATGATTTTATTATTTTGTTCCACCCTAGCCATCAATTCTTGAATCCTCTGCTAAGCAGTGTGAGCTTGTTTCTCTGAAACCTGTAGGTCTGAGAGGGCCTTGGTTAACTGTGTTGAGGTAGCGTCCGCCGAGTCAAAATTTGGGGCTACGCAGACATGAGTATCCCACTTTTCTTGCAAGTCAGTGAACCTCCGTCTGACGGCAGCCAACTCTTCAACTGTTTTGGCATTCTCATCTCTCTCCAGAGCAAGGGTATCTGTGAGGGCCGACTTTTCTTTTTCCACTTGAGCTAATTCCTCGGGTTGCACATAGTCTGCTCGAGGAATTTTAAGTCTCTTCTTCAATTCCGAGTTTTCGACCTCTAAATCTCGAATGATTTTCGTCCGGATTCCTTCCTTGTCGCTTCCCTTTTCGCTCATTATTTTCCTGAGATGATGAAGGTTATTGCTGACCCCCCTGGCATTTGTCCTCTCCTTCTTCAGATTATCTACCACCTCCTTGTATTTATCTTTGAGCTTTCTCAAAGCAAGTGCAAGCTTCATGACCTCGTCCTTTAACATGTCTCTGATACATTGATGTAAGCCCAGCGTATCAGTTAAGGGAACTTGTGACAAATTCACATCGACCTCCAAAGCCTTGTAGCTAACCTCGTTAGCGGTGGGATCCAGCACTGCCTGCGTGATAGCAAATATTAGCTGTTCTTTATCCATATCCAGCTCTGTAGTGAGTCGGGTATGATACTTGTCTACGAAACTCGCCAGTTCTACTCGAAGCTTTTCTCTTACGGTCTTGTTTCTGCTTCTAATTTCTTCTCTCACTTCGGCTCTGCTTACCGAAGTGGCCTGCGATATTCCAAAGGGTTCTGAAGATGACTCACCATCATAATTTACTCTAAAACCCACCTTGCTCTTATCTAGCTCCTCGTACCTAACCAACTCCTCCAAGGGTAGTTCATCCCAAAGGATCTCCACATCATCACTTTTTTGCTTTTTAGAGGGATGAGATCCCTCCCCTGTATACAATCCTTCCGGTTCTTCTGAAAAAATCTACTTCATCAATCTACCCTTTTCTGCCTATGTCTGCTGAAGCTGTGTCACCCCTTTCTTCCGCTGTCGAAGACTCGACCTCCATCTGCGAAGCCAAAGGCCATGTGTCAAGGTTAGCTCTCCATTCAATGAAGGGACTAGTCTCATGCACATATGCAGTGGACCCAATCTTCCTTTTCCTACTTGATATAATTCCTTTCGGGTCGTAGGGCCAGACTTTCCCCAGTACTAAATCCATTCCCTGGAGCAGCGTTTCCACTGTGAAGAGGGCGTGTCTTGAGTTTACAGTAAAAGGGTCGATTGTAGTAGGAAGCTTGAGGATATAACCCTTTTTAGCTGGGACAAAATGGAACTGGTCTGCCTTCATGTTCTGACAAATGTACTCGAGGGCGAAAACCCGCATGGCAAGAAATAACGACAGGCGGTAAGGGGGCACATCAGCACCGTAGACCCTGATCTCGGTGTAATCATCAAACAATTACTGTTGAAATTTGGTTACCAGAGGACAGGTGATTCCTTAAGGCTTTGATCTTTGGCCTAGGGAAAAGTGTCCAAAAGAATTTAATTTTTCTCCTAAAGTGGCTTTATAAAGTTATAAAGTCAAATCTAATTTAAAAGTGACTTTAAGTGATAAAGTTACTAAAGTCTAATTTTAAAGTGACTTTACTAAAGTTAATATAAAATTAGAAAGGAAAAGTGACTTTGGAAATAAATGACTAAGTGGGTCTTTATTAAAGTGGGGTGAATTAAAAAATAGAAAGTGAGATTTAAAAGAGCATTTAATCTCAGCCCTAGATCTAAAGCTATTTCAGCCATTGGATTTGGGGATAACCCAAAAGTCACTTAAAGTTCTATTAAAGGAGGAAAAGAAGAGAAAAGGTCATTCATTCATTAATTCTTTTATGAGCAGAGTGAGAGAAGGAGAAGGAGAAAGCTGAAGAGAATTTTCTGAGCAATGAGAAGAAAGAGGGCAGCAGCACTAACTTTCAGCAAATCCGTACAGCAAGGCAGAGCACGAAGTTCGAGGCAAGTGGGCACGAATTTCGAGGAGAGAAAACTGCAGATTTCGAGGGAGGTCGTACAACCATTTTGGCACTGTCTTTGAGGTTGTTCGTACAATTTTGAAAGCTGTAATTTTTCTGTTTTGTGGGCACGGAAACCGAGGTGGAGTTTGGCACGGTTTTCGAGATAAGTTTTGTTTCGAAGTTGCTGTAATTTTTTTGCTGTGTAAATTTCTGCATCACTGTAAAAGCAATATTCAGAAAATAAAGAGAAGCTTTCGAACTGATTTCCCCAAGAGTTGTAGGGGGTTTTTCCAGGGTCCTGTTGACCAAAAATAACTGTGTTAAAATGTTTTGTGTCGCTGTTTTAGTCTGCTGATTTTTATTTCAGAAATTTCCAACACTGTGAAAATTTTCCAGAATTTGTGTTTTGGGAAAGGGCATTTAACTATTTGGAGAAATAAAGTGAAATTGAAAACCGGGGTGGGAAAATAGAAATTTCTACATGGTATCAGAGGTTGGGTGCTAAAAGTGCAGTTTGGGACAGCAAAGAAGAAAATTACAGGTTGCTGATTTTTCACTCAGAAAATTCCAGCAAGCTGATTTTTCACACACAAAAATTTTATCTTCACTACAGCAGTGTTATTTCAGTTTTTAGGACAGCAAGGATGTCATTGGGATTGAGGGTGGAGGATAGGTTGGATGGGCACAGTAACTACAGCATTTGGAAGGAGAGAATGCAGAGTATCTTTGAGGAGGCAGAAGTCTGGGATGTCATGGTGCATACCGCACACCGCCCTCTTGTTGTGCCTACTGATGCTGTTCAGTTGGCAGCATATAATAAAAAGAATAACAAGGGTAAGAGACTGATTCTAGCCAGAATCAAAGACCATTGCATTCCTCATGTGAGAGGAAAGAGAAATGCTCATGAGATGTGGTCTGCCTTGACCAATCTCTACCAGAGTACTAATGAGAACAGAAAGATGGTCCTAAGGGAGAAGTTGAAGACCATTAAGATGGGGAAGAATGATAGTGCAGTTGGATATCTCACAAAGATTACTAATGTGAGAGATGAGTTGGCAGCAGTTGGAGAGGTCATTCCATCCACTGAGTTGGTGCGAATTGCAGTGAATGGCCTCCCTAGTTCATGGCTGAACTTTGCTGATGGGGTTTGTGCACGTGAGACCCTTCCCACATGGGAGAGGTTTTGGGGTGATTGCATTCAGACAGAAATCAGAAAGGGTCAGCTTGGGCAGCCAAGCCAGTTGAGCAGGATGAGGATGTAGCATTGTTGGCAGAAGGCAAGAAAGGCAAAGGAAAGAAGCAAGCTTCCACAAGCAGTGGTGGGGGCAACGGCAAAGGTAAAGGTAAACAGGGTAACACACAAAAGGACTATTCCAAGGTGAAGTGTTGGAATTGTCAGAAGATTGGACACTATGCAGTTGTGTGTCCGGAGAAGAAGAAGAAGGGGAAGAACTAGAACATGGCAGCATCAGCAGAGATTTGAGGACTTTTCAAATAGATTTGACCGAGAGTTTGGGTTCAGTGCTTGTGAGTCCACTAGTGCAGGATCACCTGCCATGGAGGTTCAGAGGGAGCATGCATTTCCCTCAACTAGCGGAGCATCTTCGGGTATCTGGTATGTGGACAGTGGGGCTTCACGTCATATGACAGGAGTCCGTGAGTACTTCTCAGAGCTTTCAGAGAGTGGCATTGATATAGAGGTAGTACTCGGTGATGACAGTGTTGTTAGAGTTAAATGTGTGGACACCTTAGATTTGATAGAACCCAAACCTCCTTTAAGTTGTAAGTTTTATGTTTGAAGGGTGCTGTGAGAGAAGAACTCCAATCTCTGCTCCCAAAGATTGAGGACAGAGGAGGAGATATTGTTCAAGAGAGGACAAGGCTCTGATATATCCTAGGGTACTCCAGCTGGCTGCATTAGAGAGTGATAGGTGTACGCCATGCAAAAGGTGTACAAGTTGGCATTTCAAAATTTCTTTAATTATGACAAGGTGGCAACTGACAAGAGAGTTTAGTGGCTTGGGAGGTCAGGTGAGATTTGGCACTGTAGATGGGGCATATGTATCAGGAGCTTTGAGGACATTGCTGAGAGATCACTATAGGGTGTTCGATTTCTGATTGATCATATTGATACATGTAGGGATGTGTGATGGCAGCCACAATCCCTTTTCCGTAAGGGAGATGTGCAGTAGCTGACTGTATACGGATTTGATTCACTCCGATGTGAGCGGTCGGATGTCTCATGTTTCCTTGAGTGGATATGAGTACTATGTGTTATTCATTGATGATCACTCCAGGAGGACCTGGATTTATTTCTTGAAGACCAAGAGTGAGGTCTTCAAGCGGTTTCAAGAGTTTAGAGCTCTTGTGGAGACACAGACAGGTCAGAAGATCAAGTCCCTAAGGTCGGACAATGGAGGTGAGTACACCCTTGGAGAGTTTGTTGAATATTGTGCGGAGGCAGGCATTAGGAGGGAGTTCACAGTTCCTTACAACCCCCAGCAGAATGGGGTTGCGAAGAGGAAGAACAGATCCATCATTGGGGCTACCAAAGTCATGTTACATGATCAGGTGTTACCTTTGTTTTTGTGGGCAGAGGCCTGCAACATTGTTGTATATTTGCAGAACAGGAGTGTGCATCGTGCCATGGGGCATATGACTCCGGAGGAGGCTTTTTCTCGGGAGAAGCCTGATAATGGTCATCTTCGTATCTTTGGGTGTATTGTATACTCCTATGTACCCAAGGAGAAGAGGACCAAACTAGAGCCCACCGCAAAGAAGAGTGTCTTTGTGGGCTATAGTGAGACCTCGAAAGCCTTTCGGGCCTATATTCCTGCTTCGAGGAAAGTTGTTTTCAGGCGGGATGTGAGATTCGAGGAGGACCGGGCTTTCAAGAGGTCACAGGAGTTAGAGTGTTTGGATCAGCCAGACCCTCAGGAGCAGTTGAGTCAGTCGCAGGGATCCAGTGGGCAGGGATCAGGAGGATCCGGAGGTACATCAATTACGGTGTCAAGTCCGTCAGTGAGCAGTGGCTCACAGAGTCAAAGGGGTGGTGCTTCGAGCAGCATGCAGAGCAGTTCACTAGGGAGTCCACTGATGGACAGTTCACACGGTACTTCAACATCTACAGGTTCAGGTGCAGGCAGGAGGACAGCAAGCAGACAGTCAGGAGTTCAAGCTCCTGATGATGAGGAGGAGTTTCATTCTCCAGTGGGAGAAGTGTGCTCAGGGAAGAGGAAGCCCAAGTGGTTTCAGGATACCTTGAGAGAGGCCACATCTGTTGCTGGGCCTAAGAGGCCGATCAGAGAGAACAGACCACCTGAGAGGTTTTGTAGCTATATGGCAATGGTTGCCAACATCCTTGACTCTGAGCCTTCTAGCTATGAGGAAGCAGCTAGCCAGCAGGTCTAGAGAGAGGCCATGCAGGAAGAGTATTCTTCTATCATGAAAAATGATGTTTGGGAGGTGGTGCCGAGGCCTGAGGGAAAATCCGTGGTTACTTCCAGATGGCTTTACAAGGTAAAGTATGCTGCAAATGGCAGCATTGCGAAATTCAAAGCAAGGTTTGTGGCTGAAGGGTTCTCCCACGTAGAGGGAGTTGATTATGAGGAGACCTTCGCTCCCGTGGCTCGATATACTTCGATCCGCTCCATTATATCGATAGCAGCAGAGATGGGTTGGAAGATCCACCAGATGGATGTGAAGACCGCATTTCTCAATGGCTTCATACAGGAGGAGGTGTACATTGAGCAGCCACAGGGCTTTGAGGCGCATGGGAAGGAGTCCCATGTGTGCATACTGAAGAAGGCCCTTTATGGCCTGAAGCAAGCTCCCAGAGCTTGGTACTCCAAGATAGATACATACTTGCAGGAGATGGGTTTCACAAAGAGTGAGGCAGATCCGAACTTATACTTCATTGTGATAGGTGAGGAGCCTCTCATTCTGGTGTTGTATGTGGATGACTTGGTCATTACGGGTGCAGAGAGACTCATAGAGCACTGCAAGAGAGATCTTGCGGCGGAGTTTGAGATGAAGGACATCGGCTTGATGCATTACTTTTTGGGTTTGGAGGTGTGGCGGGAGGAGGGGCATTTCTTCCTGGGACAGGGGAAGTATATTGTGGACATCCTTGGCAGATTCCACATGGAGGATTGTAGACCCATGTCGACACCGATGATCACCAACTAGAAGAAGCTTCATGCTTCGGATTCCGAGTTGGTGGATCCCACATTGTACAGACAGTTGATTGGTTCCTTGATGTATTTGGTCAACACCAGACCAGATATATGTTTTGCAGTCAACACGATGAGTCACTTTATGTGTGAGCCTAGGAAGGTTCATTGGGTGGCTGCAAAACACATTTTGCGGTACTTGGAGGGGACAGTGGATTATGGTCTAGACTACAGGCAGGGGGATGGAGTGAGATTGGTAGGTTACACCAGACCAGATATATGTTTTGCAGTCAACACGATGAGTCACTTTATGTGTGAGCCTAGGAAGGTTCATTGGGTGGCTGCAAAACACATTTTGCGGTACTTGCAGGGGACAGTGGATTATTGTCTGGACTACAGGCAGGGGAATGGAGTGAGATTGGCAGGTTACACTGATTCTGATTGGGCAGGTTGTGCTTCTAATAGGAAGAGCACTTCAGGGTGTTGTTTTGGGTTGGGTTCGGCAATGGTGTCGTGGTTCAGCCGAAAGCAACAGTCAGTAGCATTGAGTTCAGCGGAAGCAGAGTATATGGCAACTAGTCTAGCTAGTTGTGAGGCCATCTGGCTTCGCAAGATGTTGTTTGGCTTATTTGGTCAGTCGTTGAGACCTTTAGTGATATACTGTGATAATCAGAGTTGCATTAAACTCACGGAGAATCCAATATTTCATGATCGATCAAAGCATATCGGCATCAGATATCACTTCATCAGAGACTATGTGCAGAAGGGAGCTGTGAAGCTCTAATATATTCCCACTGATGAGCAGGTTGCAGATATTCTTACCAAAGCCTTACCACGGGGCAAGTATGTCTACTTCAGAGACAAGATGGGTGTCGTGAGGAACACCTTCCTTGGTAAGAGGGAGTGTTGAAATTTGGTTATTGAAGGACAGGTGGTTCCCTAAGGCTTTGATCTTTGGCCTAGGGAAAAGTGTTCAAAAGAATTTAATTTTTCTCCTAAAATGGCTTTATAAAGTTATAAAGTCAAATCTAATTTAAAAGTGACTTTAAGTGATTAAGTTACTAAAGTCTAATTTTAAAGTGATTTTAATAAAGTTAATGTAAAATTAGAAAGGAAAAGTGACTTTGAAAATAAATGACTAAGTGGGTCTTTATTAAAGTGGGGTGAATTAAAAAATAGAAAGTGAGATTTAAAAGAGCATTTAATCTCAGCCCTAGATCTAAAGCTATTTCATCCATTGGACTTGGGGATAACCCAAAAGTCACTTAGAGTTCTATTAAAGGAGGAAAATGAGAAAAAAGGTCATTCATTCATTAATTCTTTCATGAGCAGATTGAGAGAAGGAGAAAGAGAATGCTGAAGAGAATTTTCTGAGCAGTGAGAAGAAGGAGGGCAGCAGCACTAACTTTCAGCAAATCCGTACAGCAAGGCGGAGCACAAAGTTCGAGGCAAGTGGGCACAAATTTCGAGAGAAAACTACAGATTTCGAGGGAGGCTGTACAGCCATTCCGGCACTGTTTTCGAGGTTGTTCGGACAGTTTTGAAGGCTGTAATTTCTGCTATAATTTTTCTGTTTTGTGGGCACAGAAACTGAGGTGGAGTTTGGCACGGTTTTCAAGATAAGTTATGTTTCGAAGTCGTCGTAATTTTTTTGCTGTGTAAATTTCTGCATCACTGTAAAAGCAATATTCAGAAAATAAAGAGAAGCTTTCGAACTAGTTTTCCCCAAGAGTTGTAGGGGGTTTTTCCAGGGTCATGTTGACCAAAAATCACTGTGTTAAAATGTTTTTGTGTGACTGTTTTAGTCTGCTGATTTTTATTTTTGCAATTTCCAGCACTGTGAAAACTTTCCAGAATTTGTGTTTTCAGAAAATATTTATTTTCCAGCTTGTTGAATGTAAGGCTATGGGAAAGGGCATTTAACTATTTGGAGAAATAAAGTGAAACTGAAAACCGAAGTGGGAAAATAGAAATTTCTACAAATACCAATCCCCTGTGCTTTCTTCATCACCAAACTGCAGCCAGTCTTTCTACTCAGGAAAAATCCTGGGCGAGGGACTATCATGAAGTATGGTATAGGCAATGGTCATGAACTCGTTCAAGAACCTTGAATAACCCCTCCCATTTGGCTATTGTCGTACTGAAATGTTCCACTCAAAGATGGTTCTGGGCTAGCCGTTCGTTTTGGAGACCTTTTCAAGGCCCAAAGCTTCAAACTTGTCAGCATGCTCGAACAAAAACAGGTAAAAAACCAGCGAGCAGCAACAAAAAGCCCCCGAAGAGAACATTTCTTGAAATTGGGTCTGGATAGCCGACGCTAGAAAGGTGGGAATATCCAGAACAACCCCTGGTTGAGACATAAGCCAAAGGAGGGCTATGCACTCTTTGGACACCCTTTCGACCTCCCTAAGACCTGACAACCCAGAAATGAGAGCAAGAACCGACTGGAGGTTATTAGCAAATGAGGTCAAGGGCACCATGTCCGAAGACGGAATGGAAGTGAGGCAGGAGTTTGAGATGGAGGAGAGGAACTTACTCTGTTTCTTCCAGGGCAGTTTAGAAAACTGGCGCGACAAGGACAACTCGGTGAACGCAACATATTCAAGGCTGTGAAGGAAATGAAGAGCGTTCTTAATGGGCTCAGGGGAAATTCGAAAAACCTTGTTTACCTGGGCCGAGAGGAATACATCCCTGCGCTCGTCATACACGTCTCTAAGCCAACAAATGAATTCTGTAACTGGGAAAGTGGTTGGAGCAATTTGGTAGTACAGGCCAGACCGAACAACTCTAAACCGGTCTTGGCCTTTCACATGACTCTCTAATAGGTTAGGCCGGACTTGAGAAACACTGAAAGGGTACTGTGGGTCATGAAAGCGGGCCTGCGTATCAGTAAGAGGGTCAGGTCCAGGGATGGCCCTACGTATCAGTAAGAGGGTCAGGTCCAGGGATGGCCCTAACTTCACAAGATTGGGAGTTTCCGTTTCAGAATTTTTAGACTTGACTCTCTCGACGACCATTTTGAAAGAGAAAAAGGGAGGAAAACTGTAAGGAACAGGGATGGCTAAATACCTGTGACCTGTGCGGAAAAACCAAGAAGGAAAGCAACGCGGGGGAGGGGGGGGGGGGGGGGAGCTAAAAGCGACCTGCTTCTGTAATCCAAACTTTAACTGTTGGGCGAAACATAAAAACGAATGATTTACCCAAATGAGTCTCGAGTGGGGTTAAACGGGCCATATTTTACGAGAAACGAGGCTCAGTTGACAACTAGGAGGGTTGACGTCATAAGGACGTCGACACTAAGGCACGTGGCACTGGGTTATTGGCTGTTCAAGACCGGGTAGATGTGTGCCACGAGCCGGGTTAAAACTGGTACTGGTCGTGTACCAGGTTCCCTGACATACCTTACGTTCGCCTTAGAGCGCGCCACCTGTTCATCCCGAGGGGTCCACCGTAGAATTTCGGTGGGGGTTTGGGAAATCCCTTCGTGCTGCGCCATTGCCCCACGAAATGAATGAAATGCGGCCCCATTGAGCTATGATGTCATGTCATTCCGAGGGTCGGGACTCCCTTCTCTCCGTGCTTCCCTTGGTACCCCCGGAATGCTTCCACGTGGCAACGCCATTAGTACTAACCTGTTACATGGCCCGCGGACCTTTCCACTTAGTTCTAACTCCCTCTTCAAAGTCTTCTCTACGTTGTCTTTGTGTGGAGGAACCACGTGCATTTCCTTTATG
Source organism: Pinus albicaulis (assembly GCA_034641835.2). Lineage (NCBI taxonomy): Eukaryota > Viridiplantae > Streptophyta > Pinopsida > Pinales > Pinaceae > Pinus > Pinus albicaulis. Next base: position 1,558,412,417 of record CM076584.1, read on the forward strand.
TGTCTTTGTCCGCACATACCTTACCATAGTATCCCTAAGCTTATTTCAAAGGATTTTCTTATTGAACCTTGTGAAATGAGGGGTACCGTAACAACAGGCCCTATTGTGGAGGTCATTCGTTACATTGATTCGGATTCTCCTAGTCTTGGAGAAATCTATGAGACCTTTGATAGCATGTTAGGTCATGTGAAGGCAGCCATTCAGCAAAAGGAGCCCTCATTAGAGTTCTATACATCCTAGATTCGACCCATCATTCAGCGTAGGTGGGATCGCATGAACACACCTTTGCACATAGCAACATATGCATTCAACCCAAAATGGTATGTTGAAAGGCCTGGGAGAGTGTCTCCTATTGATGATCCAGAGGTAAAGAATAGCTTCCTAGCTGTAATTGCAAAGATGTACAGTGTGGAGGGGGCAAAGCTACGAACACAGATTGTTCAGTTTGCATCTCTTAGTGGCCTCTTCAACACACATGGTGATCGGGCATATCACATAGATCTAGCCCAAGCTGAACCGGTTGGTTGGTGGAGGATGAATGGGGATGGTGCTCCAGAGCTCAAACAGCGAGCTATGCGTTTGTTGTCTCAGATTGCTAGTTCCTCTGCAGCAAAGAGGAATTGATCCACATATAGCTTCATCCACTCTATCAAGAGGAACAGGCTTATCTCTAAAAGAGTTGAGAATAGTTGTTGTGCACAGTGCCCTACGTCTTGAGCATAAAAATACACCTGAGTATTTGAAGGGAACAGCAACATGATTGGATGTTGAGCCAGAGGATGATGCACAGGTAAATATGGAGGAAAGACTTGATGAGACACAGATGGGGTTGGTTGGTGTGCCACTTAGCATGTTTGAGAATCCAAGTGATTCTGATTCAGATGGTGACATGGTTGATCCTGATATATTTGTGCAACAGCTAGATGCAGAGACTAGTGGGGCATTACCTTGAGCAATTATGCTCATTTATGATGATATCATTTGATATTCATATGTTATGTTATTAACTTATTTGCTTTTAAGTTTTTTGTTTCAGACTTGAGTTGTAGACTTCAGTTTAAACTTTATTTTGAATCTTGATGGAATATGATATCTTAAACTTTATTTTCATTGTACATTGTTAGTAGTTACATTATACAGTTACAAACTTACAAACTTACATGTATGATTGTATGATGTATGTTTTAACTTTTAACTTTTAAATTTGTTTCAGTTATATGATTCATCGATTTATAATTTTATCATTTATCCTTCATGATGTAAGTGTTATATAATGAAAAAGATAAAGACAGATACATTATAAATATTAAATTTTCAATGATATATCATATATTTTTATATTTTATAATTTTTATGACCCCGGTGTCCCCCCACGTTTCCTGAAAATTGGTAGGGAGCTTTTGCATAGGTCGCTCTTGTGTTTCCCCGCTCCCTCGCCCTCACCTCCAGGGTACTTGGTGGAACATTGGATATTTTAAGAAGTAATATTTTAATAACTTGTTAAATCAGATTTTCAAGTAGGAGGAGTAGTTCAGCTTGTTGCCGTAGGGATTCCAGATCTAGGATCTAGGAATTTTCACATGGTATCAAAGCGTGTATTGTGAAACAGGAAGAGCAGATCCGGCGCTGAGTCAGAGGGCAAAGAGCTGTAGAAAGCAACAATTCGAATCCCTAGAGGGATTGCGCAGTCCAGGCCAAGAGGGTTGAAGTTTCCGATAAAGTCTCTCTCTTAGTGAGTCGACAGAGAGGTAAGACTTCCAGATCAGAATTTTTCCAAGCCACAGGGAGCAACGCAAAGCTGGTGGGAAGCAATGTCTGCAGGAATGTCTTGATTTTGTCGGGCAAAAAGTCAGCAGAAGAAGAAGCAGCACAGTGATGGAATTCTCTCTCAGGAAGTTCCTAGCAAGGGAATTTCAATTTTTCCAAGATCTGAGCAGCAAATTCAGGCAGCAGATCTACGAGCTCCACAAGGAATGTGTAAACATGTCCAGTGATGTGCAGAGGAAGAAGAAGAGGAGTAGATTCGACAAATTTGAACGGCCATGGAAATTCACGGGCTTAGAGATCATGATCGGTTGGCGGGAACCTCTAACAACGTGATCTGAAGGCAAGGATCTCGTCTTCTGGATGATTACGATCAGAAGCTTTTCGTGGAGAGCACAGTAGTTATCCCAGCAAATCCAAATCCGTTGAAAATGTACGAGGTTGATATGGCGAAGGCAAAAAGGCTACTCCTAGATGGAGTCGAGGATCATGTCGTGTCCCATATTGTTGGCAAAGATACTGCCAAGCAGATGTGGGAAGCCTTGGCAATGCTATATGAGGGATCTTCCGAGCAGCGGAAAATGTACTTAGAGCAACAACTGAGGATGGCGCAGATGCGAAGAGGGGAACGCATGATTTTGTTCCTGACTAGACTTCCGAAAATCCATGACCAACTTGCGGTTGTGGGATCTACCCCTTCTTCTTCAGCAATGGTGAGACTGTCATTGAATCAGTCACCGAAGATTAACAAGTATTTGTCTAGAGTATCCTGGGCAGAGCAACCTTGCCAGGCTGGGAAGAGATGTGGGTTGCCCTTCAACAGAAAGAGCTAAGGAGAGACTTGGTCAAGTGCAAACTTGACGGTAGCAGTGGCAGTGGATCGAAGGGGAAGCGGGAGGAGGAAGATGCATCCCTTGCATCCAAGGGACAACAGGAGCAGCAGAGACGTAAGAAAGACGTCTCGAAGATCAAGTGCTTCAAGTGAGGTGAACTTGGTCACTACGCTTCCTAGTGTCCTTTGAGGCAAAAGGACAAGGATGAGAAGCACGATTTGAAGGTGCAACCGCGAAGATCGATGAGGATGAGTACGCCATGAGTACCCACGCATCTCCAGGAGGGAGATGGGGAGACATTGAGTTGTAAGTTCGCAAGAACTTCAGTTGGGCAGGATCCTGGAGGAGTCCACCTCTCGGATCACAACCTTGCTATGAGTGCCCATGATTAGCAGTAGCATGTTGGAGGAGTTTTCAGTCGGTGCGGAGGAGTGCAGAGACAATAGATGCAGTGGTTAGCAAAGTTATCGTCTGAGCAGAGTTGCAGCAGCGCAGAGGGACGCAGTGCAGAGTAGCAGCAGCACAGTGCTTCAGAGGGACAGCGCAGAAGCTAGCAGCAGTCAGTGTTTCAGCATCAAGATGCATCTTGAACACTTATTTAGATTTTTGGATGTTTTTCAATTACTTCTCTCAGCAGTTGAGTTGCAATGCAGTGTTAGCAGTGGCAATGCTAGCAGCAGATGCAGCGTTTGAGAGGGAGTTGCAATATGGATGCAGTGTTGATCATGGCAGGGTCAACAACAGTACAATGCAGCAGCAACGCAGTGGTTGATGGACAGCATCAGCAGCGCAAAGGGAGATGCTCCAGAGTCAGAGCAGTATGTAGCAGGGCACAACAGTGAGAGCACTTTCCTCGCTAAGAGGGAGTGTTGATTTTTGGTAGCATCAAATGTGCTCTAAGTCTCAAATTTTGTGGAGAGGCTTAGACACATGCATTACAAATAACCCAAAAATCCTTTTGGGAAATTCCACCCAGAAACAGTTTTATAAGAAAAAATTATCATTTTTAATGAAGACCCTAAGTCTAACTTAGGAAATTAAAATAATTAATCAATATTAATGTAAACTGTGGGTGAAACTTCTAGATAAAGCAGATCAAGTCTAATATAATCTTAGTCGTTGATTGGAGATCTAATCTCAGTCGTTGATTTGTCAACGAGAAGACTATAAAGGAAGGCTTGAGGGTCATTTGTAATATACACCGAGAGGATCTAGAGATCGAATTTTTCTGACAGAGCAGTGCTCGAACGAAAATCAGATCTAGGTGATTATTGATTACAATTGAGGGGCACAGTAATTCCGGTTGGAGACCAAGAGCAGTATCAGCAGTGGCAGCGTAACAGCTACACAGTGACTGCGTAGAGCCAGCAGTGGTAGCACAATAGCCCAGAGGAGGAACGAGTTTCAGCCGAGGATCAGTCAGATCCAGTGCCAGAAAGTCGGGGTGTGAGACCGGAAGGGGCCAGAGGGTCAGATCTAGCCAGCAGAAGACCAGCAGCACAAAAACCACGCAGTCCCCATGTAGAGTGACACAGAGACTACGCAGAACAGTGGAGGGCTTGTTATCCAGGGTTTGTCGGTCAGTCGGGCTTCCAGTATCAGTGTGTGAGGTAATCTCACCAGCGTCTCTGTCAGTCATATTCTTTGTAGGGATAGCCAAAAAGGCATCCCAGATTGTATTCAGAAAATTACTACATAATATACAAACCTGCATATCTACTGCACCAGTTTTCCCACATTGGGTTTTTTCGAGCGTGTTTGTCCAAAAATAACTGTCTCGTGTATGCATTATTTTTCTTGCTCAGTTTCTATTTTCACAGATGTATTTTGATGGGTGAAGGTTGCTTCAGTAACTACTTCGATATTTTAAGAAGTGATCTTTTAATAACTTGTTAAATCAGATTTGCAAGTAGGAGAAGTAGTTCAACTTGTTGCAATAGGGATTCCAGATCTAGGATCTAGGAATTTTCACACTGGAGATTCAATCCCATGGTATCCCCCTCCTTATTTAAAAGGAAGGAGCCTTCATCTTCTTAGTTACTTTCACTTTGTTCTAGTCTTAGATTTGAATACTAAGATTTTCGATTGCTCTCATTTGATTAGATTAGAATTTCATTAATATCATTAGTCAAATCTAGTCTTTTGAGTTGCATCTTCTTGTTTTATTTTGTTAGCAATCTCATTTGCCATCAATTATCTTGTGCTTGCATCATTTAATTCTCACTTGTTTCAAATGTTATATCATATAAATGGAGAACTTCCTAATAAGCATTATAACTAAAGGCATTTGAATTGTTGTCATTGTTTCATTTGAGTAAATCTTAAAAGTACTTGATTGGTTTACTATTGGAATCTTATAATCTTGTGTTTTAAGTGATATTCAATAAGCTTGGTTATAAGTGATTTAACATTTCTTACATTGAAGCACCTTGCTATAATTATATCTCATTGAAATGATCTCATCTTATTGTGTTAAATTTAGATAACCATGGTGTGTTCTATGCTTAATGCAAATTTACTTCAATCTTTTCTTAGGCCCGATACAAATTAGCAATCGCATAAACATGAAAGTAAAATGTTGATAGAACACAATAATAGATGAACAGAAGACAAGCCAATAATATAGATCAGATTTACAATTCTTCTTGTCCAAGAAAGATATAGAATATTGTGCGTTACGGCAGTCAACAGGATGCTTCAGCCAGCAAAGCCTTTTTAGATCAGCCAACCTTCCAAGTGTCACACCCACAGCCCTCAAAGATAGCTCATCACAAGTCAACGTTGGTCATCCAAAATTCAACGCAGAAAAGTCAACGCAGGACAGCAACAGAAAGTCAAAGTTGTGGATTAGGGCTTTGGTAAAACAACGCCTTTTCCCTCGATTTTTGTGCCCAGCAGTATAGCCTCTCAAAATCGGAATTTTGGCAAAGTTTTGAGGTCAAACGACAAAGGGTTGACCACAATCAACACTGGTCAATGCTTCTGCAATTCAAACCTAAACAGATCCACAAAAAACAGCTCCTTCAGCTCTACACATGTGAAGAGGCCTCCAAAGGCTATCGAACCAATCAGATCACAATGAGAGATGTGTGATGATATGATGAGCAAATGACCTCCAAGTCTCTCCAATTTATATCCATCAGTGAGGGTGTGTGACACATCTATTAGGCATGTGAGCCTACATTACAAATCTGGCCGACCTTGCACAAGTGTGGAAAATAAATTCAAAATATATGTCATACTCATCCAAACAAGATGATCTTTAGATCAATCTTGCACCTCTCCGAAAGAGGAATCCAACAAAAATATGACCATCATCATATGAACAGTGCAACATGGAGTTTGGACCTAATTGCCCAAAATTAACACTCCCTCTCAACTAGGGAGAACTCTATCTGTCCACTAGTGCCATCCATCAATACCATCGTGTACTTTCATCTAACATCGTGCGTCATCCTGCCGTAACTTGCTTTGCTAGCTCTCGTTCTCAGATAGAACAAAAAGCTAAGTCATAAAGACATCATACTCAGCTGACCCGAAGTCAACTTAGAGGTCTAAACCTCCCTTGGACTCAAAAGAGTCTCATACTAACCCGAAGTTAGTTTACTGACTCAAAGTTAGTTTACTAACCCAAAGTCAGTTTAGAAGTAAGAACCTCATCAAACTTGATCCAAGATCAAGGTGTTGGACACGTGCCATCCTAGACATAGAGAGTACGGCAATATCTGATGCGTCCATCGATCTTGCTATTGGTCTCTATCCGCATTTCCCACCTCATTGGCCAAATGAGAGGTACTTCCCATGAGTCTGAAACTCCATGGGTAGGACGCATGCGGGGCACAGATCAAAGAGAGGTGAACCAACTCAATATCATAACGATGGGGCAGAAGCACAACAAGGTTCGGCAAGCCTAGCCCCATATGTGCTTATAGCTCCAAGAAGCCATCCCCAAGCCCCCTGGAGCTCCCAGAGCTCGTAGTCCAACTCAAGCAGGACACTCAGAATAGGGTCTTTCCACGATTCCAAGCTTCTCACAGAAGGTTAGGAACTTGACCTTCCCTAGGGGATTCGTAAGAATATACATGACCTGCTCATTAGTTCCTATATGATCGAGCCTTACGGCACCTCGCTGTACCATATCCCAGATAAAGTGGTACATGATATCAATATGCTTGGATCGATCGTGCAACACGGGATTCTCAGAAAGACGAATCCCACTCTGGCTATCACAAAGGATAACGGTGGTATCCAGCACATGCCCAAACAGCTCACTGAAGAGCTTTCGCAGCCAAACAGCTTCACAATAGACCATACACGTTGTAATGTATTCGGCCTTAGCGGTGCTCAAAGCCACCGACTTCTGCTTCCTGCTCATCCAAGATATCGAAGCAGAACCCAAGGTGAAGCAACATCCAGATGTGGTCTTGTGATACACCACACTGCCAGCCCAATCGGCATCAGTATATCCATGGAGTCTCAAACTCCCAACAGTGTATCTCAGCACATGGTTGATTATGCCTCGAAGATATCTCAATAGATTCTTGGCACCAATCCAGTGAATGTGATGAGGATCAACCATATATTGACTCAAAGTGTTCACTGCAAAACATACGTCCGAACGGGAGTTCACTAGGAACATCAGGGCCCCCACGAGTTGTCGATACTCGGTAAGATTTGCTAGCACGGGCCCAGCAGCATTTTCACACAACTTCTTAAAGTTGAGTTCCATCGGTGTCGACACCGACTTACAGTCACCATACCAAATCTCTCCAGCACCTTCACAACACATTTCCCTTGAGAAAGGAAAATCTCGCCTAGCCTCTGTCAGACCTCCAAGCCTAGGAAATAGTGCATGAGTCCTAGGTCTTTCATCTCAAACTTGGAAGCTAGCGCCCTCTTACACTGATGAATGAGATGGTCGGCACCTGTCAGGAAGAGATCATCGACATAGAGAACCATAATGAGAGACCTTTCTCTATCAACCTTATAATAAAGGTTTGGATCAGCATTACTTCGAGTGAGGCCCAGCTTCATCAAGTACCTATCTACCCTCTCATACCAAGCCCTGGGGGCTTGCTTCAACCCATAGAGGGCTTTCCTCAACCGACATACATGGGTGTCTCTATCTCGGACTTCGAACCCTAGAGGTTGCTCCACATACACCTCTTCCTTTATAGAACCATGCAGAAAAGCGATCTTCACATCCATCTGATGGAGACTCCATCCTTGCGTTGCAGCAAGGGCAATGATAGATCGGATGTTGGTATAGTGGGCCACAGGTGAAAATATATCATGATAATCTATGCCTTCTTTTTGAGAGAAGCCTCGGGCAACAAATCTTGCCTTGTACTTTTCAGCATTTCCATCAGATCCATGCTTGATCTTATAGAGCCATTTCGAAGTGACAACAGATTTGTCCTCCGGTCTCGCGAACACTTTCCAGACATTATTTTTCATAATGGACTCATATTCTTCATGCATAGCATCCTTCCAAACTTGATGCTTTACGGCTTCTTCAAATGATCCAGGCTTAGATTGTATTATCGTACTCATGGCTTCTAGATACCCTTGGTATCTCTTCAGCTTCTTGCCTTCACGGAATGTCCCCCTTGGGGCAATGTGTCTCTCGGCATCAGCGAGAGTATTCCTGAGCCATGAGGGTCTTCTCTTATTTGAAGGAGGTGGATCAATAGGATCCATAGGTCATTCAACATCGGGCATTAGTTCATCCTTCGGCTCTTCCTGATTCCATGTTTCTTCATCTTCTTTGTCTTCCTTGGAGCTAGGAAGATTTATCACTTTCTTGAGGGCAGCATCTTCATCGAAGGTGACATCGTGGCATATCTCCACTTCTCTTTGACCAGGCACATAGATTCAATATGCCTTCAAATTTTCACTGTAGCCCACAAACATTCCCTTCTTTCCAGAAGCATCCAGCTTGCTTCTCTTTTCTTTCGACACATGAAAGAAAACAGGACAACCAAAAACTCTAAAATGAGAAACATCAAGTTTCTTACCAGAGAAGAATTCTTCGGGAGTTTTGGAGTCCAAATTAGAATGCGGGCATCTACTTTCAATGTACACAGCAGTGTTCGTAGCTTCTCCCCATAGAAACTTCAGAAGACCTTGGTCACATAGCATGGCGCGGGCAGCTTCCACAACAGTCATGTTCTTTCTTTCAGAAACACCATTTTGCTCAGGAGTGTACGCAGATGTGGTCTCCCTCTTAATGCCAGCTTCTCTACAAAATTCATTAAACTCATTTGACTCATACTCAGTCCCATTGTCAGTTCTCAAAACTTTGATTTTCTTCTCGATTTGACTTTCCACCAAGGCCTTGAAGGTACGAAACCATTTGAATGCTTCGTCCTTCTTCTTCAAGAAATATGTCTAGGTCTTGCGGGAGAAGTCATCTGTAAAGGTCATGTAATAGGAACATCTCCCAAGGATGTCACGGGCAGCATACCAGAAAAATCAGAATGTATCAACTGCAAGATATCAGTTGTCTTGTGACACTTGAGGGGAATGGTCCCCTTGTATGCTTCCCTTCGGCACAACCCTGACATATACCTTCATGATCATCTTTAAATTCGGGCATCCCTGTCACCACCTTCCTTGCTTCGGGAAGGGCTTTGTGATGAAGGTGTGCAAACCTCCAGTGCCATAACTCTATTTGAAGAGTTGTATCACATGACATAGCCCCCAATGTACTTCCTCCAGCCTGGTAGAGTGTATCAACTCTAAAAACAATAGTAAGAGCTTCCTTGAAGTTGTTCCTCTAGATACGTACCTTTCCATCAATGAATGCCACCTCGAACCCTTTGTCGTCCATTGCTGAGATGGACACAAGGTTCTTCTTCAAATCAAGTACGTACAACACATCTTGTAATCGGAGGACTTGACCTTGGGATAGATGGAGGGTCACAGTCCTTGTCCCTTTCACAAGATAGGTGGCATTATCCCCAAGGATAATTTCCAGATTGGTGTCCTTCTCAATCAAATCAGAGAGGGCTTCTTTATAACCAGTGAGGTGCCTTGAAGCACCACTATCAATCAACCAGACATCCAGGATGTCGGGAGGAGATGCAGCAGAGAGGGAAAATACAAGAATAAATTCATTTCTCTTATTATCAACAACATTAGACTCATCGTACCTGGAATTTCTTGGCCTCTTGAAAGGCTACCCATTTCCACTACGATCAGAGGGAGCCTTCCTTTTTCCTTTGAACCTGTTGTTCCTTTAATTGCCATTCCCCCTGGAGTTGTTGTTGTCATCATCCCTGGGAGAGTCCCTTCTATTAGGGCACTCTCTTACATAGTGACCAGACTTGTGACAAGTGTAACACCTTCCCTTCCTAATGGACAAGGCCTCAACCCTAGGTTATTGGTCAAAGGATTGACCTATATTTTGGCATTATATTAGGGATTCTAAAGGACCATGATCCCTGGTACAAGAGTCGTGATGTTTTCCTGTTAATGGACTTGTAAGAAACAAGTTTGGGCAATAAATATTGTGTACTATATGATGTAATTGTTGGTGTATATTTCTACTGTGCAAAATTGTTTAAAGTTAGGCACTGCTAGTGTGTTTATGTTTCTAGTTAAGACATAGACCAGACCTTGGGTGCATGGAATTCTAACATGGTACCAGAGCTACTTTGAAGAGCATTTGGGTCAAAAGTGTGCACAAGGATCAGCTCTAAGAGGTAGTTGAGTTATCTTGTTGTTGAAGGAAGGGCAATTGGTCAATATGGTTTATGGCTTGAGGTTTGTGAACTGATTGGAAGGGCTTTCCAACGATAGAATGGTTTGTAGAATCAATGAACGCAACAGATTTGGCTTTGTATGACCTAGTGTTGTCACTGCTACAACACCCTCCAAAATTTTGGCTTGTGCCCAATTTCGTAGCCTTCCTTGGTCATGTTTATCGTCGTCACAAACTTTGAAACTCATTCCATGTGTTTTCTTAAAATGTTTTGCTCCCTTCTGCAAGTTAAGAAAAAATTCGTCTTTTCGCATGTTTGTCGTTGCACCATGTACATAAACCTATTTTGGTGGTTTCAAGAGGTCATCTTTGTGCAAATGAGTTGGTTCTAACCATGTAAGCATCTATCGCAGTCATTTCCAAGGTTTTAAGCATTGTCACGCAAGTGTCATCGCAGTTGTCGCAAAGTGTACCTTTAGTGTGACACTTGTTGTAAATTGTCGTAAAGTTGTCGCACGGAGGGAAATGCATTGTTCATGTGTTATGGATGATCTATGTTGTTGAGTCGTCAAAGTATTCTAAGTGTGTGATCACATTCAAAGTCTTATCACTGTTCACACTAGTCTCTCTGATCCCACACTTAGCCATTTTCGGAAATACTTCCCGACCAAGCAACCTAGCTTCATCCAGCCTTCTAAGTTGCGCATTGCTAAGTTTCAGTCCTCTAGCTGTGACCTTGCCTCTTGGCACTACGTAATGTGCAGTTCTTGGCTCCCAGGGTTGGCGCACTACGCAATTTTTGTGCTCAAGCTCCGACACTGATCTCCAAAATTACACAATCCTTCCTCCCAACCTAACCTTAACTGTGCATTGCGCAGTCTCTAGCCTCAAGCTCACTCCCTAAGCCCTTGAACTGCGCAATGGCCCAACCTCCCTTGTCTCCCAGAACTGCACAGTGTGTTCATCCAGTTTCCATTCCCTCAACCCTGTCCTACTGTCTCCCGGAACTGCACAGTGTGTTCAGTTTCCATCCCCTCAACCTATCCCACTGTCTCCCAGAACTACGCAGATTTGTCCCTCAGCCCAGCCTGAACTGCACATTGTGCAATCTCAAGGCTCAAGGCTCCCCCTTTCCTGGTTGAACTGCGCAATTATGTAGTCATTGAGCCTATTTCCCAGCTCTCCATCTGATTCCAGCTCAGTTAAAGAACAAGTATGCTCAATCTTAGAGTAGGGGGTTTTCGGATTGATGTCGTCTCGTCATAAGTGAATTACAGGAACAGGTACCCTATCATGCCATGGCAAGATGATGAAGAAGGAGATGAAGGAGGGAAGCATGTTGAAAGACACACTTGTAGTTGAACACACAAGTCGTTCAACCAAGAAAAAGCGAAGGAACACTATTCAAGACTTGAGATCATTGAAGATTCTTTATCACCAAGCCATGCAGAGGTGAAAAGAAAAGCATTCTCAAGAAGACATTCAACACTCAACAGCAGCAGTGTCTTGACAATACCACATCATCAAGCATTCCATGTCAGCAATGTCATGTCATGAGTGGTCACACGCCACACCTTTGCGGCTAATGATGTAACATATGTTTTAGAAAATGTATTGTAAAGTGAAATTCCAAAGGACATGTGTGGAATACGAAGAGTCAAGTAAAGTTGAGAAGTCATAGGAAGTCAAACAGTCATGAGTGTAGATGAAGAGTCACAAGGAAGGTGAAGTATCACCTCTTGATTGTTATATATACTCTCTCATTGTAAGAGCAAAGGGCTTTTCACCTTGGCTCCTCCCGCAAAGCATTATAGAGATAAACTAGTTCTTTTGGGGAGCAATGAGTGGCTCCAACGCTCCACTATTGGAGCTAGTGATGTTCATTGTATACATGTGTCTTGGAACTTTTACTTAATAACAAAAGCCTTCAAGGCTAGCACGTTCTTCATGCATGGATTATGAATGTTTGTAAAACTATTTTGCGAATGTTTGTATTTCATGTTTGCTTTCACATGTGCTAAGGTAGTTGAACTATTTCAGTTATTTTAGTACTTATCTTGTTGAGAATGTGTTGTAATGGTTGTTATTGTTGTACCATCCTTGTGGACTACTCCGCAGAATATTAGACAGACATTTCTCATTTGTTGGTTGTAACGACTGTCGCATCCCTTCTGGACTATTCTGCTGGATGTTAGACAGATCCCTTTGGTTCATGTGTGTCTCTTCCTAAGTGATACTATTACCTCTCTCTTAGAGACTCACTTTTCTCCCGTCTGCATAGTAGAAAAACTTTGACACACTTACAACTGAACAATCACCAGGCACACCTTCTTGCTTTTCGAAGGCACCATTGCATCCTTCTCTCTTGGTGACAGTTAGAGCCAAGGCAAATCTTTAAGAATTCAGCAACTGAGCCAATATACCAGATGGGACTCCTACACCAAACGGTGTGAGGTCTCATTGGGACTTCATATCAAGGAGATCCCCTGAATGTTGGCAGGTCTAGCACCATCAACACCTAGCAAAGGCTAAATCCAAGTTGATTATTCTTGATGGAGTCAAGGATCACTTGATACCTCATCTCACCAGAAAGAACACTGCATTATCATATGGGAAGCTCTGATAACGTTGTTTCAGAACAAGAACGAAAATTGGAAGAGGATATTGAGAGAGAATCTCAAGGACATCAAGATGACTTAAGGAGAGAACGTGACTTCGTATCCTACTAGGATTCAACAAGTTCGTGATGAGCTTAATGCCATTAGAGATGATGTTCGAAAACCTGAGTGAGTGAGGATTGCCTTGAAGGGCTTCTCAGAGCAATGGGATCAATTCATCAAAGCAGTGATCTACAAGAGAAACTTCCAAATTGGAACAGGTTATGGGAGGATTCCATCCAAGAAAAACTTTGGGATGAGAACCGTCGATAGAAGAGCTCCAATGATGACAACGTTGCTCTTGCTAGTAAGCTAAAGAAGGGAAAAGGGAAGTTTAACAATGGCAACAAGAAAAAGGACTCGAGCAAAGTGAAATAATTTGCATGTGGAGGGTTTGGTCATTTTGCGAGTAAGTGTCTGCACAAGAAGAAAGGAGGGAAAGAGAGGAAGCCCGAGATGGCGATGGTTGCTCCAGCGACAGTAGACGTGGAAGATTTTGCGAAGAGATTCGACAAGGAGTTTTCACTGATCTTTCATTTCTAGGGGAGCACCATTCATGAGGGTGAATGGTTCATAGATAGTGGAGCATTGAAGCATATGACAAGATCACAAGAAGTATTTGAGAGCCAAACCGAGTGGGACTCTGAGCTACATGTGAAGATTGGTGATAAGAGTCAACATGCAGTTAGAAGAACAGGGATTGAACCATTCAGGATGGAGTCTGGTGGATTGTTGCGAGTCCAAGATGTACTTTGACCTCAAGTGCAAAATGCTTTCAACCTCAGCAATTGAGGCAAAGGGGTTTGATGTTCTATTCCAGAATAGAAAGGTGTGATACTCAAGCCCAGTGGATCTAACTCCAGTTCAAGAGTAGTTCTCGGAATCAGAGAGAATGGTCTATATAGGCTAAAAGGAAAGCCTATAAACCAAAAAAAAAGGTTTATGAGACTCAGAGGGAGTCAAGCTCTAGAGGGAATTTGCAGACTCGGAGGGTGAATCCATAACCCCAAAATATTACATTGAAGGAGGAGCCATGGAATGGCTTAAAGGCCTATATGGAATTGAAGAGGCAAAAAACTTCTAGTAGTCGGGACACTTCCGGGAAGGATATTGTTCATACTACAAGTTATGCTTCTATGGTGGAAAATGAACCATACGATGATTATTGGAGGGCAACCACAGAAGAATATTGAATTCTAACGCATGAAGCAGAGAGATCTCCAAGAAAGGAAGTACTTCCCTCGCTAAGGAGTGTTGAAATTATGTAGCCTCGGGAGGTACTCCCACAAGCCCTAGATGTCAAGCTTGTGAGAAGAAAACCCACAAAAAGAATATTTTGTCAACGAGACACCTAAGTTTGGGGTTTTGACCCAAAGTGGGTGGGCTTGGAACCCAAGGAAAGTAATTTAATATTATAATTAATGGTTGAGGTTGAGTTGGCGGCACCTTAATGGGAAAATGGGTTCCAAGAGTCACCTTAAGGAAAGGTATATATTGAAGGCCAAAGGATAGGCTAAAGCACAAGTGAGATGGACATTGATCTTGTGGAGTATGTGGAGAGCTAAAGGAGGAGGAGCAGTCAGCTAGAAGGAGAGTTGAAGCACCAAGAAGTAGCAGAGTCTATTGAAGGAGAGCCAAGAAGTTTGGGGACTATTTACTAGCCACAGGGATCAAAAGCAGGGTCGGGGGCCACAAGGTCGAGGATCTCAAGGCCACAGGTAGGCCGCAAGGCAAAGAAACCTGGCTGAAGGCCTGTTGGGGTAAATAACCCTAGCTGCAACCAGTTAGGAAGTGTCGCAAGCCTGTTACAGGCTAGTTGAGTGCAAACAAAATAGATCAATGTTTATATAAGGTTTGCAATAGCAAGATAAAGGAGGTATGAAGGTTATTAGGTTCACCAGACAGTAGGCAACAAGGTCTGAGTGCTACTATAGCAAGGGAAAAAGGTGTTGGTTGTATGTGTTGATGGAGGCAGAGGTCTAAGGGAGCAGAACTAGTGCTAAAAGAAGAAGGTTAGTGGCTATTGCAGGCAAGGAAAACTAACAGTAAGGTAAAGAAGTTGAAATTAAACTACAGCAAGTAAGCAAACTGATTTGTTAAGCAAAGAATTGTCTTAATATGTTTTGGAAAATATGTCTACTCAAATTAAAGAGATTTACAAATCAAGAAGGTCCTTACCACTGAAGGACACCATCAAGAAGTCATCATCGATCATCATCAACAAAGACATCACCATCGAAAGATCTGAAGTGATCTCTCTTTCTATGAAGGATCACTCTTGAAGAGAATTATCTCCATCAAAGAAGAAGTTCTCTATTATCTACATCATCATCAAATTCAAGGAAGAAGCAAGTGGAAGAAGCATATTAAAAAGTAAGTATATTTATGTCCACAAATGAATCTGTCAAAATGTCTTTTTGCAAGGAAAGCAACAAATTGGTTGGGGCTTCAAACTACATGTATGGAAGAAGAGGACAGATCTAAATCTCATTGAAAATGAGGTCATGGATTGTCGTAGTTTGACATACAACAAGCTCAAAACTCATGACACGCAGATTATCCAAGATCTAACTAACTCTTGACAAAATGAGAATGGCAAGTGAATTAACTAAGACAGTTGTTTGTAAGTGATTTTAACTGCTTAGCTCTAAGTGTTTTTAGATATAATTTGTTAATGTTAAAGTTTAACAATTACACATCATGCATAACAATAAAACCATAAGACAACAAGGATTAGTGACGGAGTTCGTCCCTCCTGGACTACGTCTCCAGGTTCGCTTCAAAAGTGTGCGACCGCTGTATTGATAAAACCAAGAGAAAAAGGAATACAATGATCTATCAGTTGACAAGTGCCAAACAGCACTACTGATGTTGTAGAATGCAATTCTCCTAATGAGACTTTACAGATACAGTGTCATTGAAAATGAGGTCATGGATTGTCGTAGTTTGACATATGACAAACTCAAAACTTATGACACTCGGATTATCTAAGATCCAACTAACTCTTGACAAAATGAGAATGGCAAGTGAATTAACTAAGACAGTTGTTTGTAAGTGATTTTAACTGCTTAGCTCTAAGTGTTTTTAGATAAAATTCGTTAATGTCAAAGTTTAACAATTACGCATCACGCGTAACAATAAAACCATAAGACAACAAGGATTAGTGACGGAGTTCGTCTCTCCTGGACTACGTCTCTGGGTCCGCTTCAGAAGTGTGCGACCGTTGTATTGATAAAACCAAGAGAAAAAGGAATACAATGATCTATCAGTTGACAAGTGCCAAACAGCACTACTGATGTTGTAGAATGCAATTCTCCTAATGAGGCTTTACAGATACAGTCTCTTTTCTTTGATGGGTCTTTAATCGACCAAGAAAATCTGAAGATGAAGTGCACGCTCTAGCTGATGGACTGAAGCATATGGACCTTTAGCACAATGGTAGCTAAACTGAGTTTTTGAAGATTGAAGTGGATCTCATTCTACAACGAACTTCAGTTCAGTATCTAAGCAGGAAAAAGAGCTCTCATACTCCACAACATACCTGCAAAACCAAAAACTCTCTCTACCAAGTGTTCTAATGCTTTTTCAAAAAGCACTTCTTCTCAACTTCTCGAGAACTCTCTCCTTCCTCTCCTCATGAGCCTTACAAAACCTTTTTATAAGATGAGGGCAAATAAATGGCATTAAACCACTATCTTTATCTTCATATCTCAAAGATTTATTGGTTTTAATGTAGACTCCATTTTTAACATTTATTTAATGAATCATTACCCTTTCCAAGCCTCTTATCCAATCATGGATTTCTTCGAAATTATCCACAACATTAATCAGATATAGGTTGATCTCGGTCTTCTTGACACCTAGGGTCTTAAGATAAGGTGTTCATTTAAAACGCCATATTTCATGCATTAAAACCCATTTTAGACTTTGGGATATAACTTATCCATTGGCAGTCTGGCTAACGGTGCGAAGTCGAACCATCAGCATGTGATTAGTCAGATTTGCTGGCGACTAACTCTGCGGTTTTGGATCCGGTGGTTGACTCCGACATTTACTCTAACATCTCCATGTGACAGCAGATCTGACTGGCGGTCACAGTTTTAGAACCCGACGGTAAAGTTGCGACTTATCTCTTAACCTCCACCTTGTTCACATGTGACTCCTTGACAGTCGGCTTGAGCTGGCGGATACCGTTGCGGTAGCATTTTCCGCTGTGGTCAACTCTGTTCACATGGTTTTCCAACAGTCACCGTATACGGTTTCGGGCTAACAGCTTTCCAACTCCGCTCACACGTTTCCCGACGGTTGTTCGCCTGATCACTTGGAACTCCGACGTGGTCTTCTTGATGCGGTTAGACTGCTATTAAAACTGCGGGATTTACATAGTTTTCGAAATTGACATAATTCCACTGCGGTTAACCTTTGTCACATGACAACGGTTCTTCCGATACGATTTAAGCAACTGTTTAAACATTACATTTATTTTGTAATGTTTTTACATTGTTTGCCGAGGGTTTTACATTGTAGTCCTAAGTTTTATTAACAAGCCCGAAAGTGGGTTTATTGCATAGTTTTTATTACATGCACCTAGACTTAAGACTTTAGCGCTAGGTTTTAGGATTAGTCCTTTCACCTTAGGTTTACAATTAGGACTTAGACCTAGGCATCACCATTTACATCTTCATTGCGCCATAACATCAAGACCATAGTCACTTAGGCAAATGTTTTTAAGACTAACATTTTCGCCTAACACTAACATTTTAGCTGACTTAGACTTATAGTGCTAACACTTAGACTTAGGATTGTGTTTCTTTAAGTCTTTACATGAACTTAGCACTTTACAATCATGACTAATGCTCTTTACTGTTTTAATGTCACAAGTTGACATAATGACGACTTTTTCTTATGATGACAGTTTGACTTTAATTAAAGAAAAACATTGATGAATGTTGTCGAAGTCACTGATGTTGATGTCAAAGTTGACGACGAACTTGTTGAACTTGAATTTCCTGCTCATAGCAAGAATGTTGAATGTGATCATCTTGGTCGTTTTCCAATTTTGACAAGATTCTGCTTGACGACTTGAGTCGATGAACCATTGCTCATAAGACCATCTTGCTCGATACAATTTCGACACACCTGTTTATTACAAAATCGATGACTAATTACTAGAAAATGACCATCTTGGTCATTTTATAATTTCGATACAAAGCTACAGAATCCAATTTGGATCAATGAATCACTAATTTCCTCACCTAGGTCTTTTCAAGTTCCTGTTTTCAAGTTCTTGTTTTCAAGTTCTCTGTTGTAAGATATGGCTATCATGAATCACTAAGGAAAATGATAGGATGCATCATGACATCATAGAAGTATTAAAATCAAGAGCTCGTGATCATAGAAAAAAATAGTTGAAATTGAAATCTATCGCAGTCAACTATGGAAGGATATAGCTCTTGGTAACATCATTAGAAGCATAAGTGGCACTTAAGGGAAAAAGAAGAAAAGGTCATCTAGCACAAGGCTCATCATACATCAGTCAAAGGGGAACATTTTTTGAATGAGGATTCTTAAGATCCTCTATTGAAATCTTCATCAGAAGGTTCGCCAATCAAAAGGAAGCAAGGGTTTCATCAAGAATTCTATCTTGTGGGAATTCCTAGGATGATGGTATGATGACAAAAGAGGTGAAGCAAATCAAGGGATTGAAGTTCTTTCAATCAAGGAAGTTGTTGAAAGGAAGTCTAAGATGACCTGAAGGAAAAATGAGGTATGTGTGCTGGTATTCGATATTGAAGATTCATATCATATGGTTGCAGGTAACATGGATAAATGCTCTATCTCGAGAGCATGATCAAAAGAAAAGGATATCCTCCTTTGCAAATATGCGAGAAGGCATGAGTCACACATTGTCTAGAAGAAATCAACATAATATGTCCTCATATGAAATATGAGGTGGTTGACAATAATTGGAGGAACTCTGATTTAAAGTTCCTAGGAAGGAAATGTGTAAAGAAAAAAAGGAAGAGATCATGAAATATGCAACTATGGAAAAGGCAATCAACATCTAAGGACTAAGAGATTTGACTAGGAGATATGAAGACTTTGATGAAGTCTGAAATAGAAAGAGACCCTTGACAATATATATCTTTTGGAGATGTGTCAATGTGTATGCAGGATGCTGATGTAAACTAAAATATGTCATGATGAAAGACCATCACTAAGGTAATTTTGATTTAATGTTCAATTCATATGATATCTGAATGGGCTTATGCAGGGATGCGAAAGGGAAAATTTGTGCATGAAAGATCCTTAAGGAAACATGGCATTAAGGAAGGCCAAATATGAATTGATGGATCACTTTCCAATGAAAGAAATGATGACATGGCTCATGGATGAAAGTGATGGATAGTCTGTGTCCTACGAAGAAGTCCCAATAGATGTAGACTCCATGACAAAGAAGGAATTCATGACATCGAAGGAAGGAGTTCTACAAGCAGTTGATTGTCCCATGATCTGTACCTGATGAGCTGTTGGAAGCAAGTCCCTGGTCACAAGGGAGCTTGGGTACATTCCTTTATAGAAATGTGTACATTCCTTCAGTGGAGAGGGAGAGGGAGAGATAGACACGTCATTCTTGTCTTCACTTGGGAAGACAGAATGGAGGATTGGGTAAACATCTGGCATCTGATGCTCTTTGAGGATGAGTTAGGGCATCCAAGACAAGAGTAGTAGTAGAAGACCGATATTCTTTAGAGACTAGGAATCCAAGATAAGAATAGTCCTGGTGGAACACACTATGAGAACCCAGGTGGAGTATGTTCTGAGAGAGACAATGATGAGGGTGTCTATACATCATTGGCCTCACCAACATTGTGCTCTGATCTTGTGGAGAGATAGAGTTGTTAGTCAAGGCCTTGCTATTTGACAATGTCGGTTAATATGATGCTAAACACCAATCCCATTCTTCTTATGATAATTCTTCAGAATGAGAATGACCAAGTACCATTATGAATACCTCCCTAGTTAAGAGGGAGTGTTGAAAAATGTCACTAAGTTCGATCTTCATAATGACATGTGTAAATATGATTTTATGTAATTGATGTAAAGAAGAAAATAAATTTATTTTTGTAATGCTTGAATCATGGGTTTCATGATCAAGGGTCTTAACGATATGGTCTGTACTGTGCATGGAGCCTAGAAGATGTGATCATATTGACCCTCCACAATCAAGCCTGTAACTCTACAAACCCATTTATTGTCTGTGATGACTTGGACATTATTTTTTGTGTTAGTTGATGTAGCTCGAATAGGTGTTCTAGCCTCGGGTGGTGTCAATGAGGCTAGGAACGCAAGAACGAAAAATATCTCCAAGCTCTGAGGGTATCATAAGAAGAACTGGATTGACCTACCTCCTCCACGTTAGGTTGCAGAGGGAGGCCATGAGCCTTCTCGCGGTTAGATTGATCATTGACTCGTGGAGGTGAAATAATAATTTTGCCGGAGCTTTACTGTGGTTTGGAAATCAATTGTAATATTTATCAATTGCAGAATTTGCTGAAGACAATAATAAAACCCTCACATCTGACGAATTGGTTTTCCCTTCGGGGTTTTTCCAGTGACATTTTGTCCAAAAATATTGTGTCCATTTTGTGATTGGTTTTCTATCAGAGTTTCTGTAGTCTATTTTTGTGAATATTGTAATTGTGTTTTTACTCAGTATTTGCAGAAAAACAATTTTGCTCAGAATTAAATACATTGGATAATTACCGGTTGATTGCAATAAGTGATAATTTTATCGATTTTTCACATGGTATTAGAGCAGATTTGAAGCACAGAGGTTTATCAGAGTATATTAGTCGAGGGGTTTGGAAGAGGAAGCCAAGGGTTTAATACCCATATTGATTTCCAAAATTATTTGGAGGAATTTTACCAATGTTATTTTCTGCAAGGAGGTCGAATTAACCAGTGCGAATTGCCAGTTTACTAGTGGGTGTTGCAGGAGACACAATTTCGTTTGTTAATTGCCAAAGGGGGTGATTTTCTACTTGCCGGAGGTAGAGAAATTTGTCAAAGTGATTTCCCAGAGGCAATGCGAGTTTTTGGGAGTGCCAGTCCGCTATTCCAGTGGGCAGTGCGAGTTCATATAGGAAGTGCAAGTTGCCCAGTAGCAGTTGAGTTCACTTGCACAGGGAGACCGAGAGGTTTTCTAGGTGCTTTTGTTAGCTGGTAGCAAAGATTATTTTTATTTTCTCTCAAGGGCTTCAACGGGATTGAGGGATCAAGATAGGTTGGATGGTGCACCTAACTTGGTGTCTGGAGAATTCAGTGCCTTTTTATTTTAGAAGAGCATGGACTGAAGGAGTTTGCTATGGCACATATTGTTGTACCAACAGATCCTATCATGTTGCATGAGTACCGGAAATATGATGCCAAGGCCAGGCGTACTATTCTAGATGGGGTCAAGGACCACATAGTTCCACATTTAGTGAAATAAGATACAACCAAGACGATGTGGGATGCCATCAACAAACTTTTATAGGATACAAATAGGAATTAGAAAATGATCCTAAGGGAGAAGCTCAAAAGCACCAGGCAAAATAAGGGAGAAAACGTTGTCTATTATCTCACCCACATCAGGATAGTCAGAGATGAGCTAGCAACCATTGGAGAGAAGGTCGAGGACAAAGAGCTTGTGAGAACAACCTTGAATGAGTTTCCGAAGCAGTGGGATGTTTTCATGCAACTGCTTAGTGGAAGATTTGATTTTCTTAGTTGGGAGCACTTGTGGAACTTCACATAAGAGGAGCTTCGACCGAGCCTTGTGAAAGGAAACAATGGTATTGACAACAGTACTGAGCATAGGGGAGATGATAACAAGAATGTTTCTCTAGTGTACAAGGGCAAAGTGAAGAAGGGATCCATCAAAGGGTCCAACTCCAAGGAGGAAAATAAGAAGGACATGTCGAAGATCAAATGCTATGGCTGTGACGAGTTTGGCCATTACTGTAGCAATTTCCCACACAAGAAGAAAGGTGACAAGAAGGGTGAGAAGCAGACAACGACAACCTCAAATGAGCTTTCTAGATTGATGGAGGATGAGTTTGCACTCATCGCTTGCGGTAGCAGTCTGGGAGAGTTGTGTCATAGTGAAATGGACCATGTGGTACTCAAGGAGAGAGGTGTTCCAAATGTGAACATGGAGCATGATGGTGTCGAGCGTAGAACGCCTTCCTTGCTAAGAGGGAGCGTTAGTTGATGTAGCTCGGACAGGTGTTCTAACATCAAGTGGTGTCAGGTGTTAGTGAGGCTAGGAACACGAGCAGAAAATATCTCCAAGCCTAATTTATTTTATAAAGTGAAAATGTCTTCAGTTTTTTAATTATTTTCCTTAGTTTTAACTTAGGGATATATATTAATTAATTAGTAATAATTGAGACATGGTCGGTTTTCCTCTATAGACTTCTAGGTGATCATGGGTTTCATGATCGATTTTCCTCTATAGACTTGTTTCATCAAGCAATTACAAAAAGCAAAACACAAAGATCAATGGAAACCAGATGTAGGCACTCAGCCAGGGCTAAAACCCCTATATAGGGGAAAACCCGGTCAAAGAATTCTTCCTTCAATAGATTCAAAATGAGATAGACTAAGACCCTAAACCAACAGACCTTCCTCCTCCACCAAGTCAGCCCTTAAACTGTCCTTCCAAACTTCAAAAATCAACTCCAACAATACTGCATCAATACTCCATCACAAACAAAGTTTTGGCTCTACTGCTTCAGAATTTCAGCCCCCGGCTTCAGTCCAAAAACCCTAGCAGACTTCGCACGTGTGAGAGAGATGCCCAAAAATCTTCAATTTTCTTCTTTCTTCAATTAGGTCTTCTTCTCCTGCACTTCGCTTTCCTTTTTCATCCTCTTTTTCTATGAAGATCGAACTTGAGTGAGTGTGTCTCCAAATGAATCGAGCTCCCTCTATTTATACTACTTCCAAGAGGTAGAATTCCCTTGATGAGGTCAAATTCCCTTGATGAGGCCGACTTGTCCTTCTTTGAGGCCGACTTGGTGGCGGAGGCCTAAATGACCTATTTTACATAAAAATAAATTACTTTCTTGATTGATAATGCCAAAGAAGGGTCTATCACATAATGACATGGGCAAGGACACTTGGCATAAACCCTATAAGTCTTCAATGGAAACTTTGACCTAAAAACAAGTGACCCAAGCATGAAACCAATGCTTTAATAAGTCAATTCCTTTAATAATATTTTTTTTCTTTCTTTTGATAAATACAATACATCATGACACAAATACAATTATGAAGATCGACACTTGTTACATTCTTCAATAATAGGTGCATATAGGTGCATATAGTTGGAAAGGAAAAGCTTAGATGACAAAGCCTCATCCCTAGGTGTTTGGTGAAAACGATTAGTCTTGTATTCTTGGCATTGTACAGGGATAGAAAGGGACATTATCCCTGGTAAGGGAACCCTATGATTTTCTTGTTAATGGACTAATAAGAAACAAGGTAGGGGATTAAACTTTGTGTACTATCATTGCTCTGGTTGCTGGTGTATTTCGTTGCGCAAATTGTTTAAAGTTAGGCACTGCCAGTGTGTTTAAAATTCCTAGCTAAGGCATAGACCAAATCAGGGGTGCGTCGAATTCTAACAAAGTCGTTGATCAGAGAGTCGTTAAGGGAAAACTTTCACTACAAGGTTGTACAACTAAACCTCCATTGCCATCTAGACCAACTGCCACAACTAATAAAAGGCCTACTCTGAGACCTCTTGAAGCAACATTCAATAGACAAGGTAGAGAAGCCATTAATGAACATGTAGCTCATTACATTTATGTCAATGGACTAGCATTCAATTTGGTGTGCTCCCCTTATTGGAAACAAATGATTAAAGTTATTACTCGCGCCAAAAGGGTACAAGAGCCTTAGTTATGAAAAGGTTTAACATCAGAAAGACAATTTTTTTATAGATAATTAAAATCAATACGTAATACATACGCAAAAGCGAGGATGTCCATCATTTTTGACAGATCAAGAGACCAAACAAACTGCAATATGCCCCAAGGCACAATGTTCTTAAAGGTTAATGATTGTAGTGGAGTGGAGAAAGATGCAACATTCCTCTCCACAATTCTTATTGATGCAATAGAAAGCATGGGGCCACAATGTGAAAATTTGATAAAAATATCACTTATTGCAATCAATCGGTAATCATCCAATGTATTTAATTATGAGCAAAATTATTTTACTGCAAATATTGAATAAAAACACAAATGCAATATTCCCAAAAATAAACTATGGAAACTCTAATAGAAAACTAATCACAAAATGGACACAATGTTTTTGGACAAAATGTCCCTGAAAAAACCCCAAAGCAAAAACCAGTTCTTCAAATCTAAAGATTTTATTATTATCTTCAACAAATTCTGCAATTGATAAATATTACAACAGCTTGCCAAACCACAGCAAAGCTCAGGCAAAAATATTATTTCACCTCCACAAGTCAATCTGACCACTAGAAGGCTCATAGCCTCCCTTTACAACCTGCCATGGCCTTTCCTACAATTCGCACTGTTATTCCTGCAATCTACTGTCATTCTTGTTATTGGCCTTTCCCTACAATCACACTAATTTCCTGCAATTTACTCTGCAACTGGAATTCTCGATCTGCTAAACTGGTAACTCGTGCAACCTCTCCTAGCAATCTCATACAGCCTCTCCTAGCAATCTCAACCTCTGTCTGCAAAATAACTCTCGGAGAATTCCTCCTCCAGATCTCTGAAACTGAAGAATATTGATGAAAATAAACTCCGGAAATATCTACTGCTTCAGCTACTGCTAAAACCCTCATAGTGTCAAACCCCATGTTATCATTGCACCCTCTTCACTACAATGAATTGATCTCCAAGACTGCCCATCAATTTCCTTTATAATTTTTGGTTGAGAAACCAACAACCAAGATCTAGATCTAAAATGATCTAATCAATGGCTAAGATCAGTTAGAAACTTTACTAGAAGTCTATAGAGGAAAATCGACCATGTCTCAATTATTACTAATTAATTAATATATATCCCTAAGTTGAAACTTAGGAAAATAATTAAAAAACTGAAGACATTTTCACTTTATAAAATAAATTAGGCTTGGAGATATTTTCTGCTCTTGTGTTCCTAGCCTCACTAACACTTGACACCACTTGATGTTAGAACCCCTGTCCGAGCTACATCAACTAACACTCCCTCTTAGCAAGGAAGGCGTTCTACGCTCGACACCATCATGCCCCATGTTCACATTTGGAACACCTCTCTCCTTGAGTACCACATGGTCCATTTCACTATGCCACAGCTCTCCCAGACTGCTACCGCAAGCGATGAGTGCAAACTCATCCTCCATCAATCTAGAAAGCTCATTTGGGGTTGTCGTTGTCTGCTTCTCACCCTTCTTGTCACCTTTCTTCTTGTGTGGGCAATTGCTACAGTAATGGCCAAACTCGTCACAGCCATAGCATTTGATCTTCGACATGTCCTTCTTCTTTTCCTCCTTGGAGTTGGACCCTTTGATGGATCCCTTCTTCACTTTGCCTTTGTACACTAGAGAAACATTCTTGTTATCATCTCCCCTATGCTCAGTACTATTGTCAGTACCATTGTTTCCTTTCACAAGGCTCGGTCAAAGCTCCTCTTATGTGAAGTTCCACAAGTGCTCCCAACTAAGAAAAACAAATCTTCCACTAAGCAGTTGCATGAAAACATCCCACTGCTTCGGAAACTCATTCAAGGTTGTTCTCACGAGCTCTTTGTCCTCGACCTTCTCTCCAATGGTTGCTAGCTCATCTCTGACTATCTTGATGTGGGTGAGATAATAGACAACGTTTTCTCCCTTATTTTGCCTGGTGCTTTTGAGCTTCTCCCTTAGGATCATTTTCTAATTCATATTTGTATCCTATAAAAGTTTGTTGATGGCATCCCACATCGTCTTGGTTGTATCTTATTTCACTAAATGTGGAACTATGTGGTCCTTGACCCCATCTAGAATAGTACGCCTGGCCTTGGCATCATATTTCCGGTACTCATGCAACATGATAGGATCTGTTGGTACAGCAATATGTGCCATAGAAAACTCCTTCAGTCCATGCTCTTCTAAAATAAAAAGGCACTGAATTCTCCAAACACCAAGTTAGGTGCACCATCCAACCTATCTTGATCCCTCAATCCTGTTGAAGCCCTCGAGAGAAAATAAAAATAATCTTTGCTACCAGCTAACAAAAGCACCTAGAAAACCTCTCGGTCTCCCTGTGCAAGTGAACTCGACTGCTACTAGGCAACTTGCACTTCCTATATGAACTCGCATTGCCCACTGGAATAGCGGACTGGCACTCCCAAAAACTCGCATTGCCTCTGGGAAATCACTCTGACGAATTTCTCTACCTACGGCAAGTACCAAATCACCCCCTCTAGCAATTAACAAACGAAATTGTGTCTCCTGCAACACCCACTAGAAAACTGGCAATTCGCACTGGTTAATTCGGCCTCCTTGCAGAAAATAACACTGGTAAAATTCCTCCAAATAATTCTGGAAATCAATCTGGGTATTAAACCCTTGACTTCCTCTTCCAAACCCCTAGACTAATATACTCTGATAAACCTCTGTGCTTCAAATCTGCTCTAATACCATGTGAAAAATCGATAAAATTATCACTTATTGCAATCAACCGGTAATTATCCAATGTATTTAATTCTGAGCAAAATTGTTTTTCTGCAAATACTGAGTAAAAACACAATTACAATATTCACAAAAATAAACTACAGAAACTCTAATAGAAAACCAATCACAAAATGGACACAATATTTTTGGACAAAACGTCATTGGAAAAACCCCGAAGGGAAAACCAATTCGTCAGATGTGAGGGTTTTATTATTATCTTCAGCAAATTCTGCAATTGATAAATATTACAACTGATTTCCAAACCACAGTAAAGCTCCGACAAAATTATTATTTCACCTCCACGAGTCAATGATCAATCTAACCGCTAGAAGGCTCATGGCCTCCCCTGCAACCTAACGAGGCCTTTTCTACAATTCACATTGTTACTCTTGCAATACACTGCAAATTCCTGCTATTGGTCTTTTCCTGCAATTCACTCTGCAACTGGAAATCTCGATCTGCTAAACTGGCAACTCGTATGGCCTCTCCTATCAATCTCATGCAACCTCACCTGGCAATCTCGGCCTCTTTGTCTGCAAAATAACTCTAGGAGAATTCCTCCTTCGGATCTCGAAAACTAGAAGAATATTGATGAAAGAAAACTTTGGAAACATTTACTGCTTCAACTATTGTTGAAACCCTCACTCTTGTCAAACCCCACGCTATCACTGCACCCTCTTCACTACAATGAATTGATCTCCAAGATTGCCCATCGATTTCCTTTATAATCTCTCGTTGAGAAATCAACAGCCAAGATCTAGATCTGAAATGATCTAATCAATGGCTGAGATCATTTAGAAAATTTCCTAGAAGTCTCTAGAGGAAAATCGACAATGTCTCAATTATTACTAATTAATTAATCTATTTACCTAAGTTAAAACTTAGGAAAATAATTAAAAATTTTGATTAATTAATTTAATTAAGACATTTTCACTTTATAAAATAAATCGGGCTTGGAGATATTTTTCGTTCTTGCGTTCCTAGCCTCACTGACACCACCTGAGGCTAGAACACCTATTCGAGCCACATCAACTAACACAGAAAATAATGTCCAAGTCATCACAGACAATAAATGGGTTTGTAGAGTTACAGACTTGATTGTGGAGGGTCAATATGATCACATCTTCTAGGCTCCATGCACAGTACAGACTAAATTCATTGAACCTCATGCTTGCCAAGATTGAAAAGATTCAGTGGACCAACGAAATATATGTGGCATCAAAGGAGATCCAAATTTTTATTACCAATCAAGCAATGTCTCAAGCCATATATCAGGTTTTTGCAAAGTTGGAGTTACTGAAGGTGCTCCCTTTTTAATCAATGTTATTTGCATTATGAGATCTTAATTTTAATTGTATATGATTTCTAGTTTGAGATTTGACTTCTCAAAACTTATGTAGGTTGTTGAAACCCATTTCGCCTCCCGCACCATAGTCATGAAGAAGCTTGTGGAAATTAGACAAGCATTGCAGGCTATGATCATCAACCCTCTTTGAGAATCATGCAGGACTTCAAATAATAAAGTCTATCATTCTTGATGATGCATCGTGGGACAAGGTCCAATACCTTTTGCAATTCACAGAACCAAGCCTAACCATGCTCAAGGCATTCGAGACAAATATGCCTTGCTTGGGGGAAGTCTATGAAAACATAGATAGAATGTTGGACAGGATAAGGTAAATTATCAAAACAAGTGAAAGAAGCTCCTTTGAAGAATTTTACAATAAAGTGAAGAACATAATTACCAAAAGGTGGAAAAAAATGACCACGCCATTACAACTTTTGGTCTATGCACTACACCCCAAATACTCTCATTCCAAAGTGTTGTCTTTACCTAGTAGAACAAGTCCCAACAAGGATTCTGAAGCGTTACAAGTCTATAAGACAACTTTGAGGAAATTCCATAAGGATGTGGGAATTACAAAGCAAGTGTGCAAGGAATTCGGAGCATTTCGCAATCCATTGGTAACTTTTCAAATCCACTAACCATGGATGATCGGTGACATATGGATCCTATGACTTTGTGGGGCTTCTATGGCAAGGATAACATTCATCTCTCAACTCTAGCCACAAGGTTGTTATTGCCAGTTGCCAATAACTCATCATCTAAGAGGAATTGGAGTACATATGGCTTCATCCATTCAGGGAAACAAAAAAATTGGGCTACAAAGACCGAGGATCTTGTATATGTTCATTCCAACCTCTGCCTTCTTTCACATTCTAGTCCAAAGTATAAGAAATGTTCGAGCAAGATGTGGGATGTGGAAATTGAGATATCTAATTTTTACAGGACACTGAAAGCCATGACTCACCTCAGCCTGCTTGAGGATGTTACACAACAACGCCTACTTCTACTACAACTTTTGACATTCCTAGCCCACCATTGTCTATTCATGACGTAGAGTTGCAATATGAAGATGATGAGGATGTAGACCCTGTTGTTGCACAGATTGTCCAGGCACCGCGACAACGACTCAGATTGGGGGCTGTCACTCCTATCCCCAATCTCTCTATTTAAGCTGTCTCCTTGCAAACTAAGGGAGGTAGACCCTATTATAAATGAGGATGACAAATCCAGGAGACATAGCTAAAACATCAAATACTTGATAGAAATGAACGAGATTCTACAGATCTAAATTAGATTTCACGTTTAAGACCAGTGCCTTATGGAGTCAAACAAGATCCCGTTATGCAATTATAAACAAGTAAATGACGATTAACTGCTGCTTATTAAAACACGATTTGATCAGAATGATATTTAACTGAAAATGCCACAACCATGAATAACAATAACATGAGAATGCCAGATGCTTGAAAGATTTCCGAAAAAAACAAGATATTCCAATTATAACCCAGTTCGAAAATCAAAATGTTCCACGATCAAGCTTTAGAAAAAAAAAAATTAGGCTTATTTGACCATAGGACTTAGAAAAAATTTTAGAATTTGAAATTTAAAAAAAAAAATTTATTATTTTATTTATTTTTTTGAATCTAAAATTAAAAAATTTAAATCTAAGTTAAAACTTAAATCTAAATTAAATCTAAAACTAAAAAAAAAAAAAATCTTAAAAAAAAAAATTAAAACCAACACCAAACACAAATTAAAACTAAGAATTTAAAAAGTTAGATCTAAATAAAATCTAGACTAAACTAGAACTACAAATCTAAAACAAAAGTAACCCAAATCGAATTAAAAAAAGGCAAAAAACCTAAGACTAAAATGACAAAATCGAACTAGACTAAATTAAAACTAATCATAAAAACATGAAATCTATTACTAAGATCAAATCCTAACAAACTAACACACTCTAACTAACACTATGACTAAACATTTAAACTCATCAATTAAAATAACTAAATCGAATTTTAAAACCAAACTAAATTTAAAACCTAACCCCCTAACTCTACGACTAACTAAAACAGTTAATTAAATACACCTACGCTAACACAACTAAACTTAAAACTGAGTTAAAAATTAAAATCTACGGGCTACCAAACATATATACATTAAAATGAATTCGATTCTTCAAAAAAAAATTAACGCGATTTGTATTTTGACTTTGTAACTTGTGTGTATGCGTTTTGTTTGCACATTTATTGTTTTGCAGGTCGATGGAGCGGATGGAGGCACGACAGTGGTGGGCATAAGGGGCTTTTGCAGGTCGAACGATGGTATGGAAGGCTACGGCAGAGATGAAGGGACGTGAAGACTGGAAGACAGGCTCACAGGCAGGAGGAAAGATTGACAGAACGACAGCAGACAGGAGCAGGCTCGATTTGCAGAAGAAATGGAGGACGGCAAGATAGGCAGCGTATGCAGAGGCGTGAAGGGGGAGTTGGCTTGTTACGCAGAAATGGATGAACGTATGAGCAAGGAAATGAAGCTGGACATCGATTTTTTTTGCAGAGGCAGAATAATTTTGAGAAACCCAGTACACAAATGTCGCCCAGCAAACTTAAAATTAAAAATTTTCCATCAAACTCTGATTTTCAAATGCTCTTTGAATCCAATAACGTCTAGATCTTGCCCACAGTAGCAATTTGAGACCAGATTTGGCCTTTGGAGGCTAGATCTGCCTTAGATTTTTTTTTAAAAATCGATTTGAACCCTGAATCTGCAATAAACCAGCTAGATCTGGAGATACACACCAAGAAACGATTAAACCCTTACAGTCCTAAAAAAAAATTTACAAATATACAAACTAGTTTACAAATTCAAAACCCTCATGGTCAGATTTGAATCTATTTTAGCACAATTTTCAAAGTTTTAAAGTTTTAGTGAGAGGCACAAGCCCTAGAAACCCTGCAAAACCACCAATTTCGTAAGATAGACTTGGAATTTAACAAATAAAGAGCTTATCAGATTTATGTTTATTGAGAGTCGGCTGGTCCAACCGAAGACTTCCCCAGACACCCAATCTTAAAAAGAAAATTGCCCTGCACACTTAGATCTGAATCTTAGATCGACAGAGATTTAAGAAAACAACATGAGACCTTTGCAGAAAAATCATAATGTTATTTTATAAACCCAGAAAACTGCACAAGATACCTGTATGCAGATTAATCCATGAAGGCCATCAACCATAAAATACAA
The DNA here is from genome assembly GCA_034641835.2 of Pinus albicaulis. Taxonomy (NCBI): domain Eukaryota; kingdom Viridiplantae; phylum Streptophyta; class Pinopsida; order Pinales; family Pinaceae; genus Pinus; species Pinus albicaulis. The sequence goes on from CM076584.1 coordinate 1,558,443,693, forward strand.
GAAACAAAGTAGTAGAGTTTAGAGACAATTCACCACATAGATCTGAGAAGGAACATCCAGATTTGTAACCCCAAAGTCTTTATGCTTTATTCCTCAAAAAATTTACAAGAGCTTCTAAGAACAAGTGCACGATCCTGAGATCGGATGATTCAATACTGACAAAGACCTCTAAATTTATAGGACAAGATCTCTAACGGCTATTTTGGATGATCCTCGTCAAAATAATCTCAACCGTTCAAAAGATTTAATTATCTTTTAATCCGGAGCGTTGAAATTAAAATTTTGGGGAAAAAACGAATTTATCATTTAATTCAATTTTAATTAACTCAAAAATATTATTTTTGAGTTAATTACCCCAAAATTTTGACTTTGACTTAACCACCAAGGCCCAAGGGTCCAAAATTTCTTAAAATTTTCAATATTCCCTTGGCTTGGGGCTTTCAAAATCATTTTCCAAGGACCCACAAATTTTGCCTCCTTTAAAGATTTAATCCTAACTTGGGACCCTAAATTAATTAAATTTCTGGTTTAAGATTTTATTAATTAATTGACCAGAAAATTTAATTAATTGACTAAGAGGGGATTATAATTATTTTTCCAACCCTCTTTTACATGAGATAATATATTTACATACATGAAGGGGGAAAACCCATTCGTATAGACCCTCAAATAAATACCCAATTCTACGACTCAAAACATGATCTAGTAGACCAAGTAGTTGAAACTACTTTTACAAGGACTCGATAAAAAACACTAGGACTCACTTAGCATGCTGATGACAAAATCCACCCTAGCTTTGGGGTGAGGCTGGAGGGAAAAACTCTGCCGATCACTTTCGTGAATCAGTGAGACAAAAAACCTCCTAGAATGGAAGTCATCAACAACATACTAGGCTTACCTAGGTTGTTACATACGTTAGCGGTCTTACTTAGATCATTTACATCATTACATGCAGAATGGGTTTACATCATTTATAAAAATTGTCGACTGATGATGGAATCTGAATGGCGCAACCACGTCGAACATGAAGAATCCCATTTGAAAAAATGGGGGTGTACTGCTATGGGGTCGTTGACAAAGTGTGGTCAACATCTAGCTCTACTTGGGGACACGTTGCTTCATCGAAGGAATGTGAGAATCCAGAATCTGTATCCAAGCAACACACAAGATTACATAAGTAGCGTCCATCCAAATATCATCATATAACATTAAGCTCATGAAAAATAGAAGCTCTTCTTTTATTTATTATTCTACTTAACATGAAAAGTAAATCTACTCTAACTACAAAATGAAATGTTGAAATAACAAGGTGTAAGGTTAGAGATACAATACAGAGAATGCCCTGTGGCATCAGATGTGCTCAATATAGTGTATGCTGAGCATTTGTCTGCTTTCAGGCAAGTCTGCGGGCTGCTTTTCAGATGTGCCATGTCCAATCTTGCATAATGTAGGACTCTGTCTTATCCGAGTATCAAGCTGCTCTCGACCATCAGACGAATCAAACCACTTACTTCTTTTTTGCTTCTTTCTCTTCTTCTGAGTGGGTTGTGATGTCAGCAATGAGACCACTGTAAACTCCTTGTCCTCATCTTGAAGATGTTTGTACAAAATATCTGAAGAACCTGGAGCGTGACCAATATTATTCTGGATATACTCTGTCAATGGTGACACATAAGCTTGGTCTTTCTCAACATCCTTTGAAACCATAGTTAAATCCTCCATGTGATGAGATGGGAATGGCTTTAGCAGACAAGAAGTCTTATGATCTGTTGATGAATCTTCATAATCAAATTTCGGTTGAAATTTTTGTAATTCTTCCATTTTTTCCAATTTCTTTTGTATGGAACTCATCTCCCTGGCATGCCTTACTATTAATTTCGTCTGATTTGCCTCCATATTTTTTATTTCCAACAAGTGATTTTCCTTTATGGCAGTCATTTCCTGGGTGTGTCTTGCTTCCATTGCAATCTTGCTTCCATTGCAATCATATGATTATGTATAATGGACATCTGATTAGAATGATTAACTTCCATTATCTTTAGCCTGTTTTCCATGACTTTTATTTCCTGTGGATGACTTGCTTCCATGGAAGTTATCTTATTTTGAAGATTGATTTGGTTAGCTTCCATGTTTTGAATCATTTGTGTATGATTGGGTTGCACATCCTTAATCATCTGAGCTGGCTCCTTAACCTGACTTTCATGATCTTCTATATGCATGTGACAGTCCTTACCAACAACATTAATTTGATGACTTGACCTTGCTATTCTACTAGCTATGATCCTTTTGACAATGGGACAAGTAGCCTCTTCATGAAGAGCATCACAAACTCTACAATAAGGAGGAACTTCATCCATAAGATTTGCAAACTCAAGCTGATTTGTCGGTCTCTGCTCATAAAATAGGCCTCTTTTCTGCAAAGCATTATTATTTCTAGGTTGGGAATTTTGCATTTGAGCCCTTTCCATTTGGACCAACCTAGCCTGTAAGACACTTATTTCTTTAGCATGATTAAGCTCCATGCTTTCAAGTTTCTTAGCATAATTAAGCTCCATGCTTTCAAGTTTTTGCATTAACCTTTTCATAGGGTCATCATCATCTTCTAGAGTATCTGTCAAAGACCTATCAAAATCTGGAGTTTTGGACATTCCAGATGCTTTCTTATCCTTTTCAATCTCCTCAGCTAAAGATTGAGAAGCCTTATAATTTGCAGTTTTAGCCCGCCTTAACTCATATGAAGTATCAGAATCAAAAGCATCAATGTAAAAATTCAGAAGAGATCCATCAGGAGGTTTATGAGTTTGAGATATTTCTCTAAGAATACCATTAAATCTCCTGTTAAATTCTTCAGTCGTTTCATTTTCTTTCTTTTTTATGGTACTGATCTCTATTACCAAATGTCGATCTTCCCTTTTATCACCATACTTTTCCTTAAAAGCAGTTACAATTGATTCAAAAGTATCAAATGAATTATCAGGTTTTTCCGTAAACCATTCAACAACATCCTCACCAAAAGTAAGAACAAAAGTTTTCATCTTTACATCCTCGAAATTATTTTTTGCAACTGCAAATCTATGCCACCAGTTAGTGAAAGCAAACAAATGAGATTTAACACTGACTGCATCATTTCCTTGAAAAGATGGTAATTTATCCATTTGAGGAACATCATGGGGATAACCCTGAATATTAGCAAAATTACACGGGGCAAAAACATCTATGATATCATTTTTAAGATTTTAGAAATAGATCTGTGTTCAAGAATAGTCAAAAGGTCCTCAAGAAGTGAACTTCTTAGCAGGAACTCTTGTAAGAAATGAAAGAATTGGAGTCGCCACTTAAACATGAAACTAATTCTAAAACAGAAGAAATAATCGAGAGATAGCAGATGGATATCAAGGGGGATTCTTGTCTGGGAATAAAAAGATGAATAAGTGGAGTCGCCACCCAAACAAGAAGCCAACCGAAATGTCCAGGTGCTAAAGATGCGATGATGAAATGATTAGTGATATGACGAAAGATAAGACGATGAAAATATGCAGAGATGAAAAGTCGTCAGAAAATGTGATCTCTTGCGACAGACTAATGAATGGCGAAAGAAGATCTGAAGATTATAAAATGTCCCTAAGACCAAGGACAGAACAGAAAAAAAAGAAACAAAACAAAACAAAAAAAAAAAAAAAACTCTATCCCCGGCAACAGCGCCAAAAAATGTTGTCGCACAAATTGTCCAGGCACCGCGACAACGACTCAGATTGGGGGCTGTCACTCCTATCCCCAATCTCTCTATTTAAGCTGTCTCCTTGCAAGCTAAGGGAGGTAGACCCTATTATAAATGAGGATGACAAATCCAGGAGACATAGCTAAAACATCAAATACTTGATAGAAATGAACGAGATTCTACAGATCCAAATTAGATTTCACGTTTAAGACCAGTGCCTTATGGAGTCAAACAAGATCCCGTTATGCAATTATAAACAAGTAAATGACGATTAACTGTTGCTTATTAAAACACGATTTGATCAGAATGATATTTAACTGAAAATGCCACAACCATGAATAACAATAACATGAGAATGCCAGATGCTTGAAAGATTTCCGAAAAAAACAAGATATTCCAATTATAACCCAGTTCGAAAATCAAAATGTTCCACGGTCAAGCTTTAGAAAAAAAAAAATTAGGCTTATTTGACCATAGGACTTAGAAAATTTTTTAGAATTTGAAATTTTAAAAAAAAATTATTATTATTTTATTTATTTTTTTGAATCTAAAATTAAAAAATTTAAATCTAAGTTAAAACTTAAATCTAAATTAAATCTAAAACTAAAAAATAAAAATAAAAACTAACACCAAACACAAATTAAAACTAAGAATATAAAAAGTTAGATCTAAATAAAATCTAGACTAAACTAGAACTAAAAATCTAAAACAAAAGTAACCCAAATCAAATTAAAAAAAAGGCAAAAAACCTAAGACTAAAATGACAAAATCGAACTAGACTAAATTAAAACTAATCATAAAAAAATGAAATCTATTACTAAGATCAAATCCTAACAAACTAACACACTCTAACTAACGCTATGACTAAACATTTAAACTCATCAATTAAAATAACTAACTTGACTCAAAACTAAACTAAATTAAACCCTGAACTTCTAACTCTACGACTAACTAAAACACAAATATTTAATTAAATACACTCTACGCTAACACAACTAAACTAAAATTGTTAAAAATTAAAATCACGGTTACCAAACATATATATTAAAATAATTAATTCTTCAAAAAAAATTAACGCGATTTGTATTTTGACTTTGTAACTTGTGTGCATGTACATGAGCCCAGACGTTTATTGTTTTGCAGTGTCGATGGAGGGTAAGGAGGCACGATATGGCATACATGTTTTTTGGCAGTTTAACGATGGTATGGAAGGTTGCGTAGATGAAGGGACGTGGAAGACCGGGAAGACAGCCCACAAAAACAGTGAGGAAAGATTGACAGAACGACAGCAGACAGGAGCAGGCTCGATTTGCAGAAGAAATGGAGGACGGCAAGATAGGCAGCGTATGCAGAGGCGTGAAGGGGGAGCTGGCTTGTTACGCAGAGATGGATGAACGTATAAGCAAGGAAATGAAGCTAGACATCGATTTTTTTTGCAGAGGCAGAATAATTTTGAGAAACCTAGTACACAAATGTCGCCCAGCAAACTTAAAATTAAAAATTTTCCATCAAACTCTGATTTTCAAATGCTCTTTGAATCCAATAACGTCTAGATCTTGCCCACAGTAGCAATTTGAGACCAGATCTGGCCTTTGGAGGCTAGATCTGCCTTAGATTTTAAAAAAAAAATCGATTTGAACCCTGAATCTGCAATAAACCAGCTTGATCTGGAGATACACACCAAGAAACGATTAAACCCTTACAGTCCTAAAAAAATTTTTACAAAAATACAAACTAGTTTACAAATTCAAAACCCTCATGGTCAGATTTGAATCTATTTTAGCACAATTTTCAAAGTTTTAAAGTTTTAGTGAGAGGCACAAGCCCTAGAAACCCTGCAAAACCACCAATTTCGTAAGATAGACTTGGAATTTAACAAATAAAGAGCTTATCAGATTTATGTTTATTGAGAGTCGGCTGGTCCAACCAAAGACTTCCCCAGACGCCCAATCTTAAAAAAAAATTTGCCCTGCACACTTAGATCTGAATCTTAGATCGACAGAGATTTAAGAAAACAACATGAGACCTTTGCAGAAAAATCAGAATGTTATTTTATAAACCCAGAAAACTGCACAAGATACCTGTATGCAGATTAATCCATGAAGGCCATCAACTATAAAATACAAGAAACAAAGTAGCAGAGTTTACAGACAATTCACCACATAGATCTGAGAAGGAACATCCAGATTTGTAAAACCCCAAAGTCTTTATGCTTTATTCCTCAAAAATTTACAAGAGCTTCTAAGAACAAGTGCACGATCCTGAGATCGGATGACTCAAGAATGAGAAAGACCTCTAAATTTATAGGACAAGATCTCTAATGGCTAGTTTGGATGATCCTCGTCAAAATAATCTCAACCGTCCAAAAGATTTAATTATCTTTTAATCCGGAGCGTTGAAATTAAAATTTTGGGGAAAAAACGAATTTATCATTTAATTCAATTTTAATTGACTCAAAAATATTATTTTTGAGTTAATTACCCCAAAATTTTGACTTTGACTTAACCACCAAGGCCCAAGGGTCCAAATTTTCTTAAAATTCTCAATATTCCATTGGCCTAGAGCTTTCAGAATCATTTTCCAAGGACCCACAAATTTTGCCTTTAAAAATTTAATCCTAACTTAGGACCCTAAATTAATTAAATTTCTGGTTTAAGATTTTATTAATTAATTGACCAGAAAATTTAATTAATTGACTAAGAGGGGATTAAAATTATTTTTCCAACCCTCTTTTACATGAGATAATACATTTACATACATGAAGGGGGAAAACCCATTCGTATAGACCCTCAAATAAATACCCAGTTCTGCGACTCAACATATGATCTAGTAGACCAAGTAGTTCAAACTACTTTCACAAGGACTCGATAGAACACTAGGACTCACTTAGCATGCTGATGACAAAATCCACCCTAGCTTTGGGGTGAGGCTGGAGGGAAAAACTCTGCCGATCACTTTCGTGAATCAGTGAGACAAAAAACCTCCTAGGATAGAGATCATCAACAACATACTAGGCTTACCTAGGTTGTTACATACATAGACGGTCTTACTTAGATCATTTACATCATTACATGCAGAATGGGTTTACATCATTTATAAAAATTGTCGACTGATGATGGAATCTGAATGGCGCAACCATGTCGAACATGACGAATCCCATTTAGAAAAAATGGGGGTGTACTGCTATGGGGTCGTTGACAAAGTGTGGTCAACATACCCATTTCAAGATTTGTAGTTAGACCTACTCTACATTATTATATTGGTACAATGGCCATTGATGAGACACTAATTTTGTATCTTACTATTGTTATTTTTGTATGAGGCAGAATGCATCATTTCAATGTTCAAATTTATAAATTATCTAATGATTTTGGTGTTGATGTTGTGAATCATGAATAGTGTTGATTTTGAACTTCGAATATGTTTTTTAAAATTGAAAAATATTATTATATGTTTTTGCACTCACTATATCTAGATCCTGACTTGTCAAAAATCCAGTGGATTTGTATTCGAATCCGTTTTCGTATCCTAGTAACATAGGTCACAGGAGTATTTGGTCAGGAGTTTGATCCTATAGTGATACACTATGATAATCAGATTTGTATAACTCTTTAAGAATCCAGTGTTCCATTACAGGTCCAAGCATATTGAGATCAAATATCACTTCACCAAAACAGGATCCAGAAAACATAGGAAAATTTAGGTTTTCACCCCTTTATCAAGACTATAGTCTACAGGGTCAGATAGGTTATTTCGTCCTCCAATAGCCCATTAATTTGGATAGGAAATTAGAGAATGGAAGGGAGCCATCTTTCTGAGGCAAGCGAGGGTTGGAACCTAGTTTCTAAGGCAGCAAAGGCTAGAACCAATCCTTTTGAGGCAACGATTAGCAGGGAGCCATCTTTCTGAGGCAAGCAAGGGCTGGAAAAAGAGCAGCGAGTCGGTTGCCTGAGGTAGCAAAGGGTAGTGGGCTGCCTAAAGTTGGGTTTTAACCTACAATGAGTTGGCATAACGTTAATAGGGGAGCGAGTGGCCTAGGGGGCCACACTTAGGGATCTAAGGCTGCAGTTGGCTAAAAGCGAGCATCTAAAGGTGAATTTAGGGTGTCAGTTGGCTAGGGATTGAGGCAACAAGGGTTGAATAACAGTGCAAGCTTGCTAGTGTGATTTTTGTTAGATTTTGGGCAGGTCGAAAAGTATTTCCGAGAGAGAGAAAACCCACCAAAAAGGATTTTGTTGGGAAATTTACCCAAAAGTGGGGTTTTGAACCCAAGCAATGGGTTTAGCACCAAAAGAGAAATAATTAAATATTCTAAGGTTCAAAGAGGCCAAAACATTAGATATAGAAGGTTTCCTAAGTGGCCCAAGGAAAAGTATATAAGGAGCCTATGTTGAGGTTCAAAAGACACATCGTGTGCAAGAGAGATGTAGCCCTCTTGTGCTAAGTATGCCCCAAGAAGGTTGAGTTATGCTAGGCAAGAAGAGGACGAGTAGGTCTAATGATGAGATTAGTTGATCTAGAGAGCAAGGCCAAGAGATCTGGTCATTGAAATAGATTTGTTGTTCTATGTACCAAACCGAGTGCCTCAAGAAGTTGTGACAAGGGCTAGTCAAGCGAGCAGTGGTATGTTGGTACCTAAAGATAAGCTGCAACCAGAAGTAGGTTGGCCGCAGCCTGAGGAACAGGCAGCCAAACATAGACTAGGTTTAGTCACGGAAAAGAGAAGCCCTTAAAGTAGAACAACAGGGCCAAAGGAAGAGGTCAAGGCCTAAAGCTAATGGGCTGAGCCTTGAGGCAAGCCTAGGCAACAACGTGGTTTGTTCTATGTTTTAATAACAGGCCAAGGGTGATCTGAAAAAGGTCGGATGCCTTAGATGTTGATCGGAAGACTTCACGGTTTGTTGTTGTTGACCAAGGGCTAGCAGAGCGAGGCTAAGAGCCTTAGGAACTCTAGATGCAACCCAGAATGTTGGCTAAGGGTTAGATTTGATGAGCCATGGGTCAGATCTGAGGTACCAAGGGTCAAATCAAGAGTGTTGAGGGACAGATCAAAAGGGTCGAAGGTCAAATCAGAGTGTTGTAGCAGCTCAAAGGTGGAAATAGGACAGCGGTGGTCTAGGCAAATGGTTTTGTGGGTCTGGTAGAATAGGACATAAATCTAAGAAGAACTGACCAAGTATCTCATGACTGGAAGAAAGAGGAAACGAGATCTAGACAAGAGTTATCGAGGTCTAGGAGTTATGAACAGTATGTTAAAGGAATAATATACAGTGAATTAATGGAGTAATTCACTGTGAGTAGGTGATCTAATTTGAAGTTAATTGTACAATGAATTTGGAGGGCAAATCCACTGAGAGAAGCAGATCTATTAGGGATGAGTATACAGTGCATCTGAAGGAGCAGTACACTATGAGCAGCTGATGGGCAGAGGGAGGTAAAGGACCCAAGGACTACAAGTACTGAAAGGGCTTATCTAGACAGGCTACATCAATAAGTTCAGGGTTTTGTTCTTGTCTTCTTTTCTGGGCAGTTTGCAGATTTGAAGTAGCATATTGCAACCCCTAATTTGAATAATGTGTATACTAGTTGTACTAGTGATCAAGGGCCATCATCCATGCTACGAGAGCCCTGTGATTCTTTTGTTAATGAATTAATAAAATAGTCAAGCTTTGGGCCCAAATCACTGTGTACTAAATTGATTTCACTGATGAAGATTTCCATTATGCAAAGTACTTGAAGGTTGAGGGTTCCTAATGTGTTTGCGTGCGTGATTAGCCTTAGACTAGATCTAGGGCCTAAGGAAAATTCAACAATTTTGTAGCAGCAATGGGATAGCTATAGCTTTGTAAGCCTAGAAACTACATTTGTGTTGATATCCCTATTGGGAAATTGTGGATTTTGTAAGTCTAGTATTTTGTAATATCCCCAAGGGGAATAGACAGCAATATAAAGCAGACAAACAAGGTACACAGCAACTAGAGACAAACCATGAGACAAAATACACAAAATGGAGAACGCTGAGCCATTTTATTAATACTGAGATATAAGAAATAAGTACAAAGGTGATTAGAATGATGGCACCTCGACTTGCACAAGGCAAGTGTAGAAATACTCTCAGGACAATGTGTGGAATGGTTGCTCCCCCTATCCACTACGTAATCTCCAAGCTGCTGGAAAATGTTGTCGTGCTGCTGCAACTGCTGGAATGAAATGAGTCTTTGGGGCTGCTCTCCAACTCGGAAAATGCTGAAACTCTGGGAATGGCCTCCTCTCCCAATACCCAGAAAAGCCCAAAGAGCTTTCCAAGAATGGCTGACCCCAGAAAATACCTCCTTTGAGGCACTACGCTATCCCTCAAGGGAAAACGCTGACCCTGAAGGCGGCACTGCAAAATATGGCCTCTCCCTCTGCAAAATGTCTCCAATAAGTAAGGGCTGATCCCTCCCCTAATCCTCCGGTCTGAATCCACCGAAATAACCTCAATCCGGAACTTCCCCAACTAGAACTGCATCCTCCCTCTCCAAGACTGCGCAGTCTCTCCAAGGAATGCTCCTCAACGGCTGAAGCTTCGATCTCTCCCTGCAAAATATGGTAGGACTCCTCACCCGAGCAAGCACTCGAAGTCTCCCGGGGCTGACGTTGGGATCTCCGCACGAAGACACCCGGCGTACAGAACAGTACGTGCAAACTAGCTAAATAGCAAGCGTGCTCTATGTCTAGAGACAAACTCCAAAATGCATAATCATCCATATGAGAAATGAGGTAGCCTCCCCTCTATTTATCTTTGGTGAGCCTCCCTCTCTCCTTGGCCCCACCATGTTCACGCTGTCTCTTTAGCCCACGCTGCCAACTCATCTGTGCTGGCTGGCCCACGCTGTCCAAGTGAGTCACCCCCTACATTGTCACTTGGCCCCCCTTGGCCCACCTTGACCACAGCGTTATGTCTCCTAGGTGACTTTAGGGAGTGTGTTTTATTCTAAGTGAGTCACATTCTCCTTTTTACCCACTTTATTTATATTTTAACTATATAAGGCAAAATTAATCAAAATTAATATTTCCAATTAGCTGCTGCTAATTGGGAATATTACAGTCCTCCCTGCCAAAAATTGCTTGTCCTCAAGCAATGCCTGAACAAGACTCCTCTCTAGCTGATGCTCCCCACCATCACTGTAAAATGTGCTTGGGTCCCAGATGCTCCACTGAATCTTCCCCGTCTTCTGTATTACCCTGATATGGAGGGATCTCTCAATGCCGGGATCCCAAGCCATCCTGTCCAACATGAGGCTCCACCTGCTCCACTCACCATCCTGCCATGCTAATGAAGTCCACCACTTCATCAATGACTCGCTAAAGCCCGATGGAAGATATACATGATCTCCCCATGTAGTATACAACTCACCCCTAGAGGTTATCGAGTTGTGTAGTGTTGTAATGCTCAAGTCCCCTGCTAATCTCGTAGAGGTGCCACCATGCTGATGCTGCGCTACTCTGATCATGAGATACTCCCAATCATGCGCAGACTGTATCCTCCTCTCTTGAGACCTAGTGGCAGGAGATCTATGAGAGAAAAGTTCATCTAGCCCAGGCATCGCCATGATGCCAATACCTACCCCTCCGAATGCAGCTCTAAATCTATGCAGCAACAGAGAAAGTCTGGTCTGCCATCCGATGAAGACCTCCGTGTACCCCCATGTGCCAACCCAACAGTGAACTAGATCACTCTCTGTCCTGACTCCGACCATTATGAGACAGAATGGGCTATCAATCAACTGAATCTCTGCATCCCATAGTTGGACTTGCTGCACCATAGCTCTGACAACTGTGGGAATCCCTCCGTGCCTCATCTCCAGATCCTGCTCGTGACTAATATAGAGGGTCCATATATCATGGGAAAACATGATGTATGCTAACCTGCCCTGTGTCTGCCACTGTGTAGTACCGATGATCGTTGGAAGCCATATGTGACAAACATCCACCCCTTGAAGGCAATCAATAGATGGATATCTGATACTCGCAATTGACTCAAGGTATGTGGATCCCTCCTGTACCTGCCAACCATCTCCCCTAGGTCTGCCATCCACCCTCTCGATACTGTGTCGGTACATTGTCTGGAGCCCAGACGCATACTGGGATGCTACCTCTGCTGTACCTAGTATCCTCTACTCATGCATGGTCTCGACATGCCCTAAGAAAAGAGTGACGCATGTCTCCCTCATGACCCGCTCCCCAAGCGTAGGCTCAGCGATGACTGATGTGCCACCCCTGCAGAGGATTATCTCATCCCTTGACCTGTGGCTGTCAACTAGCGCACCGACCCTGTGCCACTGCTAAGAAGTCTCTCCCCTAGTGTGTTGAGTGTCATCCCAATATCTTGGGTGAGCCTCGTGTACCCCGATGCTCATGCCCCAAGTGCCAAAGGACAACAACAAAATCCACTGTGCCCGTGAGTGATGTAGAAGAGGGTCGGGTGTATGAGTCCCCATAGATACCGCTAAGTATCGCTCATCTGTATCCCCATCAATCCTGGGTGAACTACCCCCAAAGGTAAGCCTGGTGTCCTTGTCCGTGAGTTTCCCTGGAGGCAATACTCTAAGACCCTGTTGTGCAGCACCGTACGCCCTCGCATACCACCGATCATCCATGTACTCCTCGACATGCCACTGCACACTGAGGCATACCCCTGTACACTGCTGGATACCCCCTGCTACTGCCGTACCACCCTATACCGTTTCGTGCCTTGTCTGTATCAAGGCATCGGTCACTCCTCGTTTGTTCTCAATGTGATGTAGGACACTCCTACTCCACAATGCAGTCCCACACACTACGGTACACCACCAGGCAACTCCCTGTCCACCGGTAGTCCACTGCTCAATGCTAGAGGCTCCCACGCATCCTTGGATGTGATGACCTAGAGTTGTGTCTCTACATGTCGGACCACCCCCAATCGGTATCATCATCTCCACCATCGCATCGCTATACCCGCTGTTGAATGGATCATCACTCCAAATCCTCCCCAAGGGATCTGAGAAGTGAATCTCCCTATGTGTCAGTAGTGATACCACCACTGCCCGGCTCCGCTGTGACCTCTGTGCCCAGCACAAAGGTGAAGAATCCTTGGCTCCATACAAGGCACCATCTGGTGGCCTGCCAATGCCACCTCCTCCGACAAGCTCCTGCCAAGGTATGTTGATCACCCTGTGACCCCGCGTGTAAGTGTCATACCAAGACAACCTAGGGAGTCTGCCCATAAACTGGTTGGCCACTGGAGCTGACCGAAACTCCCCTAGCGAATGCGCATGCTCAACTGCTAGGCCGACTGTAACCTGTAAGACATAGTCAACCGACCTACCTAGGAAACAACAGGTAGTCCCGCCTAGATCCCAATGCCAGTCTGGGGTTCCTGTATTCCCAGCACCTGGAAACTCCTGCTGAGCTACACTTGGGTCCACCACTATCTCCATAACCCACTCCACCGGGTACCAACTCAAAATCTCTCACCATCCAACCTCAACATGTGGATGTTGCACCCTATGCAACTCCGATCGTCTCATCCCACTAACCAAGTCAACGTATGAGATCTGACTAGGTGGCTCCGCCTCTCTCTCTCCAATGGAAAGAGGTGACCCAACAATGTTGCTAGCCCCGTCTATGCATGCCTGAAGGGGGCTGCTCTGACACTCCAATGTGCCCTCTAGCTGTACCATTAAGGAATCCAGCCATTCCCCAATGTGGGCCAACTTGGCCGCTAACTCGGCACAAACCACTCTCATGCCCTCTAGCTCCTCGTTCTGTAACAAAATAGCCTCTCGTACTGATGTGGCCTTCCCTTTCAAAACTAGAAGGTCGGCTCGAAGCTGACGACACCGTTGTGTGCGACCATCGTCTAATACCTCTATATCTCCTAGTGCCTCATCAAAGGTGGATACATCTCCTGGCACCGCACCCATCTGCCGTGTGCTGCGACCACCCTAAAACTCGGACACTACCCCTGTCATCACCTCAATGGATGGCACTACTTGGGTAAGCTCTACTCTCTCTACTAAGATGTCAATCGATATGGTCAAAGAAGTCTCCAACACAGGTGACCCCTGCGTCATATTGGGTGTATCCGCATGCTCCCCATGATCCTGTGTGCCTTCATCCTCCAAGTGCGAGGTAGCCATTTTGATGGCTTCCCCCTCCGTTATTCGGTCAAGCTGGAAAGAGGTATCCAAATTTTCCACCTGATCCCGAACCATGCAATCAATGGATCCATCGAATGTGGGAAAAGGTGTCCTCCCAGTGGTACACTGCAGCTCTGAACTCTGCATGCTAGAAACCCCACTGTTCCTTCCTCCTTCATCCTGCCTGAGCTGACAGTAATCTCTGAAGGGCAAAGCCGCTCTGAAGTTTTCCCCCATGGACTGCCATTCACGGAAATAATCTCCAAAAGGTATATGATCATGCTGCCTACCTTTCTCACTCGGTACTGGAGGTAAGAATGTAGGCATTGTGATTCTGGTTGGCCTACCGAAGGCTGGTAAATGCTGGTCACACTGTTGTGAAACCCCCATATTTTCCACCTCTACTACCTTTGGTGGGTAAGATTTGCCTACCCTCTTTGTTCATAGAAAAATATCCCCACTAATGAAAGCCAAGAATGAGTGTTTCTAATACCACCGTAATATCTCGAAGGGGAATAAACAGTAACAGCTACAAACAAGGCACACAAGAACTAGAGACAAACGAAGAGACAAAATACACAAAATGGAGAACGCTGAGCCATTTTATTAATACTGAGATATAAGAAATAAGTACAAAGGTGATCAGAATGATGGCACATCGACTTGCACAAGGCAAGTGTAGAAATACTCTTAGGACAATGTGTGGAATGGCTGCTCCCTCTATCCACTGCGTAATCTCCAAGCTGCTGGAAAATGTTGCCATGCTGCTGCAACTGCTGGAATGAAATGAGTCTTTGGGGCTGCTCCCCAACTCGGAAAATGCTGAAACTCTGGGAATGGCCTCCTCTCCCAATACCCAGAAAAGCCCAGAGAGCTTTCCAAGAATGGCTGACCTCGAAAAATACCTCCTTTGAGGCACTACGCTATCCCTCAAGGGAAAACGCTGACCCTGAAGGCGACACTACAAAATATGGCCTCTCCCTCTGCAAAATGTCTCCAATAGGTAAGGGTTGATCCCTCCCCTAATCCTCCGGTCTGAATCCACCGAAATAACCTCAATCCGGAACTTCCCCAACTAGAACTGCGTCCTCCCTCTCCAAGACTGCGCAGTCTCTCCAAGGAATGCTCCTCAACGACTGAAGCTTCAATCTCTCCCTGCAAAATATGGTAGGACTCCTCACCCGAGCAAGCACTCGAAGTCTCCCGGGGCTGACGTTGGGATCTCCACACGGAGACACCCGACGTACTGAACAGTACGTGCAGACTAGCTAAACAGCAAGCGTGCTCTATGTCTAGAGACAAACTCCAAAATGCATAATCATCCATATGAGAAATGAGGTAGCCT
Source organism: Pinus albicaulis (assembly GCA_034641835.2). Taxonomy (NCBI): domain Eukaryota; kingdom Viridiplantae; phylum Streptophyta; class Pinopsida; order Pinales; family Pinaceae; genus Pinus; species Pinus albicaulis. The sequence goes on from CM076584.1 coordinate 1,558,458,919, forward strand.
CCCCTCTATTTATCTTTGGCGAGCCTCCCTCTCTCCTTGGCCCCACCACGTTCACGCTGTCTCTCTTTGGCCCACGCTGCCAACTCATCTGCACTGGCTGGCCCACGCTGTCCAAGTGAGTCACCCCCTACGTTGTCACTTGGCCCCCCTTGGCCCACCTTGACCACAACGTTATGTCTCCTAGGTGACTTTAGGGAGTGTGTTTTATTCTAAGTGATTCACATTCTCCTTTTTACCCACTTTATTTATATTTTAACTATATAAGGCAAAATTAATCAAAATTAATATTTCCAATTAGCTGCTGTTAATTGGGAATATTACATATTTGCTTGTTGAAGTGGCCCTACTTTATAATGTGTGTTGATGGAATCAACTGTGGTTTGAGTTCTTGTTTGTACTACTTATGCATTCAATAAAAGATCATCATTGTTTATAGATTCACGAAGTACTGTCTGTTGGAGAATCTAGTAGGGCAGCTAATTATACAATTCTCCTTATCCTTGATAAAAGCTTGTGAACTTATGTTATCTTCTTATTGTTCTTAGTTAGATTATTTTCATCAAACAATTATCAAGAGCATAAACCATGAAGATCATAAAAAATAGTGGACCCAAAATATAGGCTCCAAGCCATGGAAAAACCCCTCCAAAGGGGAAAACCCAAAAGAATTTTTTTCCCAGACCCAAACTCCTGGACCAAGTCCTCCTCCAAGCACCAAGTCAGCCTTCCAAGCATCTCTTCCAAATAGGTCAAAAATCAACCAAGTCAACAAGGGTCAATCCTCCTTTAATCTACTTCAAATCTCAGTTTCAGCTCCTAGCTTGGATCTGCAACCTCGACTTGCAACTCTCAGCCATACTATAGTTGCAGAAACACTAATTTTCGCACGTGTGGATAGAAGTAGAGAAAATTTCGGATCCTTCTTTCTTCGCTTGGTCTTTCTCTTGCTTCCTTGATTCTCCCTCTTGTTTTCTTTTCCTTTCTTGCTTATGATCAAACTGCAGAAGTTGTGTGTCCAAAATGAGTCGAATCTCTTTCTATATATATGCTATTCATGGGGCCAAATAGTCCTTTCTAGGTTGACTTCTTCCTAGTAGAGTCGACTTGTGCTTGGAGGCTTATTTTGACTTTCTAGACTCGAAATAATATCTTTTACATGTTACAACTTGCCCAATAGTGTAAGAAAAATATTATTTTGACTAGACAAACCCTAGGAGCATGAAATGCATGCTTAACCTAGATGACCAATAGAGCATGAAACCCATGCTTAAAATAATATTTTTCTTTCTTCTTTTGCTCATAACATAAGATATACATAATGACATGAGTACAATGACAATTATGAAGACCAAAACTAGTTACATTTTCAAACACTGCCACACTGTTAAAAAAACAATTCTGTCATGTGTTTATTGAAACCCTGACTCATAATTTCATCCCAAGGGTAATCTCTTTAAGAGGGATATTACATTATTAAGTGAAATTTAAGTGTTGGTTGGTATTTTCTACTATAGCATCTCTCTATTTCAGAGTTGACACTTATTAATTCGTTCCCAACCCTGATTAAATTGTGGTAATTTGTGCCCTAATTTCTTATTGAATATTCTTAAGGCATACGATCATCATTTGGCACTAGTCTATTTAACCATTTATTGAGGTGTGTGTTTGTTGAGGTGAAATGTATCGCTTATTACAATGATATACTTTACAAGTTCATTTCCATAGATTGGGATACTCCTTGTGGCTTCAAAGCTCTGGCCTAAAGTGAAAGAGAAATTGTGCTAAGGTGACAATGGTGCATTTCCCAAGTGTGCTTACCCTTGTAACATTGCAATTGGGATTTTCATAAGGGTGCTAATTTGTGTGATAACAAGAGACAAACACTAAAATAGAGAGATTAAATCCAAAATGCATGAAATAGTCTTCGAACACCAACATTCTCTGAATTTCAAAGAAATTTGGTGAGGCACTTAACTGATTTTTGTATTTATTGAGTGAAAATTTAACTGTTGGTTGGTATTTTCTGTTGTAGCATATCTCTATTTTAGATTCAACACTTATCAATTTGCTCCTAACCCTGATTATATTAAGGTGATTTATGCCCTAATTTCTTGTTGAATATTCTTAAGGCATTTGATCACCATTTGGCACTAGTCTATTTAATTGTATATTGAGGTGTGTGTTTGTTGAGGTGAATTGTATTGTGTATTACAACGATATACTTGACAAGTTTGTTTCCATAGATTGGGATATCCCCCGTGACTTCATGGCCTAAAGTGAAGGGGAAATTGTGCTAAGGTGACAACGCTGCATTTCCCAGGTGTGTTTACCCACCCTTGTAATGTAGCAGTTGGGAATTTCATAAGAGTGCTAATTTCGGTGGTAACAAGAGACAAACACTAAAATAGATAGATTACATCCAAAATGCATGAAATTGCCTTGGAGCACTAACATTCTCTGAAATTCAAAGAAATTTGGCGAGGCCCTTCAAACAAATTTGACAAAGACAAAAACAAACTGCTTTGCAAAATGGCTATTGGTTTACTTGTGAGCTCAACAAAGTGTTAACCATTCACCAAGGCTCCATTGTCTTTTTGTAGCAGTATGTGCTTTTGTTTTTTCATGTGGATCTATGAGCCCCATTCCTCATTAACACTATATATTACACTTTCTCAGTATTATTGCCTAAACATATCCTCCATGGGATTTGAACATGGCTCTACATAACAGAATTCCTTCTCCATATTGATGGACCATGGTTCCATTGTCACTGTATCCAGCCTAAATTGAATGGCACAAGTTCAAAAGGGCGAGGCCAGGTGCAAGTCCAGAGAAATTCTGGCAGAATAGATACCCTCAGAACTGGCACCTTAGCAAAAGGACGTCCGCTCTTTGCGGTGCCCTCAAAAGTGTGTTTCTTTAAGCATTTAAAAAGAAAAAATCAAAAACGTTTGACTTTAGGAGGATATGACCATGTTATAGTGAGTAAATCCCATCAAAATGCAGAACACAAGAATATACAGCATCATAAAACTGAAATTCATTAAAGAAAATGCCAGGAACATTGCCAAATGTAATCTCTGATATTTGCACCATATTATAACTGTGACACAGAATTGTCCTAAAAAATAATTCTGCAACACAGGCCTTATATTAGCAACCATGAATTAACAATATAAGAGCACAGACCCACCTCTGTATCAATTGCATCCACGTGTGCCTTTACAGTCTCAACAGTCCCAGGCCCAAAATATGTATCTGCCATAAACAACGAACATATCGAAATCCCAGATTAATAGAGTGACCGTGTCAAAACCCAAATACCTCAAAAAGGAAATTCAAACATTCTGGACCTGCATGGGACTTTGTTGATCTTGTTCCTGGGTTCTGTACGACTAAATAAGGGGATTCTTTCGTTTCGTCTTTTTCACTGTGACCCCCCTCTTCCCTCTGCTCCTCCAATGAATCTGCAAGCTTGAGAGCTTCAAGCAGCTTGGCCTGCAACACATTTTCAGGGCGGACACGGGGTTGGACAATAAATAACTTGGGGGGTTCCTTGGTATCCCTGTTGTAATAAAACTCGTCATCTTTGCTGCTCAAAGAAGACAAATTCTTGAATTGGGTGGGAGGGATTGAGGAATTAGAAGGAGTTTCATGAATGCGAACATGTTTCGAATGGTCTAAATTCCGCAGAGGGAAGGATTTTTGCGAGGATGGAAATGTGGGTCTCTGGAATTTCGGTTGTGAAAACGCAGAAAAGATAACTGCATGGATATAAGGGCCGAGCAGATTCCGAAGAATAGGTTTCTCTAGGCGGGCAGCAAACATTTGTATTTGCTATTGAATGTTCATGCGATCATCGAAGTCTCAAATAGGTGTAAGAGCCTTGTTGTATAATCATAAGCGGGACTGTTTGTTTACTAATATCAGCCTAGTCCCGAACCTACATAATCTTCTTTTTTAACAAATTCCGCATTTCTGTTTTTCACTGTCAAATAGGAATGATTTAAAACATAGGTTATCGGTTAAGGCATGAGTAGGACATCAGAGGATCATGATGATTAAAAGCCTTAGCCCATTTTTGCATATGTTCTTAGCAGATATGTAATGTATTTGCTGCGAGGGGTTGAATACATCCCCCTGATATGATGTGTATGTCAGATCACCTCTTGCTTATTCTCCAATCAGCAGTTAACAGGTTGACGACGCAATGAAGTTTACTCATAGAACTAGTTTCTATTTGAGAATGTAATAGCTCATGAACTGATATATATTAATATATGCAGCGTTTTTTTTCTTCTGAAAAAAAAAAAGAACTACAGAAATGTAACGGCCTACCATGTCATGTAGAGAGACATCAGCCCGGTTTACGAAGTCGGAGATTTTGCCAATCAGATGTATGAATTTTAGTTAGGCTATGAATGAATGAATGGATGAAATTTTAATGTTCCCAAGGCTAAAAATAGTTTGTGGGACATATTGCTTCTCTATCTCGCTCTTTTATTAAGCTTCTCGAGAAACTCTTGCTGAATAGGTTATCCCAAAAACTAGCTGCCAGAATATCTGCATAATTTTCCCTGCGGCCTTTGAAGGCCTTGCATTCTAAAATGAAATGTTTTTTTGTTTCCACTTTTTCGGAAGAGCAAAAAATACATACTCTTTCCTTCCACATTTCTTTTGGCTTTTTCCAGCACCCTGTTTCACAATGGAGTTGATGAGAATTAATCCTTAATTGAGAAAAAGAATTTTAGATCTCCCATAAATATTGGCCCCTATGTACGCCTTTTGCTGATGGTTATGAGTGAGGTTAAACTCTTCAATGTAGTACTTCTTCTTTCTCCCTAGCTCTTTCTCCCAAGTACGTTTGTGGAACTTATCCATAACAAGCGTTTTTATCTCTTTATTGTTTATAGGACACATGCTCAAGCAAATACCCCATTTACTAAACCATTTGTTATTTTTCCGCATCCAAGTCTTCTTTCTTTTGCACAATGTGTCACTAAACACAACCTTAGACCATCTACCCTCTTCCATTTGCTCAGTTTTTTTCAAATACCTTATTACTCGCAAATAGCAATTGCTTCAATAGGAGCAGCCCCTGTTTCACTTAACAGGATAGCATAAGGAACTGCACTTTTAATTTTGAATTTGTTTGTAATCAAACGCTTCTGAATTTTCTCAATTTGTTTCCACTGCATCTCGGTTGTGATGTTGGCCCACAGTTCACAACTGTAGAGAATCACCGGAATCACTAGAAGCCCAAAAAGAGTTACAGTGGTTTTCTAGTCCCACAGCTCTGCCTCTCTACACCTGTCTTGGAGAGCATAAAATGCTTTCCAACCCCCTAAAGTTCTATTCTTTCTACAACCCTCCCAACTTAAATTTCTATTGAAGTCAATTCCGAGGTATTTCTAGTCTGCAACTCCTTCCAGAATGTTGCCTTCAAAGTAGAACTTACGTTGGTTATGCTTTCTTTTATTAGACAAAACCACTACTTTCATTTTGCTAATATTTACTTGCATCCCCACCCTTCTAAAAAGATGTTCAAGGGAACGTAAGTGCTCTTGCAAACCAAGAGCCGATTTAGCAATCAATATAAGGTCATCTGCGTGCAAAAGAAGCCTTATAACGAACTTGCCCAAATGGATACCGTCACCCCCTTGCGAATTTAGCCACTCTTCAAGCTTGTCAATATATAACCCAAAAAGGGTAAGAGACAATGGGCAACCTTGCTTGACCCCGATATCGCTTCTAAAACTTTCAGAAATTCCTGCTGAAGTTCTAATTTTGACTTTCACCTCTTCATATAGCCTATACACAGTTGTTCTCACATGCCTGGGAACCCTGAGTTCCTCCATTTTGCCCTAAAGCTTATCCCTAGGAACCATGTCAAAGGCTTTTCTAAAATCAACAAAGCAACAAAAAACTTCTTCCTTTTTTTCCCAAAATCTTTCAATGATGTGCCTTAAAGTTATACAATGATCAACTGTGGAATGTTTAGGTCTAAAACCTACTTGCCCTTTAGAACGTTTATCTCTTTCTTCTGCCCACTCGCTGATTTTCTTTTCTAACGTGTTTCCAAATAACTTTGCAAACAAGAGATTTATCATTGTGGTCCTATAATTGGAGGGATTATTGACGTCACCACTCTTGAAAGAAGGTATTGCCATACTAGTTGTCCAATCTGTGGGGAACCCCTGTTGTATGACGTTGCTAAAAAAAATTGTGATGTGAGGTGAAAGAATTTCTAAGCCCCACTTTATATACTCTGCTTGGAGTTCATCTAAGCCTTTTGCTTTTGTAGCGCCCAACTTCTTGATACCCATCTCTACCTCTTGCACTATGAAGAGTTTTGTATCTGTGTTGACCAAGGGAGGAGGGTCAACCTTGGGATCCTGCTCATAAAGTTGTCTTGCATAGTCAAACCATTTAGAAGCTGTAATTTTGTTTTCAGTTTGCACCTTTCTCGGTTGGAGCTCCTTCCAGAATAATTTAGGGTTATTTTTCCCAAGGAAGATTAGTTCTTCTCTCCTTGAAACCATGAAATCAACCTTTTTCTTTCTTACTATATGCATGTAAGCTTTGAGCTCTATGTTATCCCTGTCTGATTCCTTCCACCTTCTCCTTGCCTTTTTGCATTCCTCGTCAAACCAAGCATTAACTGGAAAGCAATTTGTTTCAGACTTTTTAATTTTTGCTCTTTTGCACTCAGCAAGTGCGCTTTGAATTAAATGTGTTAATTCGTGACTATGAAGGCCATGAAATGAGATTTCCTCCTTCTCCAAGAGCCTCTCTAGTGTTATTTTGAAGGTATTATAATTCTCTGGTGTTAAAAAAATTCAACCCTTTGGGGGATTTTGTTGAATACACTGATTTTTGACCCTAATTGCTTCTTTCCGGTCCAAGAGAAACTGAAATAAATTGGCTTGTGATCTGATTTTAAGTCCCAAATTTGATCTCCAATCAACACTTCCTCCATTTTCTCACACAAACTATGTGAGAAAATTACATAGTCTACTACACTTTCTCCATTGTAAGTATTGCAAGTGAAATTACCAGACTTTTCCCATCTAGTCAAACCATTACAAATGACTAAATCCAAAGCCCCACATAGCGCAAGCAATTGTTCTCTAAAGAGATTGCAGCCTTTATCCTCTGAAATTCACTCCCACTGATGATTACTCTCTTCTGTAGGCCAGATAGGGTCACAGTCTTCTTTACAACAAAGAATGCTAGCTTGTTCACCTGCAGTTCTAACATTGAAATCCCCCACTATAAGGACTTCACCTAGCTAAGAATATATTGCAATATCTGTTTTTAGGGCTGCAAAGGGATCTTTGTGGTCAAACCCTCTACTTTTGTAGATTTTTGAAACTTGCAAGGCAAAATAGCATGGCGCAATTCTGATGTGATTCCATTTTCTGAAATTTTAAGCTAGACAATTTGCTTATTTGGGTCTTCTTTTTCTAGCTGAATGAAACGACCTTCTTTTTCTCTTACTAATACCATGATAACCCCGTGCCCTTTTCCATTCCCTGCTACCTTGTTCCACACTACTATCTTCCAATACCCTTCAAACAAAGGTGTCTTGCACCCTTCATGCTCATGTGTTTCTATGAGACAAATTATGTCTCTACCTTCCGCGATAGGCCCTAACCCAAGTCCTCGTCTCCATGGGTAACCCCTACAATTGCAACAAACTAATCTTAAGGAAACTTCGGTACGACTTGATTTCTATTTGTTTTTATTGCTATTTGCTATTTCTAAATGAATGATATTTTAACCGTTACTAGATTAAAAATAGTTTGTGGTATTATCAATCTCTTTGTTTTTAGCTTTTTGTGATTCAATCATTTTTTGGTTCAAATTGATGATGAGTTGGTCTAACATTCTAATAGCCCCCTCACTGAAAAGACAATGCAAAGGCACTGATGCTAACATATTGCCATGATTATTTCTGATGTTAATGAAATGAAATTTTAATGTCCACGAGACTAACAATAGTCTATGGGACAATGAGCTCCATGTTTTTCACCTTTTGCATTCAATTGATTTTCTTATTCAAATTGATGATGAGCTAGCCCAACCTTCCAATAATATCATCGTTGAAAAGGCAATGCCAAGAAACCAATGCTAACATATTCCCATAGCTTTCTCTGATGTCTTTGAATGCATCACATTAAAAAATGAAAGTTTTTTTCCAATTCCACTGCCCCAGACGTGCAAAATGTACACATCGTTCTTCCCAAGCTTCTTTAGGCCTTTTCCACCATCCTGTTTTACACCAAAGATGATGCGAGTTGGTTCTTAATTGAGCAATAAGAACCTTTGCCCTCCACGGAATGTTAGCTCCAATGTACTCTTTTTGTTGGAGATCATATGTAGAGTTGAATTCTTCAATGTAGTACTTCTTCTTTCTACCCAACTCTTTTCCCCGTACCTGTTTATGAAACTTCTCCATAACAAAAGTCTTTAGCTCCTTGCTATTTGTGGGACAAGCATTGAGGTAGATATTCCATTTTTGCATCCATGTGTAGTTTTGTCTCATCCGTGTTTTCTTTCTTTCACTCGTGCCTTCCTCGAAGATGACATTAGGCCATCTACCTACTCCCATTTGCTCAATTCTTTTTAGATATCTTATGAGCCGTATCGTAGCAATTGCTTCGATGGGAACTGCTCCTTTTTCACTCAACATTATCTCATAAGGTACTAGACTATTTATCTTGAACTTGCTCATGATCAAGCGTTTTTGGATTTTCTCAATTTGCTTCCATTTTGAGACAGGGGTGTTGCTAGCCCATAATTCACACCCATATAGCATCACTGGACAAACTAGGAGTCCAAAAAGCACTTTAATCATTTTCCAATCCCATAACTCTACCTCTCTACATCTGTTTTGAAGAGCATATAATGCTTTCCACCCTCCTAAGATTCTCTTCTTTCTGCAGTCCTCCCAATTAAGTTTGTTGTTGAAATCAATCCCAGGGTATTTGTACTCATTTACTTCTCCAAGAATATTGCCTTCAAAGAAGAACGTATGTTGACTCTGCTTCCTTTTATTAGAGAAAATCATTATCTTGGTCTTGCTAATATTGACTTGCATCCCCACTGCTCTACAAAAATGCTCAAGGGCATAAAGGTGCATCTGCAATCCATGGGCCAATTTAGAAATCAATACAATATCAACAGCATATAAAAGAATCTTTATCACAAACTCCCCTAACCGAACACCATCCCCACCTTGCAAATTTAGCCACTCTTTCAGTTTATCAATATATAAACCAAAAAGAGTAGGGGATAGAGGGCAACCTTGCTTGACTCCAATGTCACTTCTAAAGCTTTTTGAAATACCCGCGGAGGTTCTACTTTTGACTTTCACCTCTTCATAAAGTCTATGGAAAACAGCTCTATAATGTAGAGGAATTTCAAGTTCTTCCATTCTACTCCACAACTTATCTATAGGGATTGTGCCAAATTCCTTTTTGAAGTCAACAAAACAAAAGAAATAAAGTTTTTTTAACGTCCACGAGGCTAAAAATAGCCTATGGGACAGATTGCTTCTCCATCTAGCTCTTGTATTCAGCCCTTTTCCTGTGGAGTTTTATAATAAGCGCTCCCAGCTTCTCGACAAACTCTTCGTTAAATAGATTATCCCAAGAGCTAGCTGCTAGAATACCTGCATAATTTTCCCTGCTATCTTTGAAGGCCTCAGATTCTAAAATGAAATGTTTTTCTATTTCCACTTTTCCGGAAGAGCAAAAACTACATACCCTTTCCTCCCACATTTATTTTTCCCTTTTCTAGCGCCCTGTTTCACAACAGAGTTGATGAGAATTAGTCCTTAATTGAGCAATAAGAATTTTTTATCTCCAAGAAATATTGGCCCCTATGTACGCTTTTTGTTGATGATTATGAGCGGGGTTAAACTCTTCGATGTAGTACTTCTTCTTTCTCCCTGGCTCTTTATCCCAAGTACGTTTGTGGAACTTATCCATAATAAAAGTTTTAATCTCTTTATTGTTTATAGGACACATGCTCAAGCAAATACCCCATTTACTAAACCATTTGTTATTTTTCTGCATCCAAGTCTTATTTCTTTTGCACAATGTGTCATTAAACACAACCTTAGGCCATCTACCCTCTTCCATTTGCTCAATTTTTTTCAAATACCTTATGACTCGTACCATAACAATTGCTTCAATAGGAGCAGCCCCTGTTTCACATAACAAGATAACATAAGGAACTGCAACTTTAATTTTGAATTTGTTTGTAATCAAACGCTTCTGAATTTTCTCAATTTGTTTCCACTGCATCTCGATTGTGTTGTTGACCCACAGTTCACAACCGTAGAGAATCACCAGAATCACTAGAAGCCCAAATAGAGTTGGAGTGGTTTTCAAGTCCCATAGCTCTGCCTCTCTACACTTGTTTTGAATAGCATAAAATGCTTTCCAACCCCCCAAAGTTATTTTCTTTCTACAACCATCCCAACTTAAATTTTTGTTGAAGTCAATTCCGAGGTATTTGTAGTCTGCAACTTCTTCCAGAATGTTGCCTTCAAAGTAGAACTTATGTTGGCTATGTTTTCTTTTGTTATAGAAAGCCACTACTTTCGTTTTGCTAATATTGAATTGCATCCCCACCCTTCTACAAAAATTCTCAAGGCAAGGTAAGTGCTCTTGCAAACCAAGAGCCAATTTAGCAATTAGTATAAGGTCATCTGAGTACAAAAGAAGCCTTATAACGAAATTTCCCAAATTGATACCGTCACCCCCTTGCGAATTTAGTCACACTTCAAACTTGTCAATATATAAACCAAAAAGGGTAGGAGATAATGGGCAACCTTTCTTAACCCTGATATCGCTTCTAAAACTTTCAGAATTGTCTACTGAAGTTCTAATTTTGACTTTCACCTCTTCATACAACCTATGCACATCTGCTCTCAAATGCCTAGGAACCCCGAGTTCCTCCATTCCGTGCCAAAGCTTATCCTTAGGAACCGTGTCAAAGGATTTTCTGAAATCAACAAAGCAACATAAAACGTCTTCCTCTTTTCCCAAACTTTTTCAATGATGTGCCTTAAAGTTATACAATGATCAATTGTGGAATGTTTAGATCTTAAACCTGCTTTCCCTTTGGCACATTTATCTCTTTCTTCTGCCCACTTGCCGATTTTATTTTCTAACATGCTTCCAAATAACTTTGCAAACAAAGGGTTTATCATTATGGTTCTATAATTGGAGGGATTATTGACGTCACCACTCTTCAAAAGAGGTATTGCCATATTAGTTGTCCAATATGTGGGGAACCCTTTTTGTATGATGTTGTTGAAAAATTTTGTGATGTGAGGTGAAAGAATTTTTAAGCCCCACTTTAGATACTTAGCTTGGAATTCAACTAAGTCTTTTTCTTTTCCAACACTTAACTTCTTAATAGCCATCTCTGCCTCTTGCACCCTGAAGAGTTTTGTGTATGTGTTGACCAAGGGAGGAGGGTCAACCTTGAGATCCTACTCATAAAGTTGTCTTGCATAGTCAAACCAATTAGAAGCTGTAATGTTGTTTTCAGTTTGCACCTTTTTCAGTTGGATCTCCTTCCAAAATAATTTGGGGTTATTTTTCCCAAGGGAGATTAGTTCTTCTCTCCTCGAAACCATGAAATCAACATTATTCTTTCTTAATATCTGCGTGTAAGCTTTGAGCTTTATGTTATCCTTGTATGATTCCTTCGAGATTCTCCTTGCCTTTTTGCATTCCTCGTCAAACCAAGCATTAACCGGAAAGCAATTTGTTTCAGATTTCTTATTTTTTGCTCTTTTGCACTCAGCAAGTGCACTTTGAATTAAATGTGTTAATTCGTGACTACAAAGGCCATGAAATGAGATTTCCTCCTTCTCTAAGAGCCTCTCTAGCGTTATTTTGAAGGTATTACTATTCTATGGAGTCAAAAGAATTATATCCTTTGGGGGATTTTTTCAAACACACTGAGTTTTTTACCCCAATTGCTTCTTTCCGGTCCAAGAGAAACTTAAATAAATTGGCTTGTGATATGATTTTAAGTCCCAAATTTGATCTTCAATCAACACTTCCTCCATTTTCTCACACAAACTATGCGAGCAAATTACATAATCTACTACACTTACTCCATTGTAATTTTTGCAAGTGAAATTACCGAACTTTTCCCATCTAGTCAAACCATTACAAATGACTAAATAGAAAGCCCCACATAGCGTAAGCAATTGTTCTCCAAAGAGATTGCAGCCTTTATGCTCTTAAATTCTTTCCCACTAATGATTACTCTCTTCTATAAGCCAGATAGGGTCACAGTCTTCTTTACAACAAAGAATGCTAGCTTGTTCACCTTTAGTTCTAGCATTGAAATCCCCCACTATAAGGACTTCACCTAGCTGAGAATATATTGCAATATCTGCTTTTAGGGCTGCAAAGGGATCTTTGTGGTCAAGCCCTCTACTTTTGTATATTTTTGAAACTTGCGGCGCAAAATAGCATGCTGCAATTCTGATGTGATTTCCATTTTTTTATATTTTAAGCCAGACAAAATGCTTATTTGGGTCTTATGTTTCTAGTTGAATGAAACAACCTTCTTTTTTCTCTCAGTATTACCATGATACCCCCGTGCCCTTTGCCATTCCCTGTTGCCTTGTTCCACACTACTATTTTCTAGTACTCTTCAAACAAAGGTGTCTTGCACCCTTCATGCTCATGTGTTTCTATGAGGAAAATTATGTCTCTACCTTCCGCAATAGGCCCTAACCCAAGTCCTCGTCTCCATGGGTAACCCTTGCATTTCCAACAAACTAATCTTAAGGAAACCTAGGTACGACTAGATTACTATTTGTTTTGACATGCAAGACTCACAGTTGAGTCTTTGTCCCCGCTTGCCCATACTGACCTTGCTTCCTCATTTCTTGTTGAAGAGTTTGTTGCCTCTTCTTTGTTATGATTTTTCTCCCTTGTTTTGGAAGGGGGTCCAAATTGCGCTATCACAGCTTTACCTTTATAAATCCATGCTCTCTTTCCCTTATCTCTTGCTGCCCTAACTTTTGTCATTTCATCCCTCCTTTCTTCTTGTTGTCTTACAGTTAAATCTTCTTCTAGAAAAACCGAGAACCCCTCAAGAACTACTTCTTGCTTAGAATGATATATTTATCACGCAAGCTAGGCATGATGACTTTTATAGGCCTGGCTCTCTCAACGTTAAACTTACCTACTCTCGATGCTTGGCATATTTGTCCTTGCCATTGCAGCTTGTCTTTCAAGAAGTCTCTTGCAAGGTCAAGAGTACATTCATTTTTCCCATAATATTTCACCCCTTTAATAATTATGTTTGTTGCTCTATCTTGTCTTTCCTTGCTTTCTCTATCTTGCATGTTGTCAACCTGAATGTTTTTTTCTCCTTCCCTCTTAGCAGAATTGCTAATAACTTGAGCCCAGGTTTTCGAGAGTTTTGCGGAATCTGCTTTCCTTTCTTCTCTTGATGTCTCTTCATGGTTGTCTATTTGAGAAACTACTTTCCCCTTATCTTGGGATGGTTTCGCATTCATCACCTTTGTATTCTCCACTACAAATTTCTTCATGTTTTGCACATCTGCCTTCATGCGTTGCCATTCTGTCTTCCCTATCAGGAGAGCTTCCCGTAGCAATGCCACCTGCTCCTTCAAAACATTGTTGCTTTCTACTAAAACCTGGTTTTTAGCTGTTATTATATGGATTGTACAATCTCTTTGTTGCTCTTTAGCTTCTACTACCTCCAACCTCTTTTTTTACATTTAACAGTTCTTTCACATAAAGATCAGATGACCAAGTGAGAGGTGTGGATGTGGAAATATATAAGGCAGAATCATCAATGACTTTCACTTTTCCTTTGGACTTGTTGCTGCCACATGCTTGCAAAGAGGACTTCTTTGAATGTTGTTTCTTGCGAAGGACCCGAGTACTTTCCCTTTTAGACCTTTTTTTCCTTGTATGCCCCCATTTTAGACGAGCTAGTCTTAGTTTTAAAATGCCATGATACTGTTTGGCATTGACCCAAACCCACTTCCTCACTTTGGCTAATGAGGCAATTTTCACTTGCCCTATATCATTTGTTTCCATGACATCTGAGGTTTCTTGTCCCATTATCATGATGATATTAAGGGAAATCAAAAGCTCTGGCCAAAACTGACCCTACATAAACGATTTCAATAATGAATTCTTATCGAAAAATTGAACTTTAGTGAAATAAGACAAATCACCAGGTAATGAGAAACATCTGTAGGAAGGCACGGCGAGCTCTGAACACATTTATGACACACAACACTGCTGCAAGGAATATCATCCCACAAATAAATTTCCTAACAACGCAACATCTCGCTCCAAATTTAAAGTATAATTGGTATCCATGGGTGTATATTCAATGTATGTAAACAAGTCAATACAATTCATAGTTTCTTTGGATTTATTCCAGCTCTTGTAATAGCCACGAGCATTACAAACAATCGAGAACCACATGGCATTGGAATACATTAACAATTTGTGTGATCTCATGTATTTTGATATGATACAACGTTGAACACTGCTACTCGCCCCTCATAGGGATGTGATGCATTTAGCCATGTTCAAAAGTGGAACTAATTTGTGAAATTTTGTTTGTATGTTGTACATTATATGCTTGGTGGATGTATCCTAATAATGTGAGTGTTAAGGTTTAACATTATTCATTTATGAATGTTTGTTTCTATGTTGTATATTATATGTTTAGTAGATGTGTCGTCATGTTATGTATTGGTGTAGGTATAGTGTGAGTGATTTGGTATAATATGTTGATGATAATGTTAGTGTTATAGTGCTGGTATATTATAGTAATATTAGTGTTACAGTGCTTGTATACATAAACGTATTATTTTGTTAAAGTTAATCATATTATTAATAACGTGCGAAGAACTATATTTATTTGATTTTAAAGTGGTGTAGTTTAGTTGATAATTAATTTTATTAGGGACTATTTTAAAGGTGAAATAATGACTACAAGTTAGGTTTATATGCCTTGTAAACATTTTTCTCTTTAAAATTTAGAGGGGAATCGACAACTCCTTAAGTATTTAAGTCAACCTAAACCTAGATTTAAATCAAGGGCATTGCCATTAGAAACCATTCCTAAGGTCATGAAACATTACAAGCACACACAAGCGAGATAGGCATAAGTTATTGTATAGGTGATCTGGGATGTACAAGGAATGAGATGAAATGTAGGGAAGTAAATGAAATACACGAGGTAAAAAAATAAGAAGAAGAAGAAGAAGATATTATAATAATATGGTGGAAACCCAAGCCCTGAGGGTTAGCTCAATTGGTCAAGTACTTGGCGTTAAGGTATATTTTCTATTGACAAGTCACGAATTCAATTCTCTTAACACCCTTGAGGTGAGGCTCCATTGTTGTGCCAACGGGGAGTGATCCCTTCAGGTGGATATTCCTGGTATAAATATTATGTGAACATAACAGTCATCAATCTCTGGGGTCCGTGAGCCACATAGAAAAAAATGGTGGAAACCCAACTTCTATTAATAAACGAAATAGAAAAATATTTTAGAACGCAAACTGTCTAGAATGGTGGTAGTTATTTCTAAACATATAGAGTTGAAAGCTAACAACATTTTAAAAAGCAATTACAAGAGGCCAACATAATGGCATTTTTAACATAAAGAAAATAACCCTATAGGTCCAAAAGCCTAACCCTAGAAGATGAAACGTCAAAATATTTGTGGGCTTCGATGAGGTTAATAGGTACATCAACTTCTCAGGGTCGTAACTTTTGCATACGATCTCTATTTTACATGTCTTGTAGCCTATTGACAAGGTCTAACCAAGAATTACACATTCTGACTAGGGCCTAGGGCAGACCCTATGGCTATCGGTTAGGCCCCAGTCACGTCAAAAATCAATGTTTACGGCCTGAAAACAAACCTAGAAGTTTGGGATCCAAAAATCATAGAAAAACTGCCAAGATGATCTGAATTCAATCATTATATTGTTTTTCATCCATCTCGATGCTTTCAGAGTGGAAAAAGTGGAGGAATCAACTCATAAGACCATCTTTACTGGTGGGACCCAATTTGGAAAATTGGGTCAGAAACCTTCTAGGAGTTTTTTTTGGCATCAAACAACATTATTTGGGGTTAAAAATTTGTTTCTTTACACCCCACTATTTTTTCCTATTCTACACACAAAGTTATTTCCAACGACGCAAGAATTGTGTCAATCAGAGTCCGTATGTGAAAGTTATGCCACTCAAAAGTTAACCTTTATGTTTTCACCACCATAATTCAAGAGTATGCCATGTCAGCCCCCATTATTCATGAAAAAGGGGCTATCCACATGATTATGACTTATAAGACTCTAGGAGAGACTATATTGTAACTCTGTTTAAGAGTTGAGGTAGTCAAACCTAACCACTAGTAGGTTATAAGGTTATCGAGTTGTGTTATAACCGGGAAACTCGGAGGAAAAAGTGTTCCATTCTTTCGAGTGCATTTGTTCCATAACTAAGCAAAAATAACCAAGAGGGATAGGAAGTAGAGCAAATAGAGAGGATTTGTTCACTGTACCAGCCGACACAGGCCATACTTCTTTGACTCGCAACCAAATTTCCATTCATAGAAAGAGAGAAAAACAACCTCACCTTCCAACTAAGTTTTTCTCCCGAAAGGGTTTCCCAAGTCACATCTTGCGTCAAATGTGTGTGTGAGATTTTGTTTCGTTGTTCTTTATTTTCTGCATAATTTTAATCCGCATGCATACACTATTAATAGTAATCTACATATCTATAAATCTAAAGATTAAATAAAATTGTAATAGTGTAGATCTCGGATTTTTAAGTATATTTTATCAGATCTATTGTGACGAACTATCCAGTGGAATATCCATGACAGTTTACGGATAATATTTGAATCGAAGCAAGTTTATTTGGGTATATCGAGGAGATTTGCAGGGGATCTAGATCGACTGGGCCAAAAGTCGTAAAACCCTAATCATGTCAATGAATTTGTGAATAATCCTCGTGATCCTACAGAGGAGAGGTTTTTGTGGCTCAAACAACAAGTCATGGATATAAATCATAATGTGAATCTCATCATAGAAACCTTGATCAATAAGGTTGGGATATTTGGAGAAGATGGGGGTTCAATCAAATGTAGAGGACAAATCAGAAGGGGGATCAAGAGATCAGGAAGAAACGGAAAACCAACCAAAGAAATAACCTAGAAAAGTTTGACCTGGTTCAAATGTCGTGAATCAATCACAACCCTTGTTTAAAATGGAAGCAAAGTTTGATATCAAGCCATACCAAAGAGAGATCGATGCTTCGAAGCTAAATCACTGGTTGCAACAACTGGAAGTGTCTTTCAATGTCCATTAAGTTGAGGAAGAACAAAGGATTTAATTTGTGCGACTGAAATTAGAGGACCATTCCCTAACTTGGTGGGAAAAGTAGAGATTTTTGAATCTCAATTCCTATGCAGAAATTATTTATGATAATCTGGTTAAGCTTCTCCTACTTATACAAGTTATCAACTGAATAAATTCAAGTTAACATCAAAGCAAAACACATAACAGATCTCTACCAATTCAGATCTAGAATAAGCACATGCACACATAGACAAAGTGACATAGTTATTTATGGACAAATTGTCCCCGAAAAAACCCAATGCGGGAAAACTGGTCTCTGGCTGCTGGAGGCCTCTATTATTAAGAATATTTCTGAATACACAACTATGGGTTCCAGATCTGGAAAACCCTACAGAGAAAACTCTAGATCTGCAGCACCTGGGTGATCTAAGACCAACAATACTGACTGATCCACACCCTCAAACAAGATTTATAGAACTCAGCCAAATCTAGGCCTAGAAACCCCATATCTGCCCCTGAAAGACATTGCGTCAGCCTCTGAAGGCCTCCAAATGCTCAGCGCTGTCAATGGAAGGGACTGCGCTACCCCAGACTGGGTGACGCAGTCACTACGCTGCCCCTAAGGGTATTTGCTTAACCCCTGAAGGGTTTCCAGAAAATCATGTTGTCCTTGCTGCTACTGCTGCCGTCTACTGCTATCGTTTGCTACTTCTGCTGCTGTTGTTGCCTTCCTCTGCACTGTCTTTCCTGATCTCTTCTCTGCTTCTTGTGTATTCTAGACCCCGAGATCAGATCATCCCCTTGGTCTAAGTTCCCCTCTCTGCAACTGAAACACTTGAGAATTCTTAGCAACCCCGCCCTAGAATCTCATCTTAGCTTCAGTGCTCTGCCTCTGTGTGTCTACAAATGACCCCAAGCCTTTCCTTATACTTTTCTCGTTGAAAAATCAAAGACCAAGATTAAATCTTTAATCAATGGCTAAGATTAAAATAAAGCTTGATCCATGTGACTTAAGCCAATTTCATCAGATGTTTAATTAAATTCACTTTAATTATTTTATTTTCCTAAGTTTTAACTTAGGAAATATATTAAAATAATTAATTAATTTAATATCTCCTAAACCAGATGAAATTTCCCAAATCCATTTATGGGTCTTGTAGATCAGGTGAACTCTAGTCCTTCCTCAAAATTTGGGACCTAGATCACAACTGATGTTACCCCAAATACACAAAATCTCAACACTCCCTCTTAGCATCAAGGGTGTGCTCTAGAAATACATCACACTTATGCATTACATGATTTTGGGCACTAGTTCTGTGCTGCTGAAGCTTGGCCTCAAGCCACTCAACTCCACACTACTGCTGCAATTCTGTACTGCTGCCCATGAATCTACCACTGCAACCACTGTACTGCAACTCCCTCTCAATATGTTGCATCTGTGCTGCTCATATCACTGCCACTGTTGATCTTCTGCAATGAAACTTTAGTTGTTGAGAGAAACAATTGAATCTCCTACCCAATCTTTGACAGACAAGTCAGATGGGCTACATCCTATCACTGAAGCTCCATAGGCTACAGATCTGTGCTGGCATCTAAAGAATGATGCACAACTACAGCTCTGCCTGCGTAATTAGACTCCCTCTGCACTACTGAAGTCACATCAGCTCCTTGTGCTGAAATCTATCACGTTGTTGCTGCACTGCCCTGTCCCTCTAAATCTCTCTGCGATGCTGCAGCTCTACACTGCGTAAGCAACACTGCTCTACGCTGCTGAAGTCACATTAGCCTTTGCGCTGCTACTGCTTCTATGTTGTTGCTGCTATGCTCTGCACTGCTCCTCCTAGCCTCCAAATCTTCCTCTGATTATGCCTCATTTGTGATCTATGCACCCACTGCTGCACTTGTCCCACTACTATCTTAAGGCTGTTGTAGCTCGCTTATTGATCTAAGAGATGAGCTACTCAAAGATCCCGCCTTACTTCCATGTAGCACATCTACATGTCCATGTCACCCCAACTCCTTGGTTCATGAGCACTCATGGTTACATCATCTCCTGACCCATCATCTACCATCGCTGCTTTGGAAGAAGATGCTTCCTTGTCCTTCTTCTTTTCTGAAAAATGGCTGGAAAAATGTCCCATTTCGCCACACTGGAAGCACTTGATCTTAGAAATATCCTTCCTCTTCTTCGGTTGCTTCTTCGATGTCAAGGCTACATCTTCCTCCTCTTCCTTCTTAACCTTGCTCAACGTAGGGCTGTGTTGCTTCTTTGGTGAACCTTCGTAGTTCTTCTTACCGCAAGATCGACCACAAGTTGTCCAAATCTGGGAGGTCTGCTCTGCCCAAGATACTTTGGACAAAGGTTTCCCACTCATCCGTGATTGCATTGAGGGCAGTCCTCACTATCACTGCATCATCTACAGTTGCACCCGTTGCGGTGAGTTGATCCCTGATTGACTGCAATATGAAGAGGAAATGCTCGATGTCTTCTCCCTTGGTCATCATGAATGACCTCATTTAGGCCTCCAACAACATCTTTCTTTGGAATTATTTTCCCTCATATAGGGAAGTCAAGGCCTTCCACATCTCATTAGATGTCCTCTTCTCAGCTATGTGTGGCACAATATGATACTTGATACTATCCATTATCAGCCGCTTAGCATGCCCAACAACTTCTCTATGCTTCTTTAGGCGATCCGCATCTGTCGGCGTGGCCAGGGTCTGCTCTGCATGGTCTCTTAGACCATATGCCTCTAGGACAATTAGGATCTTAGCTTTCCATATCGAAAAGTTTGAGAGGCCCTCTAGCCTATACTGATCACGCAGTCCATGAAGGAGCCATTTGCTCAGAATGTGTCGGAGCTCCTCTTCTCTATGCTAGAGATATTGGATCTAAGGTCCTTTTCGAACTGGGAACCCTCTGCTCCCTCTAACACTTGATTTCCCTCCTTGGAAATCTACCAAATCAACTATGATTCAACTTCTTCTTTGATCCTCTGACCAAACTACAAGTTTCATTTGGCAAGAAACTCTCTGAGAAGCTAATCTCTTCCCAAAATTTGTCACATGTGCTAAGGTTAAAAATCTGAAAACTTCAGAAATTTAACCACACCAGCTCTTCTGAATTTTCTGCAGACTTTTTTGGATTTGATAAATTCAGATCTGAATCACATTGGCAGGCTTCAGACCCAACCAACGTTGTTTCTGAGCTTCCTCTACGTAGTAATTGTGTGGGCTTGCTAGGACACCGCACTGGATAGCGTCACCCTTCCCTCTGCGTGAATCTCCTCCTGAAAACTGCGTTGTCCCTTCAGATCTGCTTTTCTGCTGCCTTTACAATTGCTTTCTGTAGCTAGATCCTTCAGATGCTTCAGGTGGTGACCCTTCAAGATCTGCAATTGCTCTGATACCATGTAGAAATTTATGAATCTTAATTCTTATGCATAAATTATTTCTGTTAATCCGGTTAAACTTCTACTTATACAAGTTATCAACTGAATATATTCAAGTTAACATCAAAGCAAAACACATAACAGATCTCTACCAATTCAGATCTAGAATAAGCACATGCACACATAGACAAAGTGACACAGTTATTTATGGACAAACTATCCCCGGAAAAACCCAATGTGGGAAAATCGGTCTCTGGCTACTGGAGGGTTCTATTATTAAGAATATTTCTGAATACACAACTCTGGGTTCCAGATCTAGAAAATCTTATAGAGAAAACTCTAGATCTGCAACACCTGGCTGATGTAAGACCAACAATACTAAATGATCCACACCCTCAAATGGGATTTACAGAACTCAGCCAGATCTAGGCCTAAAAACCCCAGATCTGCCCTTGAAAGACACTGCGTCAGCCTCTAAAGGCCTCCAAATGCTCAGCGTTATCACTGGAAGGGACTGCGTTACCCCAGACTGGGTGACGCAGTCAATACGTTGCCCCTAAGGGTCTCTGTGTAACCCCTGAAGGGTTTCCAGAAAATCACGTTGTCCTTAATGCTGATGCTACTGCTGTTGTTGTCTGCTACTGCTGTGTTGTCGTCTACTGCTGCCTTCCTCTGTGTTGTCTTTCCTAATCTCTTCTCTACTTCTTGTGTATTCTAGACCCCGGGATCAGATCATCCCCTTGGTCTAAATTCCTCTCTGTGCAATAGAAACACTTGAGAATTCTTAGCAACCCCGCTCTAGAATCTCAGCTTAGCTTCAGTGCTCTGCCTCTGTGTGTCTTACAAATGACCCCAAGCCTTTCCTTTATACTTTTCTCGTTAACAAATCAATGACCAAGATTAAATCTTTAATCAATGGCTAAGATTAAAAGAAAGCTTGATCCGCGTGACTTAAGACAATTTCATCACATGTTTAATTAAATTCACTTTAATTATTTTATTTTCCTAAGTTTTAACTTAGGAAATACATTAAGATAATTAATTAATTTAATATCTCCTAAAATAGATTAAATTTCCCAAATCCATTTCTAGGTCTTGTAGATTAGGTGAACTCTAGTCCTTCCTCAAAATTTGGGACCTAGAGCACAAATGATGCTACCCCAAATACACAAAATCTCAACAGGAAAGCCACACGGAGACCCTCAGGTTGGAGGGAGAGCCTCCAATGAATAAGTTGGAGGACTTCAAAACCCTCATTAAGTCATAATTTTACCCTATTAGGTATTTAGAGGATGAGTGTATCCAGTGACACTAATTTAGGCAAAAGTTGGGGCAAAGCATGCAGGAGAACACCACAAAGTTCAAAAAGATGGCCATAATGTTGGGTATCCCCCCAGAGAACCCAAATGCACTCCTCAAGTATTTGGGAGGTCTACACCACCATTTGCGTGAGCAAGTGATGTTGTTCAATCCCAAGTTGGTGGACGAGGCTTGTGTACAAGTGCGATACTTGCAAAACACAGGGTTGAAGAAAACAAAATCAAGTGGATTAAAGAATAAGGAGCAACAATATGCTTTTAAGGAAGGGAAGAAGAAGAAAAAAGGGCAGAAAGATAAAAGGACAACAACCACTGCACATCAGTGCAAATATCCTATAAACCACTGCAACATTGGTGGTCATACAAAGGAGTAGTGTTGGAAGTTTGATCTAGAGATTCACCCGAAGAACCAAAAGTAAGACAATAAGAAGAAGAATCTCATGGCCACTGATTTGAACAACCAAGTTGAAAGCAACCTCGACATGGATGAGAAGATCGTATGTACATAAGTGCAAAAGGAGGTGAATGTGAGTAGCTTTCAGCAACAGGAAGAGAAAGAAATGAACAAACTCTTCCATATAAAGATACAGGTGAAGAAGACCAATATTGATGCTTTGTTTGACTCAGGATTACAAGAAAATATCGTTACAGCAGAGTTGGTCAATAAATTGGGGATTGGAAATTCGTGATCATCTAAGACCATATACATTAGGATGGGTAAATAAGGATGCAGAGTTGGAGGTAACAAAACAATGCAAAATTATATTTGCCATTAGTATTGAGTTTTTTGATGAAGTAGAACTAGATGTGGTTCCCATTGATGTATGTGGAGTCGTGTTTGGGAGTCCCTACATGTACATGCAAGATTCAATATTCATGCGGAGAGATGACCGGAAATGGCTCGTAAAGGATTGAAAATAATTTACCATCAATGCACACAAGTGCAAGTATACATATCATTGGTAAGTGCCAACCAAACCAAGCAATTGATTAGTTCCAACAAAAAGTATCTTTTATTGCTTTTAAGAGAAATCAATTTGTAGAAGAGTTAGTAGAGGAAAGGCATCCTCTAGGGATGTAATAAGAAATAGAAACAACAACTAGAAGAGTTGCTACAGGCATATATGGATGTGTTCCGAGAGGCTAAAGGGTTACCACCTAAGAGGGAAGTGGAGCACGAGATGAAACTATTTATGGAATCCCCATTGCCAAACACTGGGTTGTATAGGCAATCACTTGTAGAAGCAAGTGATGTGAAGAAACAAGTGCAACAACTATTGGAATAGGGTCTCATTCAACCAAGTACATCACCATGTGGTTCACCTATCATTATTTTCCAAAGAATGAGGGGACTTAATTAATTTGTATAGATTACAGGGCATTGAAAAAAATCATGCTCTAGAACGGGTACCCTCTGCCTAGGGTAAATGATCTATTGGATCAATTGCAGCAAGCAAAATACTTCACAAATTTGGACTTAAAGTCTGGATATCAGCATGTTCGAGTCAAATAAGAAGACACTTGGAAGACCGTCTTCAAAACTAGGCAAGGTTTGTATGAGTGGTTAGTCATGCCATTTGGCCTATCTAATGCACCAACTACACTTGTGAGATTAATTAATGATGTATTGCACCCTTTTATAGATTCATTTGTTATTATCTATTTGGATTATATATTGGTATACAATGCTACCTGGGAGGAGCACATCTCACATTTGACACATGTGCTGGAGACATTAAAGAAGCATCATCTGCTAGCAAAGCTCAAGTAGTGTGAAATTTGCACAATAGTCTTTGGTGTATTTGGGGTATGTAATCCGAACTTATGTAGGAATGCAACAAAATACAGATATAAAAATAAACATAGAGATGCAACAAAAATAAATCTTCATTTCATTAATATCAAAGAACTAAAATATGCTTACAAACATAACGGAAATAAACTAGCTCGAGCAATGGTAGCTTATCTTTGAGAAGAGATGTGGCGGCTACATGCCTCTGAGTTGTGTTACAATGAGGCTCAAGGGAATTTTTATTATTTAACATCAAAGGGAAACCCTAAACAACCAAAAAACTAACCCTAGGAGATGGAATGCCAAGAGTTTGTGGGCCTCGTTGGGGTTAGTTGGGCAGCTAACTTCCCGGGGTCGTAACTTGGTCAGATGATTTTCGTTTGGCACGTACGATACCTCGTTAAAAATATCTATCTGAGTACTACAATAATTAATGATGTAAACATAAAAAACACATTGTTTAGGTGGTCAAAACAACTTTGGAAGTTCGAGACCTGAAAAAAAACTACTAAAAATAGTAAATTGTGCTATAAATAAGGAAACTAATGAAACCAATTGGATGTCTAGGTGGAATAGGAGGGTGGCCACCAATATCCACCTAGATCAATCCTCTCCCCTTAGGAAGCAATATTCCACATTGTGTGTAGAGTCACCATGAGGTGAGAAAATTTATGTTGAACCTAGTCCTTGGTGGACCACTTGCTTTGGTGAAGGAGTTGGCCTACTTTGACAATTCGATATAGTTGGATCCTTTGCTTGCGACTGTTCTTGATATGTGTGTCCATGATCCTATCAGTTGTGGCATTTTCAATGTAGCTTGGGTCAAGCTTTGTTGGTGTCAGTTTCTCAACAACATCGGATGTGTCCAACAATGGGGGAAAGTATAGTCTCAGTCAGTCCACATTGAATACTAGGTGTAGACCAAGGAACGGTGGAATGTTGAGCTTGAAGGCAATGTCCCCTAAGACCTTGGTGATGGTGTATGACCCATATCAGAGTGGGCAAAGCTTGTGGTGGGGCCCAACGAGGCTCTCCTTCTATAAATGTAACCAAATTTTTTCGCCCACCTATAACTTGTGTGGTACCCGATGTTGATCATGGCACTGCTTATACTTAGCATTGGTTGTATCCAATATGTCATGGACCTTTTCGGGGATGTGCTGAATGCACTCAATGAAGATGTTAGCACTGCCAGTTTCGAACTGGACATGAGCTTAATCTACATGAGTAGCTACAAATGGTATGGCCACATCAATGGGACACAATGGTTGGAATCTCAATCCCACTTGAAAGGGGTTGTGTCCAGTTGAGTTGCAGAGAGCTTTGTTGTAGGTATGCTCGACATAGGGGAGGATTTCATCCCATGTGCGTGGATGCTTCGAGTTGTACATGCACAAAATGTGCATGATCATAATGTTGACAACTTTTGTTTGGCCATCAGTTTGGGGGTGGAAGGTCGTGGACTTAGTGAGATTGGTATACAACATCAACAAGAGGCTTGACCAAAATGTACTCAGGAATGTGTTGTCCTGATCTAAGATACTAGACTATGGGAACCCAAATTTTACCCACACTCATTTAAAGACGAGCTTAGCAGTGGCTTATGTTGTGATACTCTTCTTGCAGGCCGCTAGAATGGCCATCTTAGAGAACCTATGGATGACCATAAAAACACACTCGTTTCCATGCTTAGTAGAAGGAAGGCTCGACATGTAATCCATGGAGATGAATTCCCAAGGTTGACTAAGAGTACACAAAGGAGTATATATGCCTTGCTTCTTTATTTTCAGTTTGGCAATGGCGTAGGCAGTGCATGATCTGATGTACTTCCTAACATCCTTTCAAAGGTTCGGCCAATAAAAATACTTTTGCAACACTGCCACTATTTACTCTACTCCAAAATGTCCAGCGACCCGAATGTAATGTCAATCCCAAATCATCTTGGAATGCTCACATGAAGGAACACAAAGGTGTCCCAGGAGGCATAACAGGGCGCCCTAGAGGTGAAAATTTGGAACTTGCTTGCCTTCTAGGAGCGCATGGTATGTCTTTCAAAATTTTGGATCGATCTTGTAAAGATGTGGCCACCTCGAAGTCCCGTGTCCGCAAGAGTCAAACACAGTGGCCAGTGCGATGACTGACGATCGAATGAGGAAATCTGCTCATTATTGGTGTTGTCCTTCTTGTACTTAATGTTCAAATGGAACTGTTGCAGCTATGTGGACCATTTATGATGGCGATCATTCTGCAAATTTCCTTGTCTATTTGAACTGCAGGGGTCGATGGTCTGTGTGGATGACCATTTCCTTCCCCAAAATGTAATGCTTCCATTGTCGCTAGGCTTGCACAATGCAATACATCTCTTTGTCATAGGTGGGATATTTTCAGACTGTGTCTGAAATTGTCTCACTCGGATATGCCACTAGATGCCCCTGTTGAGTAAGAACTGTGTCAATAGCATATTAGAGGCAATTTCTCAACCTCAAATGGTTGTTGCAAGTCTGTTATGAGAGCACTGGTGCGGAGCATCAATGATGCTTCAACTCAAAAAATGCCTTATATTGGGATTCATACCAAAAGAAATTTGCTTTTGCTCCACCCTTGGCGACTTGACTCAAAGGCCAAGTGATATCAGAGAAACCCAATACGAAATTTTGGTAGAAATTGGGAAGACCCAGAAAGTTGTGGAGCTCTATTAGAGTGGTTGGAGCTGGAACATCTCGAATAACTTTTATCTTGGTTGGGTCGACGTACACACCCTGCTCAACGATTGTGTACCTAAGATATTGAACTTGGGTCATGCCAAAAGTACATTTCTCCAAGTTGGCACACAAATTGAGTTGTCGCAGGGTTTGGAGGACCTGCCGAATATGGTGTAGATGCTCTTCCCAACTCTGGCTGAAGATCCTAATGTTGTCCAAATACATTACCATGAAGGAGTTGGTGAAGGGCTGCAAGATGTTGTCCATCAGCCTCATGAAGGTTGTGTTTGTACAAGTGAATCTCTCGAAAAATTTGATAGCATGTTGGTTACCAATCAGTTTGATTGGGAGGGATTGGTTGTCCTCGATCTGTTGGATCAAGGTGTATTAAGGCTTTGTGAGTGAATAATTTCCTGTAAATGTCCTTGATCTGCTAGACCAAGGTGTGTTGAGGCTTTGTGAGTGAGCCATTACATGGAAAGACATCGGGCCAACACTTTGTGTTGATGTTTGATTGGGAGGGTGGCATCGGGTGGATGTGTGCCTAGTTCCCTGGGTTGATGGTTAGTAAGTAAGCCCTATAGTACCTATAGAGGCTGAAAGCTTTAGTCCATCTTAGTCCCACTTAGATATATTTCCTTGGTCAGGAATCTACTCCATGGCATTGCGGTGCCTAAACTGTTGAGTGACCAATGGATATAGTTCCTTGGTCAGGAATCTAGTCCATGACATTTAAGTGACTAAATGTTTTTAATAGTTCATATAATTGATATCTACCTTGTACTATTGAGTTATGAATACCTCCCTAGATAAGACAAAGAGTTGAAGAATGTAACGAGGTTCGGTCTTCAAAAATTGTACTTGAGTCAATATTTATTGTACTTGTCAAAAGAATAAAGAAAATATTTATATATTATTATTAAATGACTTATTAAAGCATGGGTTTCATGCTTGGGTCATATTTATTTTAGGTCAAAGTCCCTATTGTGGACTTCTAGGTTTTAATATGACTCTATAGGATTATTGTGGATTTAAGTTGATCCATATTGGGCTTTTGAATCATGAAAATAGGTCAAGTATTGGGTCAAATATGATTTATGAAGCCTCCACACCAAGTCGGCCTCAAGCCTAGGAATTAGAGCTCACGTTAAGCCTATATATACAATGGAATCGAACTCACTTGGAACCAATTTGCTGCAACATAGAAATTCAATTTTGAAGTTGCATCAAGGGAAAACTTGCGAATTAGAGAAGGACTTTCTGGATTCGATTTGTGGCAAGCTTATAAAATTGAAAAATATAAAAGAATTGGTGCTACTCTCTTTATCTTTCGTGCTATATTCTGGGAGATCGAAGTCCTCAAACATTTACTGCATCAGTTGTTGCATTAGGTGTTTCCAAGGTTTTGTTTCCAAGTGAAGAGGAGGTTCAAGATGGTTTTGTTGGATGTTGTTGTTATGATAAGTTTTATTGGGCACAAATCAAAGTCTTTGAAGCAAGATCGAAGTATCTACCTAAATATAGAAGTCTCAAGAAGAAAGGTCAAAGTTGCATGTTGAAGAAACTGCATCACAGTGCTGCTACTGCCAGATTTAGGAAGGATCACAAGGAAGGCTGACTTGGTGTGGAGGAAGTCTAGGTCAAGGTCTAGATTCTCAAGAATCACTATTGAAGGAATAATTACTTACAAGTTTTTCACTAAGAGTGGGATTTTTCCCTGGCTGTTGGCCTACATATGGTGTCCTTGATTTATGTGTATTTTCTTTGTTATTTGCTTGATGAACTAATTAGAAGAAAGATAAGAAGAACATAATAAGAAAAGAATATCACAATTAAATAATCAAGAACAAGAGGATATTTCTGCCTTTGTGATTCTCTAACAAGTCAAAACATGCATATGATTCAGAAGCCTTCAAATCGGCCACCAGTTTCTGCTTGGCTCGACACTCACTTGTGTTGTGAGTGGGGCTCTTATGGAACTCACACCATTTCCCTGTGTCCTTCTTTGTCTTTGTGGCATTTTTTTTCTTGTGGCTTTAGCGGGTTGTCCTGGGTCGCCCTGCCTTGGATTTTTCCTTCATTATGCAGTTTGGGGGCGCCTTTCCCTTACTTCAGATTCAGAAATCCAAAGTCTCACTTATTCTGTTTAAATTTCTACTCAATATTGGCAACATAGCGGTATGTTGCACCAAGCGAGGAGATGTCCAGGAACTCCATTTCTCTTGAGTGTATTTGTGCAAGAAATTGTGGTACTTGAGCACCAAATGTTTTTCTGAATCTTTGATACCTAACTTTGTGTGCAGGGTATGGAAAAGATTCATCGGCTAATGCACATATTGATCCATTTGCTGGCGCAATGTCGTCCATTGTATGTGCTTGTCCTCATAGCTCCCCACAGGGTAATATTGTTCCTTGATTGCGTCTCAGAAAGAATTCCACGTGGGTGCGTCTAAAAACAATGAGGGTTATCACTCATCCCTTATGCACTATAGGTTTCCCACCCGTTCTTGAAATGGGGGGCAACTTTGAGGAGTGAAAACATAATCTTTTCTTGATTGGAAAATTCATGAACCAAAAAATATCCTTGCAACAGATTTAACCGTCTATCTATGAAGAATACATCTATCTAGCCTTCAAATATGGGAATGTAAAAGTTGACTTGTACCTTAAAGGGAGTGGCGCCTCCAGAGTGGTTGTTGGATTAAGATGCATTGCCTGTGGGTAATCTCTGAAGGATATGGGCAAGGTTATCCATAATCATGTTCCTCTATCACTTTAGGGCTTCCTCGAGAAATATTTTGAAAGGATGTTGATCCAGATTTATGCAGGAACGCAATAAAATACAGAAATAAATTCAAATTTAGAGATGAAGCAGGAGTAACACTTCATTTCATTAATATCAAATACAGAAAAATGCTTATAGATAGAATTGAAAATAAACTAGTTTAGGCGATGGTAGCTTATCTCTGAGAAGATATGTGGTAGCTACATTCTTATGAACTGTGTTATAATGAGGATCCAAGGCTCATTTATTATTGAGAAACAATGGAAAACCCTAAACATCCAAAAACCTAACCCTAGGAGATGAAATGCCAAACTATGGGCCCCATTGGGGTAAATTGGTACATCAATTTACCGGGATTGTAACTTTGGCATATGATCTATGTTTGACACATATGATACCTCGTTAGAGAAATCTATACGAGGACTACAAATATAGCTTGGAAATGTTGAGTTGAAGACTCCCATTTGCCAACTGTGATTTTCCAAAAGAACATCGTTTAGGGCCTCAAAACGGCTCTGGAAGTTCAGGACCTGAAAAACTGCCAAAAATATTAAATTGTGCTATAATTAAGGAAATTGAAAGACTGAAAGAAATATTGGTGGGGGTCCAAGTGGAATAGGCGGGTGGCCACCAATATCCACTTGGATCAGATCTCTTGCTCCCTCATCTTTCTTTTCTTCTCCCATGGGAGGTTGTCAGGGTTTGCGAGGGTGGTCTTGTAAAGCTTCAACCAATTGCAACCCTAACTCCTTATACCCTGACCTCGTTGGGGACATACAAATAAAAACAGAAAAAGAGTAGACCGCTATGATACCAATAATTGGGACTTATGTCAGAATGCAACAAAATACAGATATAAACATAAACACAAATATGCATCATAAATAAATCTTCATTTCATTAATATCAAAGAACTGAAATATGCTTACAAACAAAATGGAAATAAATTAGCTCGAGCGATGGTAGCTTATCACTGAGAAGAGATGTGGCGGCTACATGCCTCTGAATGGTGTTACAATGAGGCTCAAGGGCCCTTATTACTGAACATCAAAAGGAAACCCTAAACAACCAAAAACCTAACCTAGGAGATAGAACGCCAAGATTTTGTGGCCCCGTTGGGGTTAGTAGGGAAACCAACTTCCTAGGGTCGTAACTTGGGCATATGATACCTCGTTAGAAATATCTCCTTGAGTACTACAATATTTTGCGACAAGCCCATGCGCAAATGGCTATAGGCCTGCTGCGAACCTCGAAAAAACATTGTTTAGGGGCTCAAAACAGCTCCAGAAGTCTACGACCTGAAAAATTGCTAAAAATAGTAAATTGTGTCATAAGCAAGGAAAATATTGAAACCGCCTGGAGGTCTAGGTGGAATAGGTAGGTGGCCACCAATATCCACTTGGATCAGTATGTGGTAGGTGGAGGAGAGTAGAAGATAGATCCTGCCAAGATGGAGGCCATCATGAAATGATCAATGCCCACTAATGTTTCTAAGGTCAGGAATTTCATTGGGGAAACACAGTACCTGAGGAAAATCATGGGCTCATTTTCAGAAATAGTAGCATCGCTCCACACCATAACAACAAGTTGCAATAATTTCCAATGGGGAAAGGGTCAACATAGGGCTTTCAAGGAGCTAAAGAAGAAATACCCTACCTATGACAAGGAACTCTATGCCCTAGTGCAATTTTTGAAGAAATATAAGAACTATCTGATGGGAAAGGAGATAGTAATCCACATAGATCACTAGGCACTACAATACCTGCTGGCCCAAAGTAAGCTACAACAAACCAAACATTACAAGTGGATGGGGTTTCTATTTGGTGATCAAGTATAAGAAGGGAAACATAAACAAGTTGGCCAACATGCTCTCAAGGCCAGCCACACCAAAGATCACAACTTTGGGAGCTCTTGTGCACATGCAACCATTCACCCATGATGCATAAAAAAGGCATATTTAGAGAATAAGGACTTCAAGGAGGTGTATCAACAGTTGTAGAGTCAGAGTCATGTGTATGATGGCGACAAAATTGTTGACTACCATTTCCAGGATTGGTTATTCTAGAGGCTGGATAAGCTATGTGTTCCTAAAGGTGAGTGATTACAACTTATTGGAGAGGATCACACCTCCAAGGTCACAGGGAACGTTGGTGTAGGGAAGACCATGGCCAACTTGTAGAGGTATGTGTATTAGCCCAATATGTAAGAGCAAGTAATTAGGTTCATAAGAGGATGCATGCTTTGTTATACCAACAAGCCTAATAATAGGAAACTGGGTCTATATCATCCCTTACCTGTACTCACTTGTCCTTAGGAAATCATTTCCATGGACTTTGTGGGAGGTTTACCAACAACCAAGAAGGGACATGACTATCTATTCATGGTAGTTGGAAAGTTCAGAAATATATGTGTACTTATGCCCTGTAGGAAGACCATTAGTGGACAAGAAGCAACAAACTTTTTCTTTGGATAGGTCTGGGTGCACTATGGGATACAACGGAGCATCATTTCAGAAAAGGAGACAAGATTTCCTAGTGCATTTTGGACTACATTATGGGAGAAGATGGAAATTTTTTTGAAGAGATCTATAACATTCCATCCACATACAGATGGGCAGACAAAAGTATTCAACGAGACTTTGGTGCAACTTCTGAGGGGACACAACCAAAAGAATCCGAAGACCTAAGATGAGAATTTGGTATATATACAACATTTTTACAACAAATTAGTCCACATTTGAATTTATTTTGGATATTTGGCGCCTTCACCTTTGGATATTACATATGGGTAGAAAGGAGGAGTGAGGGAATATCTTACAAGAGACCCCTTGAGGGTTGAAAAAATTATAGAGAAGATCAGGAATATCCATATACATGTAGAATATACACTACAAAAATCATAGGAGAAATATAAGGTCAAGCATGATCAAGCTATAACAAATAAGTCGTTCAAGGTGGGAGACAAAGTATGGATATAATTAAATAAGAAGAGGCTACAAGGGCCTTGTAAGAAAATCAAGGATTTGAAGTATGGTCCCTTCAAGGTACTGGATATTGTGGGTGATAATGCCTATCGACTTAGTTTACCGTCATATATGCACATTTACTCAGTTGTGAATGTAGAGAATTTGAAACTCTATGAGCATTCCATGTTAGATCAAGATGAGGAACATGTCCTACCTTCTATGGAGGATTTAGCACCAAATGCTCATGAAAAGTTGACAAAGATTAAGTTTTGTATAAGAGTTCCATAGCTACAAGAAAAGGTCAACATGACCTTTGGTAGATTGGGTTGAAAATACAACTTCTAGGCAAAGTTAAAGGGTACACCAAAGAGAAGGTCGAGGAAACATTTCCTCACCTCATTCAATAGAATATTTTTGAGACTAAAAGCCTCCCAAAATGGGAACGTGTGATCTAGATTGGATCATTATATTGTTTGTCATCCATTCCAATGCTTTCAAAGTGGAAAAAGTGGAGGAATCAACTCTTAGGACCATTTTTACTGACCTATTTTGGAAAATTGGGGTCTGAAACCTTCAAGGAGTGTCTTGAGGCATAAAATGACGCTTGTAAATTTGTCACTATAATGCCATTTTTATCCTATTCTACACACAAATACCTTTCCAATGACACAAAAATCATATCAATTGGAGTATGTATGCGAAAGTTATGTCACTCAGAAGTTTACCTTCCTATTTTCACCACCATAATTAGTGAGGATGACACGCCAGGCCCCATTATTCATGAAAATTGGCTAGCCACGTGATTATGATGTAGAAGACTCTAGAATAGTCTATATTGTAACTTTTATTAAGATTTAAGGCAGTCAAACCTAACCACTAGTAGGCTATCAGGTTGTGTTATAACCAGGTCACCAGGAGGAAAATTGTTTCCATTCCTACGAGTGCATTTGTTCCATAGCTGAGCAAAAATAACCAACAGGGATAAGAGGTAAAGCACACATAGAGGATTTGTGCATTGTAGCAACCCATAGGCCACATGCCATATTTCTTTGTATTCACAACCATATTTCCATTCAGAGAAAGAGAAACAAGCAACCTTACCTTCCAGATGTGTTTTTCTCTAGAAAGAGTTTCCCAGGTCATATCTTGTGTCAAATGTATGTGTGATTTTTTGTTTCATTGTTCTCTAATATTTGCATAATTTTAATTCACATGCATACACTATTAACAATGATCTGCATATCTAGAATTATGAAGATGAAATAAAACTATAATATTGTAGATCTTGGATTTTTAAGAATATTTTATCAGATTTGTTGTGACAAACTGCCCAGTGGAATAACCACAACAGTTTATAGATCACAAAAAGACAAATAACTATTGAGATAGTGGAAGACAGATATCCACATAGATAAAAAAACACCAAAAGGGTTATAGGCCCCAATGGGGTTAGTTGGCATATCAACTTCCCAAGGTCATAAATTTTGCATATGATCTATGTTTTGTGTGCTCGATAACCTATTGGAAAGGTTTAGCTGGGAATTACACATTCTAACTTGGGCCTAGGGAAAATCCCATGGTCGTTTCTCGAGCCCCTTCCACGTTTAGAAAGAAAAGAAAAAAAGTATTTTAGGGCATTATGAGAGCCCTAGATGTGTGGCACCCAAAAATAATAGAAAAACTGGGAAGAATATAGGCAACCATTAAGATAGTTGAAGAGGTGGGTGGCCACTAATATCCACCCGAATCAATAGGGCTCATGTTAGGACATAATTGTTTATGCATTTTAAATAGTTAATGCTCAATAACATCTTGCAAAAGAATCCTCAACATCACTGAATGAGTGAGTCCAACGAAGTGAATCTTAGTACGTTTGAATTAAGCTCAAGAGTGTGAAACTCTACATCAAATTTAGACGAATCTACATCTCACAACGAATGATTTCTTATAGTTTTAGAGTGAAGCACAAAGTTTGTTACCACAAACTACCATTACTTATGTCAAAGAGCAAACTACTAAAGACTACTAGAGTGGGCCCTATTCAAGGTAAGTTCCAGCTTAATATAAGGAAGTGGGTTGAAATCTCTTTATGAGTCTCACTAAAAAATTTACATTCATGCTAACAAGACAATGCCATCAAAGGAGAAAAAATTATGTAATATTAAAACCTTGGCATCTTAAAGAGTCAAAATTCATATTCCAAAAATAAAAAATAAAACTTATGGTGGGAGGAGAGTCATTACAAAAAATTACAAGGAATAATTATAAAACTACAAGGATGAAGGGAGATAATAGGTGCCATCTTTGATTTAAAACATTAATGACAAAAAAATTAATGTGAAAAAAAATTCCCATGGGACTGGGACTTGCAATTTTTTTTAATGATAATGCATTTATTGAAGGATATATGGTTGTAGAGTTAAGTGAAAGGTGTGCTTAAACATGCATATCAATATTCTAACTTGCATCATGGATCTATAGATATAAAAACATGGCTAAGAAGGCCTAGAGGCACTTTGTTGGATGGACATTTAATGGCTTGAAATCATAATTAGTACAACGTTCATTACGGGAATAGAAGGCAAGAGTAGGAAACTTTGGGCCAAGAAATCATAGTAACCATGTCCCTTCTCTAGTTTTCCCCTCATGTCTAACACTAGGTCTGATGCCTTTTAATCATGCACAGTCGTGAGATGTTTCTTTATTGTGAAATCTATGTTTAAATATTACTTATAAAGTGTGCATGAATGTAAAAACATATTGGATGACCATGGA
Organism: Pinus albicaulis; assembly: GCA_034641835.2. Lineage (NCBI taxonomy): Eukaryota > Viridiplantae > Streptophyta > Pinopsida > Pinales > Pinaceae > Pinus > Pinus albicaulis. Next base: position 1,558,494,054 of record CM076584.1, read on the forward strand.
TGCAACCTTGGTCATCTATCATGTATCATTAACAATTCGCCTTTGCATAATTTGCTTCCGCTATGAAGTTTTATGTATGTCTCCATGCCATATTACTTCTATAACCAAGGGTTGTTTGTTCCCATCTTTAATAGGAAAGTGATGGTAGTCAAAGATAATAGATTTATAACATGTTATGTGTTGTACTATCAATCTAGTTACGAAAATCTAAGCATTATCGAGAGCACAAAAATCACAACTTTAGTTAGAGCATAACACCAATATATTGCCCCAAACCTTCCAATATATTTTTGGACTTAATCCTTTTAGTTTTCTATATGTTTACCTTGTCATGATTAGAGTTTAGATTGTCACCTCCAGTGGTATTAGTTGTCGGTCTCTAAATTATATTCAAGGGGAGATTCTTCTACGTTGGCATTTGACAAGATATTCCAGTTTCCAAGTTTAATGTCTATAACCCTTTAAAAAAATGGCTTCAAGACACTTGAACAACCTCCTTCGAAGACTCTAGAGAATGAAGGAGAAACAAGTCGAGTTAAATTTATCTTAAATCCTAGGAAATTTTTTATCCAAGCAAAATATAGTTGATTAAACAAATTAGGCTTATGGGCAATTTTATAAATATGAGAAAATGCTTGTTAGACCTTTCATGAAATTTGGATAGATGGGAGATTTAAAAATAAATACATTAATAAATAACAATAAAATAAAAATTAGTTAAGAAAATTTGGAATAGTTTAGAGTTTGACTTGAGAGAGACATTATAATGTTGATTATGTCAAAGCCTTGTTGATGTGCTACAAAATTCATTGAAACAAAGTTATTTGATAGAGATTTAGAGCACATTTATTTAAAATGATCCATGTGTGTTTATGTGTGTTGAATAGATAAAATGATCTAGAATCAACAAGAGGTTAAAACATTTACAAAGAATTAGTGGGTATTTTCCTAGAACGTTTATCAAATTGTCATGTGTGTGTGTGTGTGGAATTCGATTTTTAGTGTGTGCGTGTGGAATTTGCTTTTTTTTTTTTTTTGAGTTATAAGAGTAATCATGGTTGAAACAAGACAATTTTGGCCTTTGAAAAAAAAGTGATGTCCTTGAAGATGTTGTGAAGGTAAGTCATTTCTAAAATGTCTACCAAAATTCTACGAATTTCTAAGACATGATTTTTTTTTTACAAGCACTTGGAATTTGGTCTAATTTTTTTTTTTGCTCGTTTAGACTAATCCTAATCTTCCCATTTTTTTCTCCTTCCATTCCACCCATGGGTTTCGAACCGGCGACCTTACAGAACGGAGTGCCTTAACAGTGCACCCCATCACCGACTGTTCTACACCACATGGGCGGAATTTGGTCTAATTAAAAGTCATTTGAAACATTTATCAACTACACTTATCTTGCACTTAAGTCTCTATAAAAAAGGTTCCAAATACATTTTATATTAGACACACTATATAAAAGCACATTGTAAATGAAATATTTAACTCAACATGTCTACTAGTTTTTCTCTAAGTGAAATATAATTGATTTGAAGAGGTAGGTAAATTAGTTTTGTGTTTAAGGAATTAAATGGCTCCCATTTTTTTCATAATAGTAGCATTTCCATGCACTATTATAGTGATTTGATTCATAATATGGAATATTTACGTGCACCTCTTCAAGTACTCAGAGGCATCTTATTTGTGATATATTGTTCGCGTTATCTTCGTGGCGTTGGTGAGTAGACTATGCCATGTAAATATGCCATAAGCGAAGGACACCTATAAGAGAAGTAGTTTGTCAAATCGACCATGTTTATGATTTATTTGAATGTTAATCACAAGTGCATCTTTCAATTTCCCCTAGCAAGTACTTTTTGCTCTTTAGAATGTAGTTTATTTCCCATCCAATCTTACAAGAAAATAACAAATATAATTGTCAATTGGTGATATCCTTTCAATTTCCATAAATATATGCAGATTAGGGATCACTTTCAATTTCCATAAATATATGCAGATTAGGGATCACTTTCAATTTCCATTATTATTTATTTATTTTTATTTTATTTTGTGTGGTTCACTATATTGGAGATCAATACAAGCTACATCCACCGAAAACCCATGTGTGTCTAGGTGAGTCAGTTATCTTTCATGTAAAAAATAATCCTAAGGAGCAAGCATGTCAATATCAGTTAGCTTAGAACCCGAGTGAGGAGGAAAATAGTGACTCCTCGCTACCACCCGAGCTACACCCATTTGAATTTTCAATTTCCATGAATTACAAAGACTGCCATTCCTTTTCATGATTATCCTCGAGGTCGAGAGACACACCACCCATGGGGTCAATATTTGATGAACAACATGATAGATGCAATTAAAAAATTGAGATCTTAAAATAGAAAAATATCTTGAAAGTTGGATCATTAAATATCACCATGAATTATCTTTGCAAGAAGATCATTTTATTCATTCAAACACGAAACATTATAACATAAATATAAAAAGTAGTGTCATTCTCATATTCAGGGCGTAGTTTACATTGATCTAATAATAGTTGATGAGAGTTCATCACATATGACATGGATTTGTTGATATGAGTTCATCACATATGGCATGGGCATGTTTTTAAACTCAGCCATTGACATGGATTCAAGCATTACCATCAAACCTCAAAAACCATTTTCCCACTTATAATTTTCTAGTTGTTTTCACAAACACTGACATTGATTTAAGATTGGAGCACAATTCATATGCATGTATTGAGCACGAATACACACCATTCATCATAATAGTATTATAGGGGCATGAAACATGGCATGTAATTAACAATTATGACACCTAGCATACCTGATAGCAACAACAATAACATTTACAATATACATTTCCATGTGGCACCATGTATACCTAATAAAAACTACACTATTTATTTCCTTACTCTAGAATTGACCTCCACACTTGTTTCCATATATCATGGATATGCTAAGTCTAAAAATGAGCTAACACATCACATCATAGGTGGTCACTATAGTTTTTTAACATCCTATGCATAATTTTCTATTCTCTAATAGATCAACCTTTCCTTGAAATTAAGTGCATTTTAACACCTTTTTGTTGTTACAATGTTTCTATCGCTTAAGATTGTAATTAGACCTTGTGATTAAAAAAGTTTACTAGCAAACCTCATATTGATAGTGACCATTATTCTATGAGCCAAATATCTCATATGGACAATGACCTTTATTCAATAAGCTAAATATTTTGTGTCTCGTAGTGTTGTAGCAAATCCTATGTGAGTAATTATTTTTAATATTCAAGATAAACATTATGCAAGTAGAACACATATAATGAAAATTAATTAATGAGTAGTCCAAATTTATTTTTATGATAATAAGATATAAAATACCAACCTGTGACTCATGTTATGTGCCATGGAGTTAAGTCCATAACTTTCATTTTTTAAAGAGAAACAATTACTTGTGTATTCAAAGATGGTTGTAGACGAACCATCCAATGGATTAATGCAAAGTTTATAGATTAAAGCTATCTTAAAAACATAAAGATTCTCTAAGATTCAACATAATTTCTCTATGTATACATTATTGTAAGAGTTTTAGAGCTAGAGCTAACTACTCGACTTTCATATAGTAATAGAAAGTATCCTTCTTATAGAACATGGAAAATTTCAACAATTATTAGGTCCATACTCGTTGAGGGTATTCATCTTGCTACCAACCTTTAACATGCAGTTGGAAATTTCCCCTAGTGTGCATTTGAGTTGTTGGTCATTTTTATCTCTAGGAGTTTAACTCTTCACGATCTATCACTACTCATTCCACCCTATTTTGGAGTGACAAATTAAGCAACTAGGTTTTTTTGGGCAGAACATGGAATAACAGTATGAGGAAACATCATTGCAAGGGTGCCAATTTCATCGAAAATATGGAGGCAAAAAGGATAAATATTGGTGCAACCTACAAATCTGTGAGCATTTAGGAGCAATTTCACATGAAAAATAGTTTGTGAGCGTAACTATGGATATATTAAGTGTAAAATAGGCTCTCTAATAGACATTATGTCATCACATTGCTAGTAACTGCATGGATTTAATGTTGAATTGCACTGCCTTCAAAATCAACTTTAGCCTATTGTTGTGTCTAGGCAAGAGAGATCAAGGCTTGGAATTTTAGGCTTCTTCAGTGATCTTCGTAAATCTAACACATAGTGAAAATTCAACCTTAATCGGGTAGCTTTGACAATAAAATTCATAAAAATAAATAATTAGGTATTGCTCTTTGCTTCAAATTTTGATATATTCCTTTTAAATGTTGGTTTGTATTTGGAAGCTTCTACAAGTTGTTTCTTTATAAACATATATGGAATATAGATCCATGAGGCATTAAAAGGTTGAAAAAAAACAATCTTTATTGGCTTATAAATATTTGTTATTAGTATTATCATAAAAAAAATTATTGTAATCTTTAAGTGCTTTGACACAGTTTTGCTAATATATATTTCTCGTGTTAGTATATGTTGAAAAATGCAGCAAGAAATTCTCAATTTGATTTTGCCTTGATTAAATTGAAAAAATTCGAATTTCCACATCAATAGACAACTTCGATGATGTTGATTTGAGTGACATGGCTTATGCCATCTAGTTTACTTAGTAAATTTGAGTTGGAGTTGTTATAGTTCAATTAAGCACGTGTGATTGCTAACATGTAGCTATCAAAGTCAATTCTCTAAGGTTTCTTTTAGTTAAACTAGTTCCAATTGTTGGAAGAACTAGTGGAGGCTAGAGTTGTGTAGTGGGACTTTAGTCAAACTCAGTGATCATCCAGTTAACTGATCAAATAACCCAAAATAGCTAGTGCATGCAAAGAATTCGAATTACCGAGTTAAGATGGAGATTCCAAGGAAGTGTAACATTAGTTGTAGATTACTATGAGTGTACAAGTGTTGCATGCAGTCAGATGATCGACCTAAAGGAATTGTGCAATAAATTTGATGAATTTCCTAAATGATAGGGGCCTAATTTCTCAAGGAACAATGCAAGGAAATAGGAGCTCAAGCCAAGGCATAAATTGATCATGTATGGGCCAAAGGCCTTCAATGAGTAGAGAGATAGGTTGTGCACTTGTAGGGTCAGCTCAGTTGAGCAAGGAAATTGTAATACATTTCTATTTCATATGATTAATGCAAGAGGCATTGGGGTTTTTAAGCAGATTGTTTTCTCCAAATAAAAATACTTGTTGCATGTTTGTGATTTCTTATTGCATGTCTAAAAATTTTGTTCTAAATTGTGAATTAATGTCCGCAGAGCAGTAGAGTAGGTTTGTGTATTGTCATTTTGATTAAAACTTCATGAGAAATTGCAAATATACAACATAATTTATACATGGCATAAAAGCTGGATTCACAGTAGAGAAAAAAATTGAAGTTGTTTCCCATAGGTTCGAATTTGGAGATCAATGCTGCAGGTTTTTTTCAGAACTGAGAATATGGATTTCAATGGACTAAGGCTAGAGTATGCCTGGGAAGGAAACTCTAATTTTGTTGCATGGAAGGATCACTTGGAGGCGGTATTGGATGATAATGGATTGTTGTAATACATCAAATCAAATGTTGAAAAACCTCAAAAATATGATGCCTAGAACCTTGCTCAGTGGAAGAGAGATGTAGTCAAAGCAAGGAGAATCACATTGGAGTTGTACGAGATCATATTGTCTCGAATCTCCATGGAAAGGAAACTCTGTTCATAATGTGGAAAGCACTCATAGAACTATTCGAGAATAATAGTGAGCATAGGAAGATAGCGCTATGGGATAAAATTTGAAGTATAAAGATGCAGAAGAATGACACAATTCCGTAGTATTTGAGCAGATTTACACAGTGTCGTGATGAACTTGGTGGGGTCAGTGTTAATGTCCATGAAGAAGACTTGGTAAGCCTAGCCCTTCTGGGCCTTCCCAAGAGTCGACACAACTATCAAGATTTGGTGAATGGGAGGGAGAAACTATTGAATTGGAAGCGCTCATGGTCTGATTTTGTATAGGAGGAAATAAGGTGGAACACCAGAGATGGGACTTCATCCAAGGGCAAGGATGAAGACAAATTTGCATTGGATGGAAAGGAAAAGAAGGGAAAGGGAAGAAATCCCAATCCAAACTATAATCCAATCAAGGGGGTAAGAAGAAAGATTTGTAAAAAATTGAACGCTTCCATTGTCATGAATTCAGGCACTATGCCACGAAGTGTACACATAAGAAGACAAGCAAGAATACCTCAGAAGGAGCAGTAGGTGAAGCCTTGGCCTCAATGTTCGAGCTTGACCTTACCCTCATTGCATGCATGGCCAACACAATGATGGGGAGTGTGTGGTACTAGGACTCAGGTGCCTCGTTCCATATGACGGGGAATAGAGACTTTTTCAGTGACTTGGAGGAGAAAGAATTATAGATGCACATTGATATGGGGGATGATGGAAGGTATAACGTTACTAGGGTTGGTACAATCACCTTTTAGAGGAGTCAAGCTCCCCCCTCATGCTCAAGGATGTCATGTTCCTTCTCGGCCTAAAGAAAAATCTCGTCTTTGTTGTAGTTTTGGAAGACCGTGGTTATGATGTGATCTTCAACAAGGGAAAGGCATTCCTAAGTGTAATATCCCAAAATCGGGACAACTCAGCAAGCATGCACTAAAAACGCATTCCCAGAAACATGTGCTATAAAATAATGAAATTAACCCTTGGATCCTATATATCATTCAATACAAAACCTAAATCCAAGAATTGAGCTGAAACAAATCAAACTAGGTGGGTTAAACAGACCTCCCACACCTAGGATTGCTTAAAAAGGCTAAAACCCCCAACACTGCAACATATGAATTTCTGCATAAAAGTGATTGCGTAGTATAAGAGAGGGTTTATGAACATAAATTATAGAGACACATAGACCTGATATTTTATTAAACAATATGCTCAGAAAATTGAGATCTAGTCTCCTTTATACAAAGCTAGAGAACCCGGGAAGGGTTTCTAGGAATTCACTCTGAATACAAAATGTGATTTTCAGCAGTAGGACTGAATAATCACTGCAAAATGAAGCACATGAGTGTACAAGGCTGTAAGAATGAAGATCTAATGCAGATATGAACAAAGGTCTTCCCCCATGGAAGAACTCATCCTCCAATCACAGGAAAACTCCCTGAAAGAGCCGCAAGAGTCACTGCTAAAACTGCCTTGCAGAAATAACGCAATTCCTGAGTGGAATAACACTGGAAGTGATAGTAATGTGTTTTCCTGCTGCCAAAGATATGATATCAGCCCATGAATTCTCCAAACTGATCCTCCAATGGAAGGAAACCTCCCTCATGTGCAAAACCAATTCAAAAAATGGGTTTCTCAACCCTCTCCAGCAACACCCTGCAACTCAGCTCAACCTCCTGCAGAAAATGCGCTAAAACTGTAGACTGAAGCTTGGAACCAATGTCAGATACGAGGAATGATGGATCAGATCTCTCCCAAGAGTTACTCAAAGGGAAGAGAAGGATTGATTGAATAGGAATCCCTCAGTGCTGAGCAGCACCAGCAATCTCAACTAAATAGCTAAGAGAGCAAAAGTCTAAGTAGACATGAAAATGTAATACATAAGCTAACCTCCAAATGGCTGCCATCCTCCTCCTTATAAACTAAGTGAGCCTCCTCACCTTGGGTCCCACTCAATAGGGTTCCCACCATCACACAAACAATCTCCCTCCAAAACCGCATTGTGTCTTCATTAGATCCACTCCTCTAAACTGCACTATTTGATTTGGTCAAAGTTGACCTCTTCAACTTTCTTCAGTCCTTTTCACACCTAAGGGTCTTCAATCCAGCTCACATATAGCTATCTAGGCTGAGCCTCATTCACATTGAGCTCTTTTATTTGCTAATCCACTCCTCCTCCATTTATGCTGTTGACTTGGTCAAACTTGACTTTGTCCACATGAAAAATGTCCCTGTTCACACACGAGAGTGTAAAATCCAGCTGGCACCATGATCCCCTTCCACACCATGATGGATTTGATCCTTATTTCTGAAAAGTATAGGCTTCCTTACCCAATTATTCCTCTCCTAAGTGACACTAGAAAAATTAATATTTCAATTTGCTGCAAGCAAATTTTGGAATATTACACTAAGACACATAGCCATGGGATAGGTGAAGCATATCGGGTTTGTGTGAATAACCTATACAAGCTAGATGTGGAGGATTGTGCTAAATTGAGCACAAAAGCGAAGAAGGTGCAGAGTTGCGAGGTCGGTGAGCTTTGGCATAAAAGACTTAGCCATTTGCATCATGGCACTTTGAAGATCATTCAATAGATAACCACGGTCCTCCCCAAAGGAGAGCTTGACTAGCATGATGTATCAAAAGGATGTACTTTGAGGAAGTACACAAAAAACACTTTCCATGATTGAGACAACAAAGCACATGTAGCCTTGGAAAGGATTCACTCTAATGTTTGTGGACCTTTCTCGATAATCTCCACTGCCAAACACAAATATTTTCTCATTCTTATTGATGGCTTCTCACTGAGGTGTTAGATCTTCTTCATGCGGAAGAAAGATGAGACATTCTCCAAGTCCGTAGAATTCAAGGCACTGGTTGAGAAAGAAATAAGCAAGAAGGTGAAGGATCTCAAGAGCGATAATGGAGGTGAGTACGTGTTGAATGAGTTAAAATTTATGTGAAAAAGAAGGCATTCAACAAGAGATGACAACACCCCACAACCCACAGTAGAATGTGGTGGCTAAGAGAAAGAACCGTAGCATTGTGGGAGTAGCGAGGGAGATGTTGCGTGACCAAGTCCTACCTCTCCATTTGTGGGCTAGGGAATGCAATACAAAAATTTATTTGAAAAACCAAATTCCTCGTCAAATTTTGGGCATGATTACATTAGAGGAGGCTTTCTCAGGGAGAGAGATGAATGTGTTGCACTTAAGGATATTTAGAGCCTTTGTCTATTGCCATGTCTCCAAAGATGTCAGAAAGAAGTTAGAGCTGACATTAGAGTTGGGGGTACTCGTGGGATACAAAAAAACTCCCCACAACTATCGTGTGTACCTTCCATCCCTTAGAATGACAATTGTGCGAAGGGATGTAAAATTTGGTGTGGAAAAAGTGATGCGGTGCTCTCTTGAGAGGGAGCTTTAGATCCCATCAGAAGAGGAAATTTTAACTCCATAGGAGGAACCTCAAGTTGTTTTGGATCAATCATAAATTTAGGAGCATAAAGTGGAGACAACCACTCAAGTAGAACCATGCAGAGAAGGTAGGAAAAGGACTAGGGAAGCTGAGAGACTTCTGCAGGATTTGAGGGAGAATGTGGGCGCTCCTTCAAATGAGCACATGTAGAGAAGATCAACAGATCTGTAGACCAGGTACATGGCTTTGATGACTGATATTGTAGAGATTGAGCCATCTTGTTTTGAGGAATTTGTAGAGTAACCCGTATGGGTTGATGCAATGGTGTAGGAGTACGAATCCATTTCAAAGAACAGTGTTTGGGAAGTGGTCCCAAGACTAGCAAATAAATAATTTGTGGGTTCAAGATGGATATTCAAAGTAAAGCACGCACCAGATGAGAGCATAGAAAAGTACAAGGCCATATTTGTGGCCAAGGGGTACTCTCAGGTTGAAGGGATTGACTATGAGGAGATATTTTCTCCTGTAGCAAAGTACTCATCCATCAAATCAATTCTTTCTTTGGCCGCATTGATGAGGTGGAAGATCCACTAGATGGTTGTGAAAACAAAATTACTCAATGGAGTTATTTAGGAGGAGGTGTTTATCAATCAACCAGAAGGATTTGAGACTTTTAATTGAGAGTCTCATGTTTGTAGACTCAAGCGAGCATTGTACGGTCCTAAAAAAGCACCTCGTGCTTTGTACACCAAGATCGATAGTTATCTCGCTGGTTTGGGCTTCACCAAAAATGAAGCAGATGCAAACCTCTATCATATTTTGGTAGAAGGTAAATTTTTTATTATTGTATTATATGTTGATGACTTGATTTTAACTGGTGAGGAATAGTTGATCAGATCTTGCAAGGTGGACCTTTCAAGAGATTTTGAAATGAAGGACATGGGTCTCATGCACCACTTCTTTGGTTTGGAAGTGTGGAAAGGAGATGGGGAATTGTTTGTCTTTCAGGGAAAGTATGCCAACGAGATACTTCAAAGGTTCCACATGGACAGTTTCAAATCCATGGAGACTCCTCAAGCAACCAACTAGAGGAAAGAGGATGCCAGTCAAGTTGAGGAAGTGGATGCTTCTGTTTACCAAAAGTTGGTGGGTTCACTAATGTATCGTACAAATATATGATCAAATATGTTCTATGTAGTAAACCAGTTGAGCCAAGCTATGGTTCGACCGATCAAATTATTTTTGAGGGAACCTAAGCATGTTCCACAATACCTCAGAGGCATTACCCGGTTTGGACTATCGTATAGACATACAGTGGGAGTGAAGCTGCATGGCTTCATAGATGTAGATTGGGTGGGGATTCCATCTGACTGAAAGAGTACATCAGGTGGAATTTTCAGTGTTGGGTCCGCAACAGTTTCTTGGTACAATAGGAAGGAAATTTTTGTGGCACTCAGCTTAGCAGAAGCAAAATACATGGCTACCAGTCAAGCAACATGTGAGGCGATCTAGAGGAGAAAGACACTTGTTGGATTGTTTGGTCAAATGATGGATCCAAATGTGGTCTACTGTGATAATCATGGTTTCATTGAGATGTCTGAGAATCATGTTTTTCATGATCCATCCAAGCATATAGATATCTGATACCACCATTTACAGGACTGTGTGCAGAGGCATATAATATTGTTGCAATACATTCCGGCAGAGGAACAAGATGTTGAAATTTTGACAATGTCCTTGTCAAGAGGGAAGTTTGAGTTATAGAGGTGTAGGATAGGGGTGGTTCATAATCCCTTTCTTACTGAGAGGGAGTGTTAAAAAAATGTAGCAAGAAATTCTCAATTTGATTTTTCCTTGATTAAATTTAGAAAATTTGAATTTCCACATCAACAAAGAAGTTGGATGATTTTAGCTTGAGTGACATGTCTTGTGTCACCCTATTTATTCAGTACATTTGAGTTGGGGTTAGAGTTCAATAGGCATGTGTGATTGCTAATTTGTAGCAATCAAGGTCAGTTATCTAAGGTCATTTTTAGTTAAACTAGTTCTAATTGTTGGAAGAACTACTGGAGGGTCAAGTTGTGCAGTGGGACTTCAATCAAACTTAGTTATCATCTAGTTAACTGATCAATCATCCCAAAATAGATAGTGCATGCAGAGAATTTGAGTTACCTAGTTGAGATGGAGATTCCAAGGTAGTGTAACATCATTTGTAGACTAGTTTTGAGTGTACATGTGTTGCATGCAGACAGATGATCAACCTAAAGGAATTGCATAATCAATTTGAGGAATTTCCTAAATAATAGCGGCCTAATTCCTCAAGGAACAATGCAAGGAAATAGGAGCTCAAACCAAGGTAGAAATTGACAAATTCTGGGTCAAAGGCCTTCAGTGAGCAGAGAGACAAGTTGTGCACTTGCAAGGTGAGCTTAGTTGAGCAAAGCAATTGTAATACATTTGTATTTCATCTTATTAACACAAGAGGCATTGGGGTTTTTTAGCATATTGCTTTCCTGAGATAAAAATATTTGTTGCATGTGTGTGATTTCTTATTGCATGTCTAAAATTTTTGTTCTAAATTATGAATTAAAGTCCACAGAGTAGTAGAGTAGGCTTGTGTCTTGTGATTTTGATTAAAACTTCATGATAAGTTGAAAAAATACAACACAATTTCTACAATATAAAAGTAATAATAATAATAAAGAGGACCACCATAATCATAATACTCTATAACAAAGTAAATGAACATAAATTCATTTTAACCATATATATTTTAAGCTAGATGGAGGGTCTAAACATTTTTTCAGGTAGATGGCTTTTTAGTTGCACGCTTCATGCCATAGGCATGATGTCTCTTCCCATCTCTCAGCTAGTATTTCTTCTAGGCATGCAACGAGGTTCACCTATACGTGGAGGTTTCTTTCTCCATTTTCCTAGTCATTTGCTTTTGGTTCCCCTCATTTTCCTTCCCATTCACCTTCCCTACCAACAACCACCTTTTAGCCAATTATGACGCAAATCCTCCATAAATAGATACTAGCGTGGAGCTAGATCTGGTCGATTTTAACGACAGCTCCCACATCCACCTCTCTTTCTCTCGCATTCTAAATAAGAATTGGTGCTACATTGTAGGTATGGTTCAAAAAGAATTTTCCCTAACAAGATGCCTCAAAAGAGCCACAATATTGGGTCAATACAATGGCCAAATTTTTCTATAGGATCCTCGAATCTGCTAATGGAAATTAATGAGAGCTCTTTAGAAACCTTCCCACACACCATAATGAATCCTGAAATTAACACCTCTCCTTCGATAGATGGTGCTCCATCTTTGACAAATATTAAGCACATGCACCAACTCCAATACCATCTCCTCCATCTGCCACACCTTCCCATTCTATTATTTCTCCTTCTACTAGATCCCTCTACAAAGATCTTATCAAATTTTGATCCTCTGAAGCTTCCATAGCAGTTGGGAAGGAAATCAATTTGGAAGATATACCTCAATTTTTTGGCGAGGTTCTTTCGGGCGGATTTAGTGGGGGAGACCCCTCCACGACATCATTACTGGGTTGGATGGAATATTATTTGAAGTTCACACTTGGCTATTCCCCCAATTCCTATATTTTGATAAGAAAATGGATGTATTTTCACTTTTCTTCCAAAGACAATTGTGAAAAAATATTGTGTTGAGAATGGAAGTGGGGGTCAATGAGCTTAATACTAAAACCATGGTCAGTTGATTTTGATCCCTCTAGATAATTTGTCTTGTATCATAAATTATGGGTGATATTCTGAGACCTTCTCCTTATTTTCTAGTCAATGAATATCCTAGATGCTCCCCACCCCTCGAGCCCTCAAAATTGACATCATCCCATGCACCTGTTACCTAAATCCATCCATTCACTCTACTTCTCATTCTTTAGTATCTCTCTTATCAGGAGCGGAAATGCAATTCAAGCCTTGTGATCCTCATATGGAATCAACCTCCCCTCCATATTTCCTCTTATCAAATCCTCTTTGCACCATTTCTTTCACCACCCCTCTGCTTTACGCCCTTGATTCAAGATCGAGAAGGGCTCCCCCTCATTGGATAGTTTGGCTTAAGACTCAATCTTGGTAAACCCTGCAGGTTGCAAATATCACCTTATTATAGCACAAAAAAATTGTTTTAGACATCAATAAAGGTAAATAAACCACCATCACCGAGACCCTAAGAACAATAAAACCTCAAACCCCTTCTCAACCATGATCATCCTCTCTTACAAATATCGTGGTTTAGGGGGCACCAAAAAAGTATTAACACTCAAATCACTCTTCCAAATACACAAAATCGATGTCATCCTTATATAGAAATGATGATGAACAAAGATAAAACCAAGGGTGTAGTTGAACCCTGACTAAAAGAGTGATATTTTGCAACTCTTGATGTTTTCAGCCTCTATAAGGGTCTTCTCACTACTTGGAGCCCATAACTTTGGGCTCTGGATACCATCTCATACAAATATGCTATTTCGATCAACCTAAAGGAAAAAGAGTTGGGAACATTATTAATGATCATTGACGTATATGGCCCTACTTTGACTGCATCATATTTTGGGAGGACCTGTAATGCTTTACCGCATTCTTAGCCTCCCACACTACAAGCAGTGGGGATTTAGATTTTTTTCTCTAACAAAGAGAAGTATGGTAATGAAACCTTAGGCCTAATCCTCTTAGGGGATATTTTTCCTCCCTCTTCAAGTAACATAACCTGGTGGATGTGGAGCCTCTCCATCTAGGAAATCAAGACATAGGATGACTCCCTAGCACATACTCTTCATGATAAGGCCATGGAAGGCATTTAACACTTTGGAGCCCTTTTTAAGGAACCCACAAGTTGTCCCATCTAGGAAATTATGGCAATAATCTCCAAATTAGACATATCCATTACGGAGGAGATGAATCAACCCTTGAAAGAGGAAGTCACATAGAATTGGATAAAAGTGGTTGTTCACTGAATGCAAACAAGGAAAATCCTTTCCCAATACGGTCTTCCTATAGAATCATACGTAGAATTTTTTGAATTCTTCAAAAATGACATATTAAAAGTTGTCTAGGAATCATAGTTCTAGTAGGGTTTTGGGAACCCTGAATTCAACCTTGTTAGCCCTCATCTTGAAGAAGTGTGAAAAATTTACCATTGAGGACTTTTAACCAATTTACTACTACAACGTAATCTAGAAGATCATCTCCAAGATCATTTTCCACCACATTAAAACCATTCTCAACGACACCATATCTAATGAACGATTTGACTTCTTAAATGGAAGAGAAATCCCCAATGCATTTTCTTTAGCCCAAGAGTCTCCACACACCATCAAGTTGAGGAAAAAATATGCTCTTGCTCTAACTTCAATTAGTCCAAAGCTTTTGACAAGGCCAACTATACCTACATTAGATTGGTACTACTAAATCTTGGAAAGAGTCCTAAAACAATAAACTAGATCATGGGATGCTTACAATTAGCATATTTATCATGTTGATTAATGGTTTTCCCTCTCCATTCTTCATGGCTCCTAAATTTTTTCATCAAGGATGTTCATTATCCCCTCTCGTATTGCTGCTATTGGTTGAGGCTATTAGTAACATCATCAAGGAGGCTAAATCCAAGAACACTTCCAAGGGTGTGGAAGTGGCATACAATCATCACCTCACCCACCTCCTTTTCATGGATGACATCCCAATCTTCTTGAAAGGTACATACAAGGAACTTCTTGTGCTCAAATTCCCCCTTTATCTTTTTTACATATCCGTTGGTATGCAAATTAACACAAATAAATCTTTGCTAATCCCTAACCTCTTACCTTGTCATGAATATGCATGAGTAGGACAATTCTTTCCCTTTCCCCACACTTTCGTCAATGAGGTTTTCAAACACCATTGCTTCTTACTCATACCTCTTGGATATATATATGTCGAGTAGTTGTGGCTTTACTATAAAATTAAACCTCAAATCAATTTCTAGGAAAAAATATCCTCTTTAAACATGGTTGAGTAATTTTAACCAAGGCAGTACTCAAATGCATTATGGTATATTGGTGCTCCATAGTACATTTCTTAAAGCCAAATGCCTCCCCACCATGTTCCACTTGGACTAATTTCGTCAACCTAGGAAATATTCAAAGGGATATAACACTTGGAAAGGCTTATCACATGCCTTCCCACTTGTTGGAAATTCGATTGTATCATAATAGGGAACAATCAACAAGTAAAACTAGGACTAGACTCGTGGCTAGGCTCCAAAGAGGAATATCATATTTCCAACCACCTCATTGACCACCTACCAATTATGAGTATATAAGATAGTTGATGCAAAGGCACAAACCCCTTGAGAATGGGGATGGGCATGGTTGGAAAAGAACAAAAGATATGGGTCTTATGGGATAAGAAGTGACAAAATGGAGAAACTACAACAATATCCTTGTCTCCAATCTCATCCAACTGAACAACGACATAAAGTATGACTTGGTTTGGTCCAAAAACCCCAACACCAAGCTTCGACAACTATATTGTGTTATGAAGCCTAAAGTAAACGATAATTTACTAAAGTAAAAAGGTGGTGGTGGCATCCCTTATGGAAGCTCCATGAGCATCATACCACACTTAAATCATAATTTAAACTAAAAGCTGCGGAAGGAAAGACGTGGACAAGCGTTTGAAAAGGGGGCTAATTTCCATGAAATTTGGTTAAAAATGATAAATTTGTTATCTCAAAGGTGGAATTGATGCATCTAGAAGATATGATTAGTTTTAAAATCTGCCATGTAATTAAAATAGAGTGATCTCAGGGATCAGTTAAGTGATTGTGGGAGGAAATCATGGATCTTAGATGATACACTCGTTTTGTAATTTCTTTAAAATGCAAAGAATGTGTTGTATGAGGGGGCAACACAATGTAACCTTAGGGCAAATTTGTGATTCAGGCCCATAGTGGCTGTTAGCACTCAATTCTACCTCAGGCTGAAATGAAGTAAACTCAAGGCTACATCAAACCACGCTCAGCCTCGTAGCTAGCCCTACGAGGACAGGAGAGGGCTCTCTCCGTCAATCTCGAGAAAATAAGCAATAGGATGCGAGATGACTTACAATAGGAACTGATTTTAGGCTAGTAAAGAGATAGGTATGTTTGTTTTTTTGTTTTTTGGGTTTTCGCTGGAGTAATGGGAAAACAAGTTTTGGGTCCGGGGATAAGGTCAGACCTTTGCAGAGTTCAAGCTGGGGCGAGATAGGTGATGATATTGATGCTTTAAATTGGATTTATGGATAGATTAGACCGACGAGGAGCTGAAGAGGGCAAAGAAGAACTTGGATCCTCTCCAAACAGCTTAAAACATATAGAACTAACTGAATTCAAAGGCTAAGCACTGTAAACAATGGATTCAACCTTAATCACTCATTCAACTTAGTTCAGAAGCATAATGAAACGATGGCACACATTAAACATGAAGAAAATTACAGTAAACAAAGGAGAAACATCATCAAGAACAGAACACCACAAGGATCCCAACAAGTGCCGCAAAACCCCTGATCTTTCCTTAGCCAAAATATGAAAAATATGTACAATGATATCAAAAGTATCCCAAGAGTCCAACCTCTCCAACCTCTGAAAATGATTGAGAAATTACAATATATAGATTACTCTAACCCCTTCCCACACCTCTAGGGGTCGAATTCCTCCTTCAGGGATCAGTTTCAACAAATTCTAATCATGGAACTACAATCTAGGCATCTAAACAACTTGCCTCTAAAAGAGTGGAAACTGATTCATTTACATGATTTTCACTCTTTTGAGAGTGAATATTCTAGAATAGATAAAAATAAGCCAAAGTTACATGCCCAACATACATTTACATCATAAAAACCCAAAAATTCCATCCACAAGCAAAACTGGTCCAAACTGGCCGAAAATCTGAGCTGGAAGTTGAAAATTCAGCCAAAAATTTAAGTGGGTCGCGCGCCTTTCAACCTGATTTTGAAGTACTTCCCGACATCCAAATTGAGCTCATGATAGCTCGTTGGAAAGCCCTGGATGTTTACTATCCAACCCAAGTGGAATTTCTGAATTTGGAGCTCATTTGACCCTCAAAAACGTCTTTCTCCCAGAAGTACTTCCTGCTGGTGCAAAAGGTGGCAGAGTGATTTTCATGGTGTTTTTGAGTTTTTTGACCATCCAGATTTTGATGAAATGCTTAGATGATTTCTGAGGATGCATAAATTTCCATGAAAAATCCAAAAATATAAAGTTTTCCTCCAGCAAGTGTCCCAATCATATGGGTCGCGCCCCTGAGCCAAGTGGGTCGCGCGCCTTTCAGCTCGATTTGGAAGTACTTCCCGACATCCAAATTGAGATCATGATAGCTCGTTGGAAAGCTCTTGAAGTATACTTTCCAACAAAAGTGGAATTTCCAAATTTGGAGCTCATTTACCCTGTCAAAACACAAATCTCCCAACACTACTTCCAGCAGGTGCATCAATTCCCTTGAGGCAACGGTATTTTTGACATTTCTCTAAAACCATGACACCTGTGTAAAAAGTGAAGGAGGTTTTTCTTCCTTGGAATGTTGTGGACAAAAACCTCTCTCAGTTTTCCCAAATTCATCTTTTATTGCTCTGAAACATCTTTTGAGTGAAACTTATCCCGATGTGTGAAACAAGGGATTTTGTCGAAATGAAGGGGATAAGGGGCTTCTAAATTCTTGGGGAAATTTTGGGAAGTAGGGAGGGATGTTAGGAAGCAGAGGAAAGTGGAATCACAGAGATTGAGTGAGGGGAAGGGGTCCAAAAGGGAAAAACACAGGCCTAGCCTAGAAAATTGCCAAGTTTTGGCAAGAAACTAGGGTTTGTGGGAAAATGAGGAATTTGAGGGATCTCAGTGATGGGAAGTGTTTAATAAGGTACATTAATGATAGGGGAAGGTGTATGAACATCAGGATACAAGTTTTTCGATGATTTGACCATCCAAGAGAAATTACCTCCAAAACCCTAGGAGAGGGAAATGGACCTTACCTAGGCACAACTGAAGCATGAACAAGGTGTAAAATGACTCTTTGGAACCTGACATGACGATGAAAACCCTCTGAACGATGGTACACTCAGCTGAATGGTGACATGGACTGACATTTGGACAAATTTGAAAAGAGTGAAGACCAACCCTAGACCTAATGCCTAGTGATCAAATTTTGCTTGAAGACTCATTGAAATGACAAAATTTGACCTTGACACTTTAAAATCAATTTGAAAGAGCATGTTTGATCACTGGAGGAAGGCTGCAAAGGCTGACTCTAACATTGGCTCCAATGGGGATGGTAGCTCCTTGGAGGTGCCAAGAACGGCAGATCTTTGGGAGAGCAGACCAGTGCCTTATCCATTGGGCGATGGAATCATTATTTGAATGGATAACACAAAACCTTTGACACATTTATTGAATGAAAACTTGACTGAAAACTGACTGAAACTTGACTGAAACTTGACTCAAACCGACTCGATGGCAAACTGAAATAACTTGAAAAAACTGACTCAACAGACCAAACACAAATGACTCATGACTGAATTAAAACAAAAATTTACCAAGCTTTTGAAAAAAGGCAGCAGTCCATCAAGATTTGGAATCATGATGACAACCACCTGCATACCAATGAAATATGTACAATCATGTATAATTGGCTTTCCAATGTAACCAGTCAAGCAGATGGCTTCTTGACTGATTCTTCTGATCAGATCTCCTGGTCAACAATAAAAACTGATAACTGGGCATCCAAAAACATAGCTGGCCATGATCTCCTTCATCACTGAACACTGCAATAAACACCTTCACTGCTGACTGTAACAAATCTACCATTGGATCCTGAAAAACATGAAGATTTACCTCCTGCTGAAGAAACAAGGTGTCTTTTTCTCCTGCTTCTGATCTGTCTTTATCATGTACTTCAGTAAAAGTATGCTCCTGGGCTTCAAAAAAATCTGAACAGGTAAATGAGCAGATCTCTTCTTGAGAAAACATTTCAACACATGAAACATATGAAGAAAATGAAAGGCAATCCAGAATGTTTTGATCTTTTGTACTCTGAAAATATGATAGGTCATCTTCATATGATAGGACAGCCGGATTTTCATTACAGTCATCAATCATAAGGAAAGAAACTTCAGCTGATTCTTGATGCTCAAACATGATATCTCTATCATCTACCATAAATTCATCCAAAAGAACTATTTCACTTACTTGAACGAAGATCCCATCTTGTTTTTCATAAACTGACTGAATGGCTTCTTTCTGAAGGTTGTGTTCTAATGAACTGAAAACATTTGAATCCATACCTTTGTCTTCTTCATTGCAGATGAACTCAACAGCAAAGTTCAACTTTTCAGGATTCAGCACAAGGTATTCTTGGTCATTATAATCTGAATCTAGATCTGAAATAGATGGCTGGTCATTATCACAATCTGAAACTGAAACTTGAGTTCCCGGCATGCTGTCTTCTTCTGTGGGCAGATCTGAAATGACACTTTCTCTTTCATCACTTTCAGCCATATAGACCTCTTCAACTTGCTGATCTATAAAGCTGCTTACAGGACTGTCATCCTTTTCAAAAAAGGAAGAAGTTTCACCATCACCTTCTTGACCATGTGCACATTGCGGATCTGCGTTAACTTGAGCTAGAACATGACCTTTTAATAGCTGATCTATCTCATCTTCAGACAGAGGAGATAATACCTTTTGTTTTCTTTGGCTCAAACAATGATTTTCTTCATTGATTTCAAGTGAAGGAGTATACAGATTTTCCTCATACTGCTGATCCATTTCATGTAATTCCGGTTGACTATCAAGATTCAAAACTCCTTCATCTTCCACCACACTAAAATCTTGATCCTGCTGCAAATTTTCATGATCGTCTTTATGCTGTTGAAATGGGTTTTCATACAATGCTTCCATGATCTCATCATCCATGAAATTATCATCTTCATAATATTTCTCAAGGCTTTCAATAAAAGTAGAAGCATGTTTGCAACAGTCATGAACTAAATTTAATGATGAATAAGATGCTTGATATCTTTCAATGAACAAAGCATGAAAATCCTTTAAACAGTAAATACATGCCAGCGGCAAATTTTCAAACCAAGATTGGGCTTCACCTTCCAGAGTGGCTAGGAATATCTTCATCAAACAATCTTCAGGAAAAGCCACCTTCAACTTGCGAATATGCATGTGAAATCTAATCAGATGTAAAGTAGCATCTTTCTTACCATCATCATTAAACATAGGCAGATTCCTTGACCAATCTACCTTGGGCATCTTATTCGAAAAACCTGGAATGTGGTCTCGGCTCATGGGAGCAAATCTTCTCGTGATCCGGTCCATCTTGACAATTCTGAAGCTACTGATCTGCCTGCAGTGAAATCACCATGAAGCATTGATTTCTGAATTGTTCAGTGAATGAAGTCGCCAGTGAATGATTTCAGCCTTCTTATGTCTGATCGTTGTCCACCATCAACCATCAGATCTGAACTCGATACATGTACTGGGGCAATTTACAAGTTAAATGCTACGATTACAAGTTAAACCAGAGATCGACTGAAGCAGCGTTTATCTACTTCGCTGATGCATAGCAACAGCGTTTCGAAGGCTACCTGGCGTGACTTCAGACTCCGTCTATAACAAGCAAATGTTTTGAGTTTCTCCCCAGTATGGTCGCCACTATGTTAGCACTCAAATCTACCTCAGGCTGAAATGAAGTAAAACTCAAGGCTACATCAAACCACGCTCAGCCTCGTAGCTAGCCCTACGAGGACAGGAGAGGGCTCCCTCCGTCAATCTCGAGAAAATAAGCAATAGGATGCGAGATGACTTACAATAAGAACTGATTTTAGGCTAGTAAAGAGATAGGTATGTTTGATTTTGGTTTTTTGGGTTTTCGCTGGAGTAATGGGAAAACAAATTTTGGGTCCGGGGATAAGGTCAGACCTTTGCAGAGTTCAAGCTGGGGCGAGGTAGGTGAGGATCTTGATGCTTTAAATTGGATTTATGGATAGATTAGACCGACGAGGAGCTGAAGAGGGCAAAGAAGAACTTGGATCCTCTCCAAACAACTGAAAACATATAGAACTAACTGAATTCAAAGGCTAAGCACTGTAAACAATGGATTCAACCTTATTTCACTCATTCAACTTAGTTCAGAAGCATAATGAAAGGATGGCATACATTAAACATGAAGAAACTTACAGTAAACAAAGAAGAAACACCATTAAGAACAGAACACCACAAGGATCCCAACAAGTGCCGCAAAACCCCTGATCTTTCCTTAGCCAAAATATGAAAAATATGTACAATGATATCAAAAGTATCCCAAGAGTCCAACCTCTCCAACCCCTGAAAATGATTGAGAAATTACAATATATAGATCACTCTAACACCTTTCCCCACCTCTAGGGGTCGAATTCCCTCTTCAGGGATCAGTTTCAACAAATTCTATTCATGGAACTACAATCTAGGCAGCTAACAACTTGCCTCTAAAAGAGTGGGAACTGATCCATTTACATGATTTTTACCCTTTTGAGAGTGAATCTTCTAGAATAGATAAAAATAAGCCAAAGTTACATGCCCAACATACATTTACATCATAAAAACCCAAAAATTCCATCCACAAGCAAAACTGGTCCAAACTGGCCGAAAATCTGAGCTGGAAGTTGAAAATTCAGCCAAAAATTTAAGTGGGTCGCGCCCCTGAACTGAGTGGGTCGCGCGCCTTTCAACCTGATTTTGAAGTACTTCCTGACATCCAAATTGAGCTCATGATAGCTCGTTGGAAAGCCCTGGATGTTGAATATCCAACCCAAGTGGAATTTCTGAATTTGGAGCTCATTTGACCCTCCAAAACTTCTTTCTCCCAGAAGTACTTCCTGCTGGTGCAAAAGGTGGCAGAGTGATTTTCATGGTGTTTTTGAGCTTTTTGACCATCCATATTTTGATGAAATGCTTAGGTGATTTCTGAGGATGCATAAATTTCCATGAAAAATCCAAAAATATAAAGTTTTCCTCCAGCAAGTGTCCCAATCATATGGGTTGCGCCCCTGAGCCAAGTGGGTCGCGCGCCTTTCAGCCCGATTTTGAAGTACTTCCCGACATCCAAATTGCGCTCATGATAGCTCGTTGGAAAGCTCTTGAAGTATAATTTCCAACACAAGTGGAATTTCCAAATTTGGAGCTCATTTACCCTATCAAAACACAAATCTCCCAACACTACTTCCAGCAGGTGCATCAATTCCCTTGAGGCAACGGTATTTTTGACATTTCTCTAAAAACATGACACCTGTGTAAAAAGTGAAGGAGGTTTGTCTTCCTTGGCATGTTTGGGACAAAAACCTCTCTCAGTTTTCCCAAATTCATCTTTTATTGCTCTGAAAAATCTTTTGAGTGAAACTTATTCCGATGTGTGAAACAAGGGATTTTGTCGAAATGAAGCAAAATGAAGGGGATAAGGGGCTTCTAAATTCTTGGAGAAATTTTGGGAAGTAGGGAGGGATGTTAGGAAGCAGGGGGAAGTGGAATCACAGAGATTGAGTGAGGGGAAGGAGTCCAAAAGGGCAAAACACAGGCCTAGCCTAGAAAATTGCCAAGTTGTGGCTAGAAACTAGGGTTTGTGCAAAAATGAGGAATTTGAGGGATCTCAGTGATGGGAAGTGTTTAATAAGGTATATTAAGGATAGGGGAAGGTGTGTGGACATCAGGATACAAGTTTTTCCGATGATTTGACCATCCAAGAGAAATTACCTCCAAAACCCTAGGAGAGGGAAATGGACCTTACCTAGGCACAACTGAAGCATGAACGAGGTGTAAAATGACTCTTTGGAACCTGACATGATGATGACAACCCTCTGAATGATGGTACACTCAGCTGAATGGTGACATGAACTGACATTTGGACAACTTTGGAAGGAGTGAAAGCAAACCCTAGACCTAATGCCTAGTGACCAAATTTTGCTTGAAGACTCATTGAAACGACAAAATTTGACCTTGACACTTTAAAATCAATTTGAAAGAGCATGTTTGATCACTGGAGGAAGGCTGCAAAGGCTGACTCTAACAGTGGCCATAGTATGTAACTCGAGGTCGAGACAATAATGGAATTCGTGTGTTTTTATGTGTTGAGGGATAATCTAGATTTTGTGGTATCTCTGTGTGTTATTTAATTTCGATTTCATTATATATATACATATTCTTTTCATTATAGATCAAAGTATGGAAAAACACGGGTTTATTAAGACATGGTTCTATCGATAGATACAAAGCAGTGTGCAGGTGGAATGGATGGTCGTGATCAAGTCACAGAAATGATAGCGAGATATGGGCGGACCAGATTACATTGCATCTGGCCATAATATTATAGCGCACATCACATTCGATAATATATTGCGGCAATCGGCAAGAGAAGCCTGGGAAGTGCGATATGTTATAATCATCGATGTGCGAAATATAATATTTGCTGATTTGCGATGAAGCCTAAAGTTGCGATATTGCGATGTGATGCGATCACATATCGCATATGATAATAGGAACCTTATTTCTATTTGTTAAAATGTGCGACATGCGATAAGGCATTCGCTGTGATTTGCGAAATCGCAAAATTGCAAACATTGCGATATATGTTATGTGCGAACGGTGGAGTTTTAATTTTTGC
Organism: Pinus albicaulis; assembly: GCA_034641835.2. NCBI lineage: Eukaryota > Viridiplantae > Streptophyta > Pinopsida > Pinales > Pinaceae > Pinus > Pinus albicaulis. The sequence continues at coordinate 1,558,517,929 of CM076584.1, forward strand.
GATTTGCGATCTGGTTAAATCAGTGATATTGTGATCCATCATGTTTGGTTAACCAAATTATGTGGGCCCATAACCCATAGGTTCATGTATTGTGTAAATTTGCTATTGTGCTACATCAAGTGGTATTAAAGCATAATAAGATTATGCGTGCAAAGGAAGGAGGTACAAATATGTCGAAGATTGGTAAGCATGTGGTCTTTATATTTTGTGCAGGTAGCAGCAGTGGAAGGTGAGAAGATTGCAGTAGCTTAGAGCCAGGAGTGCTCATACGGTTCCAAAGGAGAGAACCAGAGAGATGTCGAAAGACTGAGCTTAGAGGAGAGAAGCTTAGTGAGGTATCGTGTAGCAAGGAGGAGGCTTGCTACTACAAAGGTTTTTTTGCAACTCACGAGTGCTGTTACGAAAAGATCATGAAGGTAATTCCACAGAAAGTGTGGGTATAATTTTTAGGAGAAAGAAAATGATACCAAGAAGAGGACTTGGTACTGATAGCAAGTAGCAGACTTGTTACAGAGATGAAGAAGACATATGCATAGGAGGTCATAAAATTTTTGTACCTTGTGAGTCTGATGTAGGTGCATCAGACCACCCTTAATCATAATTTAAATTCAAAGCCGTGGAAGGAAAGACATGGAAAACTGTTAAAAAAGGGGGCTAATTTCCATGAAATTTGGTTAAAATTGATAAATTTGTTATCTCAAAGGTGGAATCGACACATCTAGAATATATGATTAGTTTTAAAAGTCTACCATGTAATTAAAATAGAGTGATCTCAGGGATCAGTTAAGTGATTGTGGGAGGAAATCGTGGATCTTAGATGATCCACTCATTTTGTAATTTCTTTAAAATGCGAAGACTATGTTGTATGAGGGGGCAACACAATGTAACCTCAGGGCAAATTTGTGATTCAACCCCATAGTGGCCTTAGCCTGTAACTCGAACTCGAGACAATAATGGAATTCATGTGTTTTTATGTATCCAGGAATAATCTGGATTTTGTGGTATCTGTGTGTGTTATTTAATTTCGATTTCATTATATATACATATTCTTTTCATTATAGATCAAATTATGGCAGAACACGGGTTTATTAAGATATGGTTATATCGATAGATACAAAGCAATGTGCAGGTGGAATGGATGATCGCGATCAAGTCGTAGAAATGATAACAAGAGATGGGTGGACCAGATTACATCGCATCCGGCCATAAGATTTTAGCGCACATCGCATGCGATAAGATTTTGCGGCGATCGACAAGAGAAGCCTGGGAAGTGCGATATGTTATAATCACCGATGTGTGAAATATAATATTTGTCGATTTGCGATGAAGCCTAAAGTTGCGATATTGCGATGCAATGCGATCATATATCGCATATGATAAGAGGAACCTTGTTATTTTTATTTGCTAAAATGTGTGACATGAGATAAGGCATTTGCTGCGATTTGTGAAATCGCAAAATCGCAAACATTGCGATATATGTTATGTGCGATCAGTGGAGTTTTAATTTCCGCAATTTGCGATCTGGTTAAATCTGCGATATTGTGATTCGTCATGTTTGGTTAACCAATTTATGTGGGCCCATAACCCACAGGTCTGTGCATTGTGTAAATTTGTAGCTGTGCTGCATCACCCCTTAAAATGAAATTCACCTTTTGGCTAGCAATCTCCAATAAACTACTAACTTGGGAAAACCTTAACAAAAGGTGTTGGAAAGGCCCAAGCATTTTCTCATAATGTATTTATCCTCATTTAATTGTACGTAATGCATTTTCATTTCCTCTCATTACATAGTAATCACAGAATTTTTATTTGAGTAGGATATAAAAAGATCCTAGTCATGTTTGAGCTTGGAAGAATGTTTAAAAAAATGGATAGAAAACAAATTTATCGATGCTTACAAAGGACTACCATGCATACTCATGCACAAAATTTCATGAGCCAGGAACTCTATCATATTTTTCTCATGGGACATCCCTTGTTAATTTTACTACAAGTTTGATTACAAAAATGTGGGTGAAATACAAAGTTGAACCAAAAGCATAGAAACAATAGGTGACTGTCATGCCACTCCTCCCATAGGAATGTCCTTGGGGTTTTTTTAGAAATTCAACACAATTCATTCTGCCTAGGTGTGGGGTTTGTTTTGTCCTTTTTATCACATAATCACACATCATATAATTTCAAGACACCCTTGGGTGTGCTACAAATAACATAATAGAAATTCTTGCTCTTCGCACTCTCCTATAAATTACTACTCTTAAAAATGTCAAAACATTGTAGATTATGGGGGGTTCCAAATTAGTGTTTTACTCATACAAAAATAATATTATGGTGGAGAAAATTTAGCTACAACTGATTCTTCATAACATCAGGGATTCGTTCTCCTCCTTTGACTCGTTGTCCTTCACTCATATCCTAAGAGAACTCAACACTATTGTTAATCCTTCATTATGAATTAATTTTTCTATGGTTTATCACTCCATTTGTCCTTAGGAAATCCATTTCAAGTTGATCATGATACATTTTTATCATATTTTTCGTAATAAATACATTCCCTAAGATATTTTGTTGGTAATTTTTAATTTTTAGAAATTTATGAGATAATTACATCTTAAAATGCAATTATAGCAGCAACAAGTCTCATAATTGATCATTCGTTCTCATACATGCAGGGCACCTAGGTGAAACTCAAGACATGGGTTTTATTGCCCAATGTCTAGAGACGGATGAACACCTATTTTATCGACCAAAATTGACCTTGAGATGCCTAATCAACAAACGATCAACGTGCTCAGTCTAGCAACAAAAATGTAGGGCAAGTTTGTATTTTCGCTCTGATCTAATTTTTTATGATTCTCTCCATGATATGAGCCCATAATAAGGTCAATTTGATCTATTTATAGTCCCAGGATAGCCCATAATAATCAAGTTGGAGGGTTTTAGGTTTTTAGTTTCATTTTTGCTTATAAAAGCAAGCAAATAGTGCTTTGTAAGTAAGTTTGTGATTTGAAGACATTGAATAAATACTTTATGAGCTTAGACTTCAGCTTTGAAGCTTTGATTCAATTCTATTTCATATAATATATGCTGCTCTTTTTATTCCCAAGTGTTAGTAGTATACTAGTGTCCTTGTTAAGGCATGGAGAGCCACCATATCTTAGTTTATACAGTCCATTTCATTTGTCGTTTGATTTGTACATGTTGGTGTATCTTGTTTATATGTGCTTCTTTCATGTTCATACTCTTTAAATGTTCAACTTGTATGAGTTTTCAATTATCTTGTTCATACTAGTTATTTTATGTTATTATGCTTGTAGTTTACATGTGATCTTGTTTCCATATTTGACTAGATATTGACGTCCATATTTTATTATATGTTTTTGTTCATATTTTATGGCTTAAAGTATTGTTAATGAACCATAACTATGATAGAATAGTTGCTTCTTATGAAGATAAGTTAATTGACAAGTTAAGTAGAGGACCCAGAGTGCCATGCACTACCTTTCTTAGTGGAAAAGGCCCTAACTCTCTCATACATTTTTACATGGTGTTGCATAAAAAAAACATCGTAGTTCATTATTTTAGGTTCATTATTTATTCTTTGCTTTCTTATATTAAACCAATGAATTAAGTATACACGAATTAATGAGTTGAGCAAAATACTACTTGAGTGTCCATCCACTCTCTCTCTCTCACACAAGTGGAAAAGTCCATGGTGCATTCTTAGATCTTCAATCAGTGTCAGGTTGAGTTTAGTAGATTGGATAAACAACTACCAGAGTGTCCATACACTTTTACTAGTGGAACATGCCCTACTACATTACCAATCCATCAAATTAAACCTATTGAGCATTGTTTCCAATTTTTTTCATTTGCAAACATTTGATGTTAGTGTAAAGATTTGTAAATCCTTTGAACATGATTACGTAGAAGACAATGACTTGTGTGAGAGGCCCTAGTGCTTGTTCGATCCTAATTGTTCATATTTCAAGCATGTGTGATTTATTTTCCAAGCAGTGTGATTAGTTTAAAAGTTTGGTTTCATGCTTTCTTAGATTAGCTCTTTAACTTTTGCTATAACTCTAATTTTTTTATCTTGATTAGCTAACTTGAGTACTTAGTTTTAAAATGTGATGACCAATCTGCCCTAGATATTTACAAACTATTGTGTGCTTATGATATTATGAAAACCCAGATTAATACAAATATTTTTTCCTAGTTTATGCACTTAAATTAGACAGACAACTACTAGAGATGGTCTATCCAAATAAGCAATTGAATTATGTAGGTTTTAACCATGTACAAAATTTATCTGCAAATGAACTCTTAAAACCAAAAATAAACAATAGTGAGAGCATAAAACATAAAAAATATATACAAAGATATTTTCCCCTGGATCCCAAAATCGGGACTACCAACTTGATTTTTTTCATTATGTTCCTTTCAATGTTACAATACATATATATACATGCCAAAGCATTCATAAACCCAAATCCATTAACCCTGGATTAGAACATAACCGTAGTTCCCTTGACCAGATCTACAAAATACCATGGACAAAAAGCCATCATGCCCAAAACCATGTGCTAAACCCATGCACAAAACCATAGGTAGGTCCGCCCTCCTAATATAACGTGTGGGGCTAGTCATGGAAATAATATAACACATACCCAACATTCTCCCACTTGTTGTTTTCTTTACAAAGGGGGCACAAGAGAGCTTAGTTATTGGTCCACCTCTACAACACCCGTTGTTTCGCTACACCAAGAGAACTTCTCAGTGCTCACAGACTTCGTCAATTCATCTGCAACATTCTTCAAAGTGTCCACATTTACCAGCAACACTTTTTTATCCTCAAACATATCTCTCACAAAGTGATACTGAACATCAATGTGATTTGTCTTTGAATGATAAACAAGGTTCTTAGCCAAGAAAATTGCACTTTGGCTATCATAGTCTATCCTCATATCTTGCTGCACCAACCCCACACTTGAACACAATCTCTTCAACCAAACTGCTTCCTTGCTTGCATGAGTGGCTACCATGTATTCTGCTTATGTAATTGAAAGAGCCACTACAGACTGTCTTTTACTCATCTAATTAACTGCACCTCCAGATAGGCTAAACACATACCTACTTGTAGATATTCTTTGATCTAGATCTCTAGCCCAGTTTGCATCAACAAAGTCATGAATGTCCAAAAATCTGTCCAATCTTAGTCTTCCTTGGTAGCACAAACCGTAATCACTAGTGCCACACAAATATCTGAAAACCCACTTCACTATTGTCCAATTATCCTTCCCTGGTTTTTACATAAACCTGCTCAATACTCCCACTGCACGTGGAATGTCTGGTCTAGTACATACCATTTCATACACCAGGCCACCCACTGCACTTGCATATGGAACATGAGACATGTCCTCTTCTTCTTCTTGTGTCCTAGGACACTCTTCAATAGATAAATTTACACCTACAGGAATATGAAACTTCACCAATTTACTATCCTGCATATTGAACCTCTGTAATATTGCTCAACATACTTCCTTTGGTTTAACCAGAGCTTCCTCTTTTCCCAATCTCGTTTAATTTCCATGCCCAAAATATAGTTTGCAGCACCAAGATCCTTCATGTTAAATTTGGAGAACAATTAGGTCTTCAAATCCTGGATAATTTCTTTGTCATTTCCAACTAGCAACATATCATCCACATACAAGACCAAATAAATAACATGGTCACCAATTAATTTAAAATACACACAATGATCCTCTTTACTTCAGGTGAAGCCAAGTCCTCGTAAATATGTATAAAATTTCTAACACCACATCCTTGGTGACTATTTTAACCCATACAAAGATTTTTTTAACCTGGATACCAGTTCTTTCTTACCCTTCACCACAAAGCCTTCACGTTCCTTCATGTAGATCTCCTCTCCCAAATCCTTATGAAGAAATGTTCTCTTCACATCCATCTGTTCTACCTCAAAATCAAATGCAACAACAACAAATAAAAGTAATCTAATAGAATTTACCTTGGCAAAAGGAGAAAAAATATCACCAAAATTAATTCCAGACACATGGGAATAACCTTTTCCTGCCAACCGAGCTTTGTATTTCTCCACCTTTCCTTCTACATTCATCTTCTTCTTAAACACCCATTTTCTCCCAATGGACTTCCTTCCAGCCAACAACTCCACTAGATCCCATGCCTCATTTTTGTGCAAGGATTCCATTTCATCAACCATGGCCTCCTTCTAGATTTTTCCATCCTCTAAGCCACTACCTCCCTAACAGTTATGGGATCATCATCAATGATAGATAAAAAAAAAAATTGAAAAAAAAATTGAAGGACTATACCTTTCTGGTTGTCTTCTTTCTCAAGTTTATATTATTATAGCTGGAGTTTGTGGCTCTTCCTCTTCTTAATCTTGTTCTGTTTTAGAGTCTGATTCTTCCTCCTTTAGCTCAAAACTTATCTTCTCAGGTTCCATTTGGTAGGAATTCATGTTTAAGAACATATTTAACCTCTCTAAACACCACATCTCGACTGTACACAACGTTCCTTGTTTCTGGTTTCCAAAGCTTATAACCTTTTAAACCATCCTTATATCCAATAAATATGTGACTTTCAGACTTACTATCCAAATTGGATCTTTTATCCTTTGGAGCATGTACGTATGCATCACAACCAAATACCATCAAATTTGAAAGAGAGGGTATCTTATCAGTCCACATCTCATGTGGAGTCTTATCCTCCAACGTTGATGAAGGTGATATGTTAACTAGATAACATGGAGTCTCCACTGCCTCTGCCCAAAATTCTTGTCCTAACCTGGTACCACTGAGCATGCTTCTTTCCTTTTCCATCAACGTCTTGTTCATTCTTTCTGCAACTCCATTTTTCTGAGGTGTGTATGGAGTATTATTTTGTCTTGATATACCACACTTCTTACATAACTCTTCATATTCCTTCTTTCAAAACTCTCCACCATTATTTGTTCTCATCACATTTATCGTATCCTCTATTTGGTGTTCTACCGGAGCCTTAATATCTGTAAATCTGTCAAAGACTTCAGATTTCTTCCTCAGGAAATATATCCAAGTATTCCTTGAGAAGTCATCTATAAATGACACATAGTACACAGACTTACCCAGTGATGGAACCAACACAAGTCCAAACACATCATTGTGCACAAGCTCTTATATCTTGTTCGCCCTCTTAGCACCAGAAGGGAAACTCATCCGATTTTGGTTCCCATACACAATGTTCACAGAATTTGAAATCCATAGATAAATCATACATACCTTTTACCATACCATTACCATGCAGTATTCTAAGGCCCTTCTCTCCAATATGTCCAAGCCTTTGATGCCATAGCATGGTATTTTCTCCAGAGACCACTAGGTTTTCTACTCCACTATCAGGAACCACATAACTGTTGCACCCATCAATAACGATGATACCTAGAACATTGTACAAATTTCCAATACGAACTCTCCGCATCAATGCCAATGCTCCTCGAACCATCTTGGAAGTATCTTTCTCGAACATTGTTTTTACACCTGCATCATCCATCTTGCTTAAAGAAATAAGATTTTTTTCCAATACAGGAATATGCAGAACACCAGGAAGTGTTCTAATCCTTCCACCTTGCAACTTTAGCTTGAATTTTTCATGTATGATGATTCTAGCCTTCCTATCATCCCCTAAGAAGACATCACCACCATCATAATTCTCATACTCGCAGAACCACTCCCTATGGGGAGTGAAGTGAAAAGATGCACCTAATTCAATAAACCATGTGTCATGATCTACATGTGTATTTGAATAAGAAGCCATGAACACATCCCCACCTTCATCTAAGGTGGTTTTTGCCATTATAGAAGGAGCATCATCAGATCCCTTTCCTTCCTTAGGAGCTTTAGATCTATAGTCCTTTTTGAAGTTCCCTTCCTTTTCTCACTTCTAACACACCTTTACAGGATTTCCCGGACATTTAGATCTCCCTACAGATTTATATCTTCCACTTGAGAAATTATTTTTATTTATGTTTTTGGACTGTCCTCATAAATAAAATGCATATCCATTCTCTCGCTCCATATTTTTCCGTTTCATTTCCTCCGACAGCAAGGCTGAGATAATTTCATCAAACTTCAAGGTAGTTGTATTGCTACCTATTGCAACAACCAGACTATCCCAGGAATCTGGTAGAGAACACAACAAACTGATGCATTTATCGTCGTCTAAGATTTTAATATCAACAGATAACAAATAAATTACCACAATATTGAAGGCATTCAAATGCTCTGTAATCGAGTCTCCATCCTTCATCCTCGGGTTATACACTTTTTTCTATAGGAACAATTTGTTCACCAGAGACTTAGATTGATACAAAGTCCCTAGCTTGTCACACAAAGCCTTTGTCTTAGCTTCCCCAGATACATTCAACAATACTAAATCTGAGATACACAACCATATTTTTCTCTTTGCTTTCTGATCCAAGTTTGCCCAATATTCATCTGATATTTTCGTTGGTTTGGTACCTGGATCTACCGCGATCCGTTGATCTTTATCCACCAATAGATCGTCCATATTGAGCTTCTACAACTCAAAACTATGACCATTATATTTATTGATCTTTATCATTCCACTGCTTGCCATCTTCTTTCACCACAAAAATTGATCCCGCATATCTCCCACTAAACAGGGTCTACCATAGAACCAAGCAAAACCCCTCAGCAACAAAGGCGTCCCCTTGAAGCCGAAACACCTTCGATACCAAATGTAGGTTTTAAACCTATACAAAAATTATCTGCAAATGAACTCTTAAAATAGAAAATAAACAATAGCGAGAGCATAAAACATAAAACATAAAACATATATACAAAGAGATTTTCCCCTTGATTCCAAAACCAGGACTACCAGCTTGATTTGTTTTCATTATCTTCCTTTCAATGTTACAATACATATATATATACATGCCAAAGCATTCATGAAACCCAATCCATTAACGCTGGATTATAACATAACAGTAGTTCCCTTGACTGTATCTACAAAATACCATGGACAGAAAACCATCATGCCCAAAACCATGTGCTAAAACCATGCACAAAACCATAGGTAGGTCCGCGTAGCTAATGTAGCGCGTGGGGCTAGTCATGGAAAGAATATCACGCACCCAACAAATTACCTGCTAGGACCTTTGTCATCTTGTATTTCTTCAACAAAGAGGACACTGCAAGGAAAATACCTTCTAGAAGAGGTTATAATGGAGGTTTTTAGTGTTATAAAATTGGCAAAATTTGTCAAAAATATCTGCTAAAAATACATTTGGGATAACGGAGGTTTTAAAGGAACTTCATCACAAATGAAAAAATCTGGGTGGTTGGAGGTTCTAGTGATTATTATTATTATTATTTTAAATGTGGTGCGCTTAATGGAACCAGTAGCACTAGTGCGATACATATATAAAAGTACCAAGCAACGTACATAACTAAAAGCATTGAGGCATTGAATGCAAAGAATACCGATGCATAATATATACCGCACCGGTGATAAGAGATAAAAAGGCCCTGAGGAGTTCTTCTAAGGAACGATATAGGGGAACACAAAATATAATTGTTGTACCGATGTTTTTTTTTAAAAAACTTGCAACGCCGGTGTGTATCGTTTGTACAAATGACTCAGTGCATTAGTTATACAAAAGGACTGATGTTGTTAGTTTTCATAATGCACCGAGATGGAAATAATATTTTGTAGGATTGGGGAGTTAGTTATATGAAAGCACTTATGTGTTAATAATTACAATGCACCGGGGCATTAATCTAAAAAAAGACTGATGCTTGAAGAGATAAGTGCACTAGTGCTCTCGTTTTCTTAAAAATCATAGGACATGCAAAAAGATAATGTCACATTTATTTTATATAACATAACGAGGTGATGTGTTTTATGTTATAGATGCACCGGTTTTTTGAATGAGATTTTCTCTTTTTTGGAAACATTGACCTGTGACAATGTAATTATTGCAATTTTTAAATCCGTTATTCATCGAAAAACCGATATAAATATTATAAAAATATTCATATAAATTAAAATTTGATTAGTGAATTTGTATATGATGTTTGAATTAATTTGTCATATTATTACATTTCATATCTCTTTATTATAATATTTAATCATCCATATATTTAATCAATGGTGTAACATTTCACAACGACATTGTAGTGGGTGTGGAGCCTGATTTCATCTTGATTTAGAGGTCTTTGTTTCAGCTGGATGTATACTCCAGGAATATTGTACACCACTCCATGCGGGGGGAACTTGTGCCCCCCCAGGCCCATCCCCCCCGACTGGGGGGTCGGGGGGAACCGTCCTCGATGCTAAAAATAGATGTAAATTGCATTGTAAAATATTGTAATTTCATAGTCAATATGAGCCGTTCAATAGGCGGATGATCTAACGGTAGAAGTTATGTTTAATTTAGGGTTATTTTAACATATAAGGCAACTCCTCGATTCACGAGGGAATTGTATTGTGACTATGTGTGGTGTGTATATTCTGAGCGAGAAATAGAAAGGGGGACTGTGTGAGAGAGTAGAGGAAACTACAACGGATCTGTTGTATGTTGTGTCTATTAATTTTACTCAATAACATAAAGGAAGGACTGGTTGTTTCTTCGTGGACGTAGCCCAAGTTGGGTGAACCACATATATTTGTGTCTCTTTTGTTTGATATGTTTTTTGTGTTTGTATTTCCACATATTTTTATGTGTTCCATTGCTCTAATATATATAATTTTCTAACACATTGGATAACACAATAGAATAAATTAAAATGTATTTTATTATATATCAATAAGAGGTTCTTTTTCATACAAAACGTGATTGTTATTGGTAATCTCTTGCCTTTCAATCAGGACAATATATCCATTACATTAAACAAAATCTCCGATTTTCACAGGCAATTATTTCAAAAAATACGTGTCGCATTAATATCCAAATCGATCATCATTCTTCACTGGACCTGTTGTTAGTGCTCGAGCCACTTCCATGAATTGGGGTTATTTGGAGGAATGTTTTGTTAATTGCATCAATTATTTTCATCTTCTTGACCTTGCAGTTCCATCTGCAAACATAAAAATAAAGTGTAATGAGTGTATCTACATTGGTGAGAATAATGAAAATTGAAATAAATAATATACATCAATGTAAATCGAATAGCAATGTACCATAGAAAGAAGTGACTCATAAACTAATCCAGGAGGATCTCAAAGTACAAGTGGCAATAAAAATAACTCAAAAATCAAAGTTTTCAGATAGCAGTGAAACTAGAGCCGGATCGAAGTGTTCGTCGCCCTGATTCCAACAGTGCGAACAACACTAAAATATGAGCTCATATGCATGATATAGGATGTCAAAGTTTTGGTCAAAGAGGACAAGTGGTAGGCTTAAGGAGACTACAATTTGGCCGAGACCGACACACAAAATTAAGCTCTCGAGGACCGGAAAAATTGTAGGACAATGATCCAGGTGGATATTGGTGGCCACCTGCCTATTCCACTTGGGGCCCCACCATTATCTCTTTCAGTTTTTTCACAACTTATTATTTTTAGTATTTTTTCGGGTCCTGAACTTCCAGAGCCATTTTGAAGTCCCAAACGGAGATAGTATGCCGAAGTTATGTCCTCGGGAAGTTAAAACACCAATTTACCCAAACGGGGCCCATAGTTTTGGCGCTTCATCTCCTAGGGTTAGGTTTTTGGAAGTTTAGAGTTCTCCATTGTTTCTCCATAATAAATAGGCCCTCGACCCTCATTGTAACACAGTTCAGAGGTCTGTAGCTGCCACATATCTTCTCAGAGATTCGCTATCAGCACCCCAGCTATTTTATTTCCATCATGTTTGTAAGCATATTTCTGTAATTTGATATTAATGAAATGAAGCCTTATTTCCACTGTATTTCTATGTTTATGGTTATTTTTGTATTCTATTGCATTCCTGCCTAAATCTGGATTAGTGGTATTAGAGCGGTCTGCCTTTTCTCGATCCTTCTTTGCATGTCCCCAACAAGGTCAGGGTATAAGGAGTTAGGGCTCGATCTGGTGGAACCTTTGCAAGATCAGCCTCGCAAACCCCGACGGACGACCATGGGGGACAAAAAGAAAGATGAGGGAGCAGGAGATCCTATCAAAATATTGCTTGAGGAGGCCCTCGAAAAAAAAAGGAATGCGATGATGGATAACTTTGCCCAGATCCTTCAACGACTGCCCACCGACGGCGCATATGCATCCAGCAGCCACTTTGGAGGCGCGACTCCCTTTAAAGTACAAGTAAACTTTGACATTCCCATATTTGAGGGTCAAATAGATGTAGATGTCATAGATAGATGGTTGAATCTATTAGAAGGAGATTTCTCGGTCCATGACTTTTCCGACCGGGAGAAGATTATTTTTTCACTCCTCAAAGCTACCCCCCATGTCAAGGACTGGTGGGAAACCTACTGCGAGAAAAAGGACGAGACATAACCCTCTCTGTTCTCAGCCATACCCACTTGGAATTATTTCTGAGATGCCATCAAGGAACAATAATATCCCGTGGGGAGCTATGAGGACAAGTACATATAATGGACCACACTGTGGCAACAAAGGGATCAAGATGTGCATGAGCTAACGAATCTTTTCCATACACTGCGCACAAAGTTGGGTATCAAAGATTTAGAGAAACATTTGGTGCTAAAGTATCGCAATTTTCATCACAGATGCATTCAGGAGGAAATGGAGTTCCTCCACATCTCCTCGCTTAGTACGACATATCGGTATGCTGCCAAGATTGAGCAGAAATTCAAACAGAAGAAACGAGACTTTGGATCTGTGAATCAAAAGCAAGGGAAAGGTGCCCCCAAACCGCAGAATAAAGGACAAAGCCAAGGCATGGCGGCCCAAGACAACTTGCCAAAGACACAAGCAAAGAACAACACCGCGAAGCCAAAGAAGGACACAGGAAAGTGGTGTGAGTTCCATAAGAGCTCCATTCACAACACAAGTGAGTGTCAGGCCAAGTAGTTGTTGGTGGCCGAGATGAGGGCTTCTGAATCATATGCATGCTCTGACTCTGAATCAGAACCTGATAAGGTGAATGACAAAGGGAAGCAGATTATTGATGCAGATCCCAATGCCATTGTTTCCACTACGAAGATCCAAAAGGAGGAACCAAAAGATCCAGAGGCAGAGCATCTCTTCCACTCCCAGATGTGGGTAAAGGGTTCCCCGCTATGGTTAATTGTCGACAATGGGAGCCAAAATAACCTCATTTCAGCAGATGTCATGAAGCGGTTGGGCTTGCCGACCACAATGCACCCACAACCATACACCATCGGGTGGCTTCACCAAGGACGGGATCTCCGCGTCAGCCAGCAGTGCCGCCTTCCCTATAGCATCAAGCCCTTCATGGATGAGGTATTTTGTGACATTGCTCCTATTGATTTTTCTGATGTATTATTAGGCCAACCATACTTGTGGAAGCGACATGCTGTGTATGAGTCCCAGCCTTGCACTGTTATTGTTATTTTGGGAAATAATTTGTACAGGATACCAAAGGTACCACCGCCTCCCACTATCTCTTTGGTTACTGCAAAACAATGCAGTAAGCTCATTTCCCAAACCAGGAAATTTGTTTTCCTGATGATCCGCCCCTAGGGCAAGAAGAAGACTATGGCCACGACCTCTAGACATGGCTCCTATGCACGACAACAACAAATGGAAAAGGTTGTGGAGGAGTACGAGGACATATTCACCTCACCCATAGGGGTGCCTCTACACTGTTAGGCCAAGCACCCCATTGACCTGACCCCAGGTGCCCCACTACCCAATGGACCGATCTATAGGCGCTCTGTTATGGAGAATGATGAAATCAAGAGGCAGATTTAGGAGTTGCTGTAGAAAGGTCACATCCGGCCAAGTTCATCACCCTGTGGGAGCTCGATCGTGTTGGTACAGAAGAAGGATGGGACTTGGAGACTCTGTATTGATTATTGGGCGCTGAACAAGATCACTGTTTGGAATAGGCACCAGATCCCACGGATTGATGACTTTCTGGACCAACTCAGAGGGGAAAAATATTTCAGCAATATTGACTTGAAGTTTGGGTATCACCAGGTACCAATCGAACCCTTTGCTGTGTGGAAGACTGCCTTCAAAGCCAAAGAGGGCCTTTTCGAATGGCTCGTCGTGCCTTTCGGATTGACAAATGCTCCCGCAACCTTCATGAGGTTGATGGATGACATCTTGCGTCCATTCACCAACTCATTTGTAGTGGTATACTTGGATGACATTCTGATCTTCAGTCAGACTTGGGAAGAGCACCTCCACCACATCCGAGAAGTCCTCCAGACACTGCGACAACACAAGTTGCGTGCCAATTTGGAGAAGTGCACTTTTGGCATGACCCAGGTTCAATATCTGGGATACATTATCGATGAAAGGGGGGTGCATGTAGATCCAGCCAAGATCCAAGTCATTTAGGATTGGCCAACCCAAACCACCCTAACAGAGCTTTGAAGATTTCTGGGCCTTGCTAATTTCTACCGCAGGTTCGTGCTGGGATTCTCTCATATCACTTGGCCCTTGAGTCAAGTCACCAAGGGAGGAGCGAACGCAAAATTCTGTTGGTCGAAATCTCAACAAAAGGCATTCGTAGAATTGAAACATCGACTCTGTATTACCCAGTGCTCACATTACCAGACATGCAACAACCATTTGAGATCGAGATAGATTCATCTGACTATGCTATTGCGGCAGTTATTACTCAACATGGGCATCCAGTGGCATATCACAATGAGACATTGTTCAAAAAAGTTTGAAAGTATCCCACTTATGACAAAGAAATGTATTCCATTGTGCAGGCTTGTCGACAATGGAAGCATTACATTTTGGGGAAGGAGACAGTCATCCACACAGACCACCGATCCCTGCAGTTCATACAGACACAAGGGAAGTTACATAACGATCGCCATCAGAAGTGGTCCACATATCTGCAACAATTTCATTTGAACATCAAGTACAAGAAAGGTAGCACCAATAATGTTGTAGACTGCCTCAGCCGACCAATGATCGTGGCCATAACCACCATTCTCAACTCTTGTGGGCATGAGACTTCTGATTGGCTGCTTCTCTACAAGAGCGATCCAGAATTCAGCTACACATACAAGGCACTCTTGGGGGTATGCAAGTTCCAAATTTTCACCTCCAAGATGCACTATTATGTCATCTGGGACACCTTTGTGTTCCTTCAAGAGAGCGTGCCAAGATGATATGGGAAGCGCACTACAGTCGAGTCGCTGGGCATTTTGGGGTCGAGAAAATAGTGGCAGTAATACAAAAGTATTTCTATTGGCCGAACCTTCGACAGGATGTCGGGAAGTATGTCAGATCCTGCACTGCTTGCGCCATTTCCAAACCGACCATCAAGAAATAAGGGCTCTATACTCCGCTACCTATCCCTAGTTGACGTTGGGAATCCATCTCCATGGATTAAATGTTAGGCCTTCCTGCTACTAAGCATGGAAATGATTGTGTTTTTGTGCTCGTCGACAGATTCTCAAAGATGGCCATTATGGCGGCTTGCAAGAAGAATATCACAGCAGAAGCCACTGTTAAACTCTTCTTTGAATGAGTGTGGGTGCACTTTGGGATCCGACAGTCTATCATATTAGATTGCGACAGCAGGTTCCTCAGCACATTTTGGTCTAGCCTCTGGTCAATGTTGGACACCAAGCTCACCAAGTCCACAACTTTCTATCCCCAAACTGATGGCCAGACAAAGGTCATCAACAGGAGGATTGTAGACATTCTGCGCATGTACAGTTCAAATCATCCACGCACATGGGATGAGAGCCTTCCCTATGTACAACACATTTATAATCGGGCTCTCCATAGCTCAACCGGCCACAACCCCTTTTAGGTGGGCTTGGGATTCTAGGCACTATGTCCCATTGACGTAGTCATGCCATTTGCAGCTACTCAGGCCGATTCGGCTCATGTCCAGTCTGAAGCTGACAAAGAAAACAAATTCTTCAAGTGCATTCAACACATCCGCCAACAGGTTCATGACATATTTGACAGAGCCAATGCTAAGTACAAGCAACGACATGATCAACATCGGGTTCCACACAACTTACAGGTGGGAAAAAAAGTGTGGCTACATTTGCAGAAGGAGCGCCTCACTGGACCCCACTGCAAGATTTGCCTGCTCCGATATAGGTTGTACACCATCACCAAGGTTGTAGGGAACAATGCCTTCGAGCTTAGTATTCCACCATTCCTTGGTCCGCACCCAGTATTCAATGTAGACCGCCTTCATCCCTACTTCCCACCTCTATTGGACACCTCTAACATTGTAGAAGAACTCACACCAAAAGAGTTAAACCCAGACTGCATGGAACATGCCACCACAGACTGTATCATGGACATAAAAATCAAGAACACTTGTCGACAGAAGAACCAACTGTATCGAGTTGTCAAAGCTGGCCAACTCTTGCACCAAGGCAAGTGGTTCACCAGGGACCAAGTTCAACAGAGGTTTCCTCATCTCATGGAGGAACTCAACGCAATGGGGACCATTGCTTCCTAAGGGGAGAGGAATGATCCAGGTGGATATTGGTGGTCACCTGCCTATTCCATTTGGGGCCCCACCATTGTCTCTTTCAGTTTTTTCACAAATTACTATTTTTAGCATTTTTTTGGGTCCTGAACTTCCGGAGCCATTTTGAAGCCCCAAATGGAGATAGTATGACGAAGTTACGTCCCTGCGAAGTTGAAACACCAATTTACCCAAACGGGGCCCATATTTTTGGTGCTTCATCTCCTAGGGTTAGGTTTTTGGACGTTTAGAGTTCTCCATTGTTTCTCCATAATAAATAAGCCCTCGAACCTCATTGTAACACATTTCAGAGGTCTGTAGTCGCCATATCTCTTCTCAGAGATTTGCTACCAGCAGCCTAGCTATTTTATTTCCATCATGTTTGTGAGCATATTTCTGTGATTTGATATTAATGAAATGAAGCCTTATTTCCGATGTATTTCTATGTTTATGGTTATTTTTGTATTCTGTTGCATTCTTGCCTAAATTTGGATCAGACAATTAATTTGTCCTATTTCCCTTATTTTTTGATTGGTGAATTTTGACTAATAACCTTAAAAGGAGGTAGTGCTGTCACCCCTGCTTGTTTGTTATAACACAATATTATATATGGAAAAGGTTGGGCTCAGGCCACATATTGTAGACCCCACCCACCAAACAAGCAACAAAAAAGCTAAGTGTCGGGATTGGTGGGGCTTGAAACCAATCGACCCACATGGCTGGCCCCCACCGGGGGATCCCAAGACCTCCACCCAACAACATATATGCAATGCAACAGTGAGACGGTTCCGGGTGCCTCCAACAAACGACAACCAACCACGCGACACCACAAATATTCGACCGACAAAAACATATTTATTTTGGGTCGAGTAGGTGTTTAAATCTCCGACCTCCACCATCCTAACTATAGCCTCCACCAGTGGCCCACAAGATTGTGCCTTTTGTACTCCACCACCTAAAACATGTGAAAACTTTCAAATGCATTCGACTGTGGAGGGAAGCGGACTAGTGGAGCAGCAAGGGCAGATCCTTGAACTTCCAAGGGGAGCGGAACCTTGCCCAAGGGAATCTTGGGGGTATAAAAAGATTCCTTGGCGTGCAGAAGGTGACTTTGTCAGAATTTGATGAATTAATTATCGTTTTTGCATGTTTTCGCAGGAATTTAATGACAATGTCAGCTTCAATAGTTGGGGTCTCCATTTTTCAGCCATCTTCCAGCTTGGATGTATAAGGATCTTTTTGTAAATTGTGAGTGTGTTTATTCTCTTTGATTCCACTTAATGAAAGAAGGCCTCCCCATTGTTTAGCAGGGCCTGGAGATGTAGCCCACATTAGGTGAACTCCGTAGTCAAATTCTTGTGTCCTAATGTCATGCTTGATATGTTATTTTCTCTTCGTTTTATGTGCTTTTAGTTTTCCTAGTTAACATGCTTTGTAATATGTAATTATTTATGCATATTTAAGCAAAATATCTTGGATCAGAAACTGTGTACATGGATTTAAAACCAAGTGTCATACCTTGTTGCAAGAAGTCTTCTGTTGGCGTAGTTCCATACTTTGTTTCCTGCATGTTTTAAACTCCATTATAAATCATAGATTTAATATAAAGGATATTTTTGTTCTATTAATTATAAACTCAGAGAAGTAAAACAACATATATACTTACAAATTCCACAATTAATTTTTGATATGCCAACATATACTCACAACCCATATTTACCCCAATGCCAATATATTCTTCTAATGTCTCTTCTTTGTTTGTTAGCACTTATTTGAAGACATTCAAGGACGATTGTTGTAAAACAACTTAAAATATACAAAAATGAAACCTTGAGTTGTTATAAGGAAATATTATCACTTTATACTCACAAACTTTGAAATCAACCCTTTTCTTCCTTGTCGTCTTATTTTATGTGATGAATGAGTTCCATATTGTTTTCTTTTCTGTAAGAAAATACTTGAAAATTAATATATAATGCTAAATTATTTTTTATATATGTACAAAATCAATCATGATTACATACATTTGAAGCACATTGTTGTTGAGATGGCTCCTCCCGTGACACAATTATGTCCTTTTCTTTGATCATATCCTTATGCACTTTTTTGTATATTCCTACTAGCATGTTTCACATATCAGTGTGCTGATCGTTTTGGATTTTCATAATCTTCAAGAAAAAAGTCATAAATTATTTTTTATAATGATATATGAAAACTAAATATAACAAAAACGATATTAATAAATGAATGATTTGTAGTAATAGATACATATAATTCTAAAAAACCATTTTATACAATTAGGAATATTACCTTTTGAATGATTTTTTGTTGTTGTTGTTGTATGTTTTTGCTATTACAAGTTTGACATATCTCACTGAACATTTCCTTTGGAAACACTTCCTTTAGTTTAGGTATAATTTGGTTCTTAGAATCATTGGATTTTTATTATTATTTATTTTTTTATTTATTTTTATTTTTTTTCTAAATGGAAGTTACATTTATACATTCGTTCCATTAGATCCCTCATAGTTCTGTGAAAATCCCCCCCCCCCTTTCATTAACCTCTAGCACCACTCTAGATGAGTTAAGGACCACTTCATCGTCATTTACATGTTCTATAATTTTTTTTTTTTAGAACAACATTGATCTTTTCCTTCATTGTTGCTCTATGTAGAGCATTAAACATATATGAATTAATAGATTGTTTTAAAATTTTTATATAATATTATTAATGAAAAAAAAAAAAAAAAAACTCATATTGAATAGTATTTTTTCATTCTCCCAATTCATCATTATGCAATTTTTCTATCAGGAGTTTACGCTCTTCTGCACTTAGATTATAAATAATCTTATTTACCTTGTTCATTTTGTGGCTCTGCATGACACACACCAACCAATACATATTGTTTAAGCTTACAGATAGTTCAAACATATTAATTTTGTAAATAATTTACAAAGAATTTGCCTTCTCTGCTTTTTTTGATGTGTTATCATTATTTCAATATATATATATATATATATATATATATATATATATATATATATATATATATATATATATATATATATATATATATATAAGTAAGACTAAATTCTATTAATATAACATATGGTACAAGGAGAGTCTGGCCTCTGGAATCATTGAACTAACCAATACCAGAGGCATTATAAGTCAAAAAATCAAAATAGTGACTGCCCCAGATGGGGAAACCAGTCAAACCAGTCTTACTGCAGCTGCCCACATAGGAGAAACCAACTTCATACAAAAAATAGTTGAGTGTTATGAAAGTATTCAAGAGGGACATAATGACCCAGAAAATTAACAGAACTGAGTAAAAAAACCCGTTCAAGCTAGCTGTCATTGTGCAAAGGTGGTGGTTCCTCCACAACTCGGCACTTGTACTCATCAGAGGAGTCATCTGCATTCTTCGTTTGTGGCACTGCTGGTTCAGGAGTAATGGCGGTGTGTGCACTGCCCTTGCAACCCTCTTCTCTAGACCAATATGAGCTATCGCTGCCACTGTTACCCTTGCCATTGCTGCTGGAGGAGGGGGAACCCTGATTGACTGGAAGGGCTTCAGACTTACGCGAGGGTGGAAGAGGAGCCAAGTCAATGGTGGTTTTTTTTTTTTTATAATAAATTTATGGGGCTGTGGCTTGCATCAAGGGAAGCTTCCTCCTTGATGCTGAGGGAAATGGTGGCTGTGATGCGAGGGCGGTCCAGAGTGCAGGTATAGTGGAATTGAGCAGATTTCATAGTAGGTGGAGAGGGCCGCGTTTCCAAATGAGGCAAAGGCAGGGAGGGGTGACTGGTAGGGTGGCACAACGTCGAAATGCCAATCAGAGAGATAGAGTGAGACCGCCGTGAAGCATGACCTCGGCCTATGCCACTGCGAGTTGCAGGGTAGTGGCCAAAAACCTCATCAGGGTTTTGGAGAAGGAGACTCAAAGCGGATGGACTGCGAAGGACATGTTGCCCGCCCATGCCCACTGCCTCGACGGTAGCGCATTCGGTGTCGCCTGGGCATAATGGAGCTGTTGGAGGCATTAGAGATGTAGATGGGCAGAGAGGGCTGAGAAGAGGGAGCAGATGGCTGAGGAATCGAAGGCTCTGGAGCAGAATTGAAGCTGCAATGGAGGCTATGAGAGAAATGGTGACCAGGGGTGAGAACAATGCAACAGTAGAGGCTGCACCGCCTGCCTGTGTCGAGATCTCAGCTATGAGACCACAGAAGGGGCAAATGCTGCTGGAAGGGGATGGCGGAATGCTGCAGCGTGGAGGAATTTTGAAAGAGTGGTGGCCGCATCGACGTTTGGGCGTATTAATGTTGTAGTGTTGAGAGTAGTTGGAAGATATAAATGCCCACGACTTGAGCCCATGCATGACCATGTGGCTGAGCCATGTGTCACGTGATGGGCTCGCCGTCTATCTGCCTTTATTGTTCACCCGCATTTGGGAAATCAATATTTTTGTTACTTGAGACCTTCTGAGACATTTTTTTTATCAATATAGAACTTGTAACATTTAATATAGAAACCATTAAATATATTTTACATGTAAATCAAATAATTTTCAACAAAAAAAGCTCTAGTAATTAGTGTGTTTATCTAAATTGTAGAAATTACGATGTAGATTTCCAACTTCTCATGAAGTTTTAATCAAAATCACAAGACACAAACCTACTCTTCTGCTCTAGAGACATGAATTCACAATTTAGAACAAAACATCTCAGACATGCAACAAGAAATCACACACATGCAAATAGTGTTTTTCTTGGGGAAAGCAATCTGCTGAAAACACAAATGCCTGCTTGCATTAAATCAGAAGAGTAGAGATGTATTACAATTGATTTTCTCAACTCAACACAATCTGCAAGTGAATAACCTATCTCTCTGCTCACTGAGAAGCTTTGTCCCAGACTTAATCAATTTCCGCCTCTACTTGAGCTCCTATTTCCTTGTGTTGTTCTTTGATAAATTAGGCTTCTATTTTTTAGGAATTTCTACAAAATGGATTGTGCAATTCCTTAGGTTGATCATATGATTGCATGCAAGACCTGTGCACTCAAGACTAGTCTACAATTGATGCTACACTCCCTTGGAATCTCCATCGAACCTTGGGAACTCGAATTCTTTACATGTACTAGATATTTTGGGTTGATTTATCAGTGAACTGGATGATCACTGAGTTTGGCTGAAGTCCCATTGCACAAATTGACCCTCCACTAGTTCCTTCAACAGTTGGAACTAGTTTAACTGAAAACAACCTTAGATTATTGACCTTGATTGCTACAAATTAGAAATCACACATGCTTAACTAAAATCTAACTCCACCAACTTGAATTTACTGAGTAAAATGGGTGACACAAGCCATGTCACAAATTTTAAAATCATCCAAGTTGTCTTTTGATGTGGAAATTAAAATTTTCTCAATTTAATCAAGGCAAAGTCAAATTGAGAATTTATTGCTGCATTTTTTAACACTCCCTATCACCAAGAATGAGATTATCAACCACCCCTATCTTTCACATGTGGAAATCAAACTTCCCTTTTAATAAAGAATTTGTCAAAATGTTAGCATCTTGTTCCTCTATCAATATGTATTGCAACAACATTGTAATATCCCCAAATTGGGATTGCTAGCAAGGCATGACTGGAAAATGCATTTTCCAGGAATGGCTGCTACAGGATTTGAAACCAAGACCTGGATCCCTTAGATTGATGTATCTAAGACCGAAATCCAAGAGGTGGCTCAAAATAAATCCCTCTAGGTGGGTTGAATAGATCTCCCACACCTAGTTGTCTTGAGAAAGATGCCCAATGAAGGGGCTGCAACAAATACAAGAACATACAATGGAGTAGCAGCGTTATATATATGCAAAAATAGTCAGAAGATCCAAATAACCATCATATTAGATCATAGCAGGAACAATGTATACAAATACTTGAGGAAACAATCACTCAAGTGGGGCAATGCCTCCCTCAATAGAACATATACATGATAAATGGAAGATACTGCTACATGAAGGAAGCCATAGCTATATCAGCGCAGTTTATAGGGGACACTGCAACATGTTGAATGAAAATATAATTATATGTCAATATTATAATCAAGAAATGCGGGGGAGCAAGCTCTCAACCCCTGAAAATGACAATACAACAATCCTTAAGAGGATTGGCTGAAACATGTACAAAATGGAAAAATTGTAGAAATTTCGGAGTTGCTGGGTAGTAGCTGCAAATCAGAAAATAGCTGGAGATGGCTGAAGATGATGCACAATCTGAAATAGACCTTCTCCAACAGATCTTTCAAGTGATAGGCTGATCCTAACACTGAAGATCTTACCCTCCAAAATAGTGGTGCAAACCCCCACTACAGATGCTCACTTAAATAACGCAGTTTAGAGAAGGGACTATGCTGTTGGTGATGGGAGATGCTTCGACTGATGCCAATATATGAAAATCAGCTCTGAAACCTTCCTCACTAACCTTCCTGAGGAATAGAAGCTCCCTCCTATGAAAGATGAGCCAAGGAAAGGTGTTGTGGAACCCTCCACTGCAACACCCTGCACCACTACGTTATACTTTAGCAGAAATAACATAGTGACTGAAGAATTGGCTTTGTCCTTGAGCCTAGATGTGGAGAAATGAAGTGCAATCCTTCAAGACACCTCTCAAGAAGGAGAGGAAATCCTAAACAAGAATCCCTCGTGCTAAACAACACTGCAACTTAGCTAAATAACCAGAGACTGCAAATAGTCTACTAGACCAAAATCAAAATACTCAAACATGTCTCACTATGGCTGCCTCTTCCTCCTTTTATGCAAGTGAATGTCTCTTTGCCCTGGACCCCACACATTAGGGTTTCTTCCACAATTTATCTTCCTCCCTCTCAAACTGCGCTGTCTTCCCAAGCAATCCACACCCTCTTAGGCAGCGCTGTTGAATTGGTCAAACTTGACCTTGTCCTCATGCATTTGCCCCTTTTCACACTGGAAGGTGCAAAATAAAGCTGCTCCATTGATCCCTTTCACACTATGAGGGATTTTATTCTTACTCATGGGTCTCCTCACCCATTTTATTTACCTCCTAGATGGCATGAGCAAAATTAATGTTCAAATTAGCTTCATGCTAATTTTGGAACATTACAAACATGATCCACCTCTTAACACAATCCCAGAAATGGTGATACCGTATATCTATATGCTTGGATCAATCATAAAAAATAGGATTCTTAGAGAAATTAATGCAACTTTGATCATCAAAATAGATCGCAGTTGGATCCATCATCTGAACAAACAATCGAAGAAGTATCTTTCTCATCCATATTGCCTCACATGCTGCTTGACATGTAGGCATGTACTATGCTTCTGTTGAGATGATCGTCAAATATCTTTGCTTCCTGTTGTACTCCCCTCCCAATTTTCATTTGTGAAGCCACAGAAATTCACTCCCTCTGTCCATTTGTACCATCGTCCAAACTAGGTAGTGCCTTTGAGGTATCGTAATACATGCTTAGCTGCCATCCAAAATTATTTGGTTGGCCTAACCATATCTTGGATCAAATGGTTGACTGCATAGCACATATCTGGTTGTGTGTTCACAAGATACATGAGTGAGCACACTAATTGTTGGTGAATAGTAGCATCCAATTATTCACCCGAAGTGGCATACTCTTTCCTCTAGTTTTTTACTAGAGGTGTCTCCATGGGTTTGTAGCTCTTCATGTGGAACCTATGTAGTATCTCATTTGCATAGTTTCCTCTAGATATAACTGATTCCCCATCTCCTTTCCATACTTCCAATTCAAGGAAGTAGTGCATGAGACCCATGTCATTTATTTGAAATTCTCTTCCAAGGTTTGCCATACAATATTTGATCAATTGTTTGTCACAAGTTAAAATTAAATCATCAACATACAGGACATTAATAAAAAATTTACCTTCTACCAAAATATGATAGAGGTTTGCATCCACTTCAATTTTGGTGAAGCCTAAACTGGTGAAATAACTATTGATCCTGGTGTAGCAAGCATGGGGTGCTTGTTTGAGACCATACAATCCTCACTTGAGTTTGCACACATGAGACTCTCGGTCAAAAGTCTCAAAGCGTTTTGGTTTCTCAATGTACACCTCCTCCTCAATAAATCCATTAAGGAATGTGGTTTTTACATCCATTTGTTGGATCTTCCACCCCATCTGCGCAACCAGAGAAAAAATTGATCTCATGGATGAGTACCTTGCTACAGGAGGAGAGGTCGCCTCATAGTTAATCCTTTCAAATTGAGAGTACCCCTTGGCCACAAACATGGCTTTGTACTACTCTATCCTTCTGTCTGCTCCCTGATTTACCTTGAAGATCCATCGTGAAACCATAACTGATTTATCTGCTAGTCTTGGGACCACTTCCCAAACACCGTTCTTGTAGAAATTTAATACAAAATGCATGTATATCCCAGATTCTCCTGATCTAACAATATGCTATTGTTAAATACAAAATCGCTTCTACTTATCTTTGCAGAAATTTTAAAACACAATCGACAATCACAATATCATGAAGAAAGATTAATCACATATAATTTACCCGGGGAAAGCTTATAGTTAAAAACCCCACTATCTTATATTATGTATTATATCATGGATCATGAAACAATTACATACAAAGCTCTAATCCAACAGCTCTCAGTACATGAGCTAACTGTCTCACATTGTCATACAAAAATTGGCAAGTTCCTTAGCCAATTTACTATCTCTAGACATGCTGCCTCCACTGCGCAATCCCAGCCGATATAAATCCCTGAATGAACGCAATCCTACCTGCCTTGACTACACAATCCTCATGGGCACATCCAATGTGTATGTGGTTGAATGTGAAACCGGATAATGCAACAACTGAAAGTTTACTTCCCTTTCACCTAGAACTCAACTGGGTCTCCACTGGATCTGACATGCATGCAGTTAATAGTAGTAAATCTTCAGTTGCATGTGAGACCACTGATTGTGAATTAATTAATAAATAATTCAGTTGATCTCTCACTAGTGTATCTTCAGATACAACTAGCACAACTGAGTTTAACTCGCTTAGATGAGTTAAACTACTTTACAACTTGCATAACTGCACTTCCAGCTCTGTTATATCTTCGAATCACTCAGTTACAACTAAGTTCGCATGCATGTCCCACCAACCAACCTCTTAACTCGAAATTCCTTTAGCTAACGAATTTTCCACTTCAGTTAACTATTTCCTAGTGCTCATTGAGAATAGATTATTGTTTATTGTACGACTAATATTAAGGGATAATAATAGTCGACATGCATCTATAAATAGACATGCAATCTATAAATAGAACTTCCACATACATACATACATACATACATACATACATACATACATACATACATACATACATACATACATACATATATATATATATATATATATATAATTTTCTCATGCATCTATAAATAGACATCCACCTAAAAATAACCTAAGGCTCCATCCTAGTGTAGGTGATTAATTTTCACTAGGAACTTCTTGTTGAATCTCAACACTCCCTCTCAACAAGAAAGGGATTTTCCTTCACCTCGATCCTGTCTCTATGGTATTCGAATTTTCTCATGGTGAGCACCTTCATCAGAATATCTTCATCCTTATCTTACGTAGGAATGTACTGAAGCAACATGATTCTCCTCTGCACACAATCTCTGAGATGATGGTACCAGATATCTATATGCTTATATCGATCATGAAACATAGGATTAATCAAGAGTTTAATGCAACTCTGATTATCACAATGAATCACTATCGAATCTAAATGAGAACCAAACAAAACAACCAAGATATTTCTCATCCAGATAGCCTCACATGAAGCTTGACTCACTGACATGTATTTTGCTTCCGCTGAACTGAGTGCCACGGATCTCTGCTTCCTGCTGTACGAAGAAACAATTGTAGATCCAATGTGAAAGATCCCCATTGATGTGCTCTTTCTGTCTGATGGGCTTCCCGCCCAATCTACATCTATGAAGCCATGCAACTTCACCTCATCCGTCTGTTTGTACCATAAACCATACTCTGATGTGCCCCTCAGGTATCTCAGGATATGCTTACCCACCTTCCAAAAGAGCTTGGTAGGCTTAACCATAGCTTGATTCAGCTCGTTAACCACATAGAAAATGTCTAGTCTTGTGTTCACTAGATACATTGGTTAACCCACTAACTGTCGATAGACAATAGCATCCACTACCTCTCCGAAGTAGCATCCTCTTTCTTCCAGTTTCCTGGAAAAGAAGTATCCATGGATTTGCAGTCCTCCATGTGAAACTTACCCAGTATCTCCCTTGCATAATTTCCTTGAGACAGAAAAAGTTCACCATCTCGCTGCCATATTTCCAATCCAAGGAAATAATGAAGGAGGCCCATATCCTTCATCTCGAACTGCTTTGCAAGATACTCCTTGCATGAGTGTATCAACTGCTCATCACCAGTCAATATTGAATCATCAACATAAACAACAATGATTAAAAGCTTACCCTCTGGCACAATTTTGTATAAGTTTGCATTTGGTTCACTTTTGGTGAAGCCCAGTCCAGTGAAATAACTGTCTATCTGAGTGTACCAAGCACGAGGTGCTTACTTCAGCCCATGCAATGCTCTTTTGAGTCGGCACACATACAACTCGCTGTTGAAGATCTCGAAACCTTCAGGATAATCTATGTACACCTCTTCCTCAATGATCCCATTGAGAAACACATTCTTCACATCCATTTGATGAATGCGGCAGCCCATCTACTCTGAGAGCGCAAGGATGGTCCCGATGGAAGAATACCTTGCGATAGGTGCAAAGGTTTTTTCATAATCTATCCCATCGATCTGTGAGAAGCCCCGAGCCACAAATCTGGCCTTATATTTCTCAACACTCCCATTATCATCTTGCTTTACCTTGTAGATCCATCTCGAACCTACCACTGATTTATCAACTGGCCTTGGAACAATTTCCCAAGCACTGTTTTTGACAATGGAGTCATAATCCTCCACCATTTCATCTACCCATGTGGGCTCTTGCATTGCTTCCTGAAAGGAATATGGTTCAGTCACAATATATTTGCTCATGGGAGCCATGTATCTAGTAAATTGGTCAGGAGACTGTCTTTGTCTGCGTTGTGAAGTAGGGGATCCTAAATTCTGTGCAACATCAAGTCTCAGCCTATCAGCTTCTGTGGTACACCTTTTTCCAGTTGGATGGTTGGCTCTGCGTGAGTGGACTCCTCAACTCCATAAACCTCCTCCTTTGGCTGATCCACATCTACAGACTCATCTTTGGGAACCAGTAGTTCCTCCTGTGCATGAAAGTCCAGCTCCCTCTCAAGCGGAAACCACATGGCTTTCCCCTCATCGAATTTTATATCCCGTCGCATAACAATCATCTTATTGTTAGGAAAATACACACGATAATTATGGGGTGTTGCCTTGTACCCCACAAAAAATCCCAACTTTAGCAGATGGCTCTAGCTTCCTCCTGGCGTTCTTGGTCACATGCACATAAACAGACGAGCCAAAAATCTTAAAGTGTGAAACATCCTGTTTCTTACCAGTGAAATCTTCTTTAGGTGTACTCATGCCAAGTACTCTACGAGGAAAACGATTTTGCACATAAACCGCAATGTTGCATGCTTCTGCCCATAAATGCATTGGTAGGCCCTGATCATGCAACATCGCTCGTGCTGCACCCACTATCGTTCTGTTCTTCCCCTCCGCGACCGCATTTTGTTGTGGGTTATGAGGCGCTATGAGTTCTCTTCGAATTCGTTCTTCGCTACATAATTCTTGAATTAGTTAGAGATGTATTCTCCACCATTATCACTCCTAAGAGCCTTCACTTGCTTCCCCGACTCTTTCTCCACCAAATCCTTAAACGCACTGAACTTTGAGAATGTTTGATCCTTCTTCTGCATGAAGAAGATCCAAAATTTACGAGAAAAGTCATCAACAAAAGTAACATAGTACTTATGTTTTGTTGTTGAAGCAACCCAGAATGGTCCACACACATCTATGTGAACTCTCTTAAGGATCCCCGAAGCACAATTCTCCTTCTCATGAAAGGTGGAATTTACATATTTCCCCAACCCTTGCACTAATCTAACTGAGCAAGTGTTCCCATTGGAAGTCCAGTAGATATTTGTTGCATGAATTTCTAGGGTCCATGATGAAGATGGCCCAATCACTTGTGCCATAATTCACCCTCATCTCGGCTCACCACTTTTTTTGTCGTGCCCATCATGGCAGCGCAGCCATCTACCTCCAGCTTGTAGAGATTCTTAACTCAAATCCCTGTCCTCTTGGCTTTGTTAGGGTCCTATAAGTATAGGATTCATAATTTTGAATTGAATTTTAATAGTCTTGTAAAATATGTACATACCTTGCTTTCTACAAGTTGTTTTCCCATATTTTGAAAAAAAAAAAAATCAAAAAAAAAAAAATCAAAAAGAGGGTAAAAGTTCTAAAAGAAAGATCAAAGGACTTAAAAAATATAAACCTCAAAAGAAAAATATGAAAATAAAACATGAAAGTGTGCAAGTCCAAATGCCACTACTTTTTACTTTTTTGCAAATGATTATGGCAGAGTGTCAATAAATGCCATAATCCATGATGAGTTAAAATTGTTTAAACTTGACTTGTCATGTTTTCAATTTCCATGTTTTAGATAGTTAATAAATATTTGTCAAATAGTTTAATCCTGACAAATCATTAGTTAGGTAGAAAATAATGAGGAGCTCAACAATTTAATCTAAGCCCTCAGATGAAATAAGGTAGAATTAGATAGTTTATGCTTTCAAAAGAATAAATGTTTCAAGGTTGCAAGCTTAAATGCACCTGCTAAAAAGAAGAAAAAATGTTAGAATAATGTTGGGTAGGTAGAAAGAAGTGGAAAAAAGCATGTAATATTCATCACCGGGCTAAAATTACTAATTTCCCTTTCCCTGTAAGTATTCATATTCTATACTACTAGTAAAAAAGGCTCTGAGCATTTCTCTGACTTTTTTTGGGACCAGACCCAAGGCTCGATGATTGGATAGTGGAAAATGTTGAGTTCTTATGATAAAATCTCCTTTTACCATTATTTCTCCCTCATTCACACTTTTTAACTCATTTTCGTAAGTAAGGACTCTTTCTTACTTAATGAAACCTAAAATCCCATTTAATTGACTCCCTTCATTCATAAAGCATATAAAAACCCTCAAAATAGTGAACTCATGAAATGACAAGCTTTGCTTTATTTTATTCACTTTACTTAGTCATTTAGTGTATTCCATTTCCCCTTGTCATATTAACTTCTAACTTACTTTATAAAATTCCCTAAAAATACCTTATCCTATCTATATAAATCCCTTTATTTTAAATATCCCCCAAAACCCACTATTATAAAGATTTTGGACCGAAGATATTATCCACATGTTAAAATAAAAACCCAAATAATGCGCCCTTTGGTCTAAAACTAACCTTAATGAAATATCCCGCCCCCTATGGTTATTAAACCCTTCAAAGGTTTAAAACTATATAATAAGATAATTTCTGTGCCCATACGTATGTTTAAAAAACTAAACCTACTCCCCCATTCATCACATTTTATCCAAAGTTTGATTTAAATACAACTAAAGTTTATTTCAAGTAAACTTTAACTACACACCTTTGCGATACATATATTGATTCTTTCCCGCATAAACCTTTAAACCCAAGGTTCTATCGCGATAAAACTATGGTTTGTTTTCCATTCATTTTAACTATTTTCCTTCCATTTTATCCTCGCTATGTAAAGCCCCAAGATTTACATAGGCTAACCCAGGATTAATCATATAACTCCGCCTCACGCACCTCCGCCCATATATATAAACCCTTATATATATATATATATATATATATATATATATATATATATATATATATATATATATATATATATATATATATATATCATCTTTACCCCATTTATATATATTACAAAGGTTTTTATTACATTTTCAGCCGCCCGCCCCCATAATTGGCCCGGTCCCACCATTGCTTTAACCGCATCTTCCCAGCTAATTGTGACCCTTCGCTCCCGATTATGAGATCTAACGGTCTCTAATCAATATCGCGCCCAAAAAATGATCATCCACCCAAAGGAAAAATGGACGTGAAATGGGTTGTTTTACCCATTCCACCTCCTGCAACATGGCATTTTCTCATATGATCACATTCATTTCAATTGAAACCGCTTACTGCCTAAATTGAATGCGAAACCACTATCGGGTTTCGAATTTTAAGCTTAAACTGCTCCCGTCCATGATTTGACTTGAAGTAAATGATAAACCAAACGAAATTAAAATAAGCTTAAAACCTATGAAACACGCATATTGTTTCATTATCGCATATTATATCCATCATTTCACTTTAATCTCAACTGTGTAAGAACCTTTTGCCCCGATTGTCGATTTATGCTTAGAAGGACTCGAATTTCACTATAAAATTCACCATTGAAGAACTGATAAAAAAATTATTCACTGCACCAGTATACCAGCAGACTTCAGATTTAACCATGATCCTCTCAAAACCTTTTTCAAGAAACCAAATACCTTCATCTTAAGATATTTTCCGACAAAATAAAAACTTCAAATTAATTTTAAACCATCAGTGATTAAACCAGGCCCTTGATTAAGAGTTTTGACCAGCTTAAAATTGCCTAAAAGCCCCAAAAAGAGGCCAAACCCTGGCCATTTTTTCCCAAAATGTTCTGTGTTCGAAAAAAAACTCATTGAGGCCAGTTTCCTCAATTTTAAAAACCTTAGAAGATCAATTTTAAATATAGAGAAGGGTTTGAAGCCTAAGTATACCTTAAAAGCTCCTTTTTCAATCAAAATCTATTCAGGAAACCCTCATTTCCTGTCTTATCCCAGTTTACATTCTCTAAGAAGCCTAACTGAGCAAAAAAAAGACTAACAGAGACTACCCTTTGCTTAAAAATTGACCAATTCATCCTCTGAAAAAGAAAAGTAACTTCTACAAACAATTTAATCTTGCAGAAGTATCCCAGAATGACTAAAAAGCAGAGCACAACTAAACTTGGAGGATCTAAACCAAATAAGACTGGGGGATCCAAACCCCCTAGATTTGAAGGATCTAAAATTGTTAAATCTTCTCCAATCCCTACTGCTAAATATATCGTGTCAGTGAATCCCCTCTAGCCACCTGTAGCTATTGTAGAAAGCCTCCCATTGACTGATATTGACTACAAAATTGTTGATCCAGTTGTAGAATTTAACCTCTTGGAAATACTTAATTGGTGTTATGACAAATACTTGGACAAGGATTAAATGTCTATTTGGAAGACTCATTTTCCCAAACATATAGTTCCATTAACCCACCTGGCCAAGATCTTATCAGATTATGTCAAAAATTTTATGATCCAGATCAAAGGGCCATAGTCAATGCTGATAGATAAATCCTTTTTACCATCACAACAGAATCAATAAATCAAATGCTTCAATTATAATTTGATCCTCAATTAGTTCCCCTATCTATAGAAGTTTTGACTGAGTTGTACTTAGGCCTAGACTTTCCTAAGAAGTTCATAATATTTCAAAACATTATGCCTTCCCATGTTCACATTCCTAAGTTAAACCCTCCTTGTTCCACTGCTAAATTCCCTAAAGGGTCTAGACATATTATCTCTATGCTCTCATTTATACCTGGATACTTTACAAATAGATTAACTGATGAGTCCATTCATGGTTTCCTTTCGACCTTGTCTCCAAGCCAACCTCCTTCAATTATCTTTGATTTTACTAGTTTCATAGCCAACAATATACATTATCAACTAACCAGATTACCCATTGAAAGGGTTTTTAGATACTCATCCTATTTTTTTAACTTATTCTTGTTCTTTCAAGCTAATAAATTTCCTATTTCATTTCAAACTATGGACTTAGAGGGTAGGCCTCTATCCATTGTCTTCTAGACTTCCTTTCTTAGGAAAGAGGGCAGTGATTTCACCTACACAGAGTTTTGAGACCTTCTTCTACATCCAGCAATGAACATGTTGTATAAAGCATAGCAGCCCAGAGTCAGTGAGGAAATGAAAATAATCCTGCAACTGTCAGAACATAATCAAATGGGTTATTGGTATCTATATGAAAAGCATACAGAGTTAAGAATTTTTGGATCCAACATATTACCTTATAAGTTGCCCAAATATATGAGTATGATAATTTTTTTGCTGGAGTATTTGAGACAAATTCTCAATTATGATTCTATTAACTTCATGGCTGCTAGAAAAAAGACTCAATTTAAGTTAAAGAATTAGGTTGGTCCCTTTATCATAAACAACAGAGATGCAGAAAAAGAAATCACAAAGAGATTAGCAGAGTTTAAATTTCAAGAAATTTTTCCATGGAACTATGATCCTCAAGGGATCCTGAGCACTCAAAGGGTAAAATGAAAATTGACTCCCTTAATACATGAGCTTAAGACTGAGATTTAGAAGTTTTCCAACCAAGCAGAATGGGTGGAAAATACACTAATAGATACAACTAGTACAACAGAGACAATAGGTAAAATGGATATAGCACAAGCTCTTGTAGTTGTAAACCAGCTAGAAATATCAACAAAGAGAAGCAGAGAAGAAGGATCATACATAGTAGAAAAAACTAGAAATTTCAAAATGATTTATAATAAAATGCCCAAAATAACTTCAATTGAGAAAGAAAAGGTAATTGACATTGAAGATAGAGAAGTAAATAATGACGAAGCAACAGTGATAGTGAATGAAATACTTGCAGAAATTGAAAAATGAAAAAAAGCAAGTAAATATGACACTCAAATGATTCAAAAAAATAATAATATGAAGGCCTGTTCCTCACAAATAGTTGAGGAAAAGGATTTAGATATCAAGGAGAGATATAAACAGATAAAGTAGAAGAATGAGGAAATCAAATCAAAAATATATTCTCAATTCCTCAAGCAAAAACCAGGGAATCAAAATAGGCTACTGACAACCTTTGATTATTCTACAAACAAGATGATTATGTAATTTTTTCAACCAACTACCTCAGCACCCAAAACAGTGGCAGATTATAAAAAGGCGGAGTTTGAGGTAGGCACTGAAAATGTTCATGAGCTGGAACAAATTGAATTTCATAGACATAGCTCTGAAATGTTATATTCAACAGTGGTAAATAAAGCAATGAGTTCTACCAAGTTACAGAATATTGTTCTTAATATCCAGGATCAAATAAAATTAGACAAGGCATATTTGTATACAAAGGACCTAAGGATTAAAGCCTTAGAGGATTTAATTTTACAGGCGGGATATGATCCCTCAATTATTCAAGCAGCAAAGTTATTGCTAAAGAAAAAGAATGATGATATTACAGCTTTGAGGAAAAATCTTAAGCTTCCTCAAATTCAGCATCCACAAACCAAAGAAATCCTTCAAGATCAAACTGAAAAGAAGAGATGATGAATCTGATCCTCAAATTAACTGCTCAGATCAAAGAAATGGAATCCCAAATGGAAAAGCTTCTCCAACAGAAGGAAACTGTTAAAGAACCTAACACTCCTGTCATTCCTGTGGTTATACGAGTGATTACCACAGCAGTAGCTTCCACATTAGGAGAAAAACTAGCACCAAATAACCACTGGAAATTGTAGTGTCAATGATTTCATCTACTACTTCAACCAAAGATTCTTCTACAACACAGGTTCAACAAACAGATGGAGCAGGTCAGATTGTAAAAGCTATGAAGTAATTGTCCTTAAAAACCAATGAAATCAACAACCTAAAAAATATGATTGCAAGTCCTGAAGCTACAAACAATATAGCATTGATAAATGCTAAAACTCATGAGCAGAAGGCAATCAGAATTAGAGAACAAATCAAGGGCTTACAAAAAGAGCTAACTTTCACTAAGAAAATCTCATACATAAAGAATCATCTGTGGAAAAACATAATTGAAGCCATTCACACTCAATGGCCTTCAATTCAGGTTATATATGAGCAAAGAGATTTATTATTAGCAGCTCAGGAAGAGATTCAATAGACCAAAGATGAGTTAACTGATAAGCCTGCTCAGGCTTTAAAACTCATCACATTCTTCAACAGTAAGAACAGGGCAGAACTAGAGGAATTACAGGTATTGGACAGAACAGAAACAATCTTACAGATTAAAAAGGTTGTAACTAAGAAGAATTTTATGAACAATCTGGAAGAGAAATGTGAATCAATGAACATTTCCATAACAAACTTTATGGTAAAATACACAAACATAAGAAAAAGGGGCCTGCCATACATCCATGTTTTTAATGAAAAACTAATGCCCCAGAAAGATTATGATAAAAAAATAAGGGAATTTTCTAAGGAGCAAGCCAACAAACCATTAGCACAAGGCACTCCCACAGAAAAAGTCCTCCTTCATCATTTTTAAGATTTGTTCCTTTTACAACATGAGAATAAACATCTCTTTGTGTGCATGCCCACTTTCCCTAGATACATAGAAGCTTATGAGAACTTTAGAAAGCTAAAGAATGTAAAAATTCCCAACGAAGAACAGTGGCAAACATTTACTGATTTAATGTAACAATGAGAGGTAAAACAGTGAAGAAATATTACCTTCAAAAAAACAGTCAAGAAACCAGTAAAAAATAACAGTGAAATAAAAACACAATTTTCTAATTTTACTGCAAAAAGACATATTTTTACAGCAGTAAAATAGTGAATTTGTAGCAGCGTTAAAGAGTATCAGGTAAAGAGTATCAGGTAAAGAGTATCAGGTAAAGGCTATAATATTAAAGAGTGTCAGCGAAGGCAAGTGAAAAGCCTGATATTTTCTAGTAGCCAGCAAGTAGGACAACTAATTAATCAAAAGCTCCTTCTCAGATAAAACAGTCCTATTTATTCTGGATAAGAGGATAGCGTGCTTATTTGTTAAGCAGCTATCCCTCTTATTATGTAAAGATATTTTTTTTTTCCTAAATATATTTCTAGATTTCTCCTAGGATATTTGTAACTACATTTTGTATAAATACTTCTACATTAGAAGTATTCAGGGTGGAATAGAATTGCTGGATTTACTATAGACATTTTGGTTGAAAATTGAAGGCTATTGTGTGTTTGAATTTGAAGTAGTAGACTGGACAAGCTGATTGGCATCATAATTCAGGATCCATGTGATAAGTTGATGAGCGAAGTACTTCCTACATGTCACTATTTCCTTTTCTAAGTTTCATGCATTCATTTTATGTTTGTTCTATCTGAATGTGTAAATAGGAGTATTACTATAGGATTAGTCATGTGCTCCCTGTCTTTAACCAGTTGCCATTTTAATGTTTTCTTCTGATTTCTAGTGTTGAGAATTCTTAATTGCTCTCACTCCCGTTTGACCTCTGCCTTCTACTTCCATTTTCCGGATCAAAGGATCCTTAAGTGTCCTTTATCCCAATCATACCACCTCACAAAAAACCACTTTCCCAAATCTCTGAGGGTTATCTATCTTGCCATGAATATATTTGTACCTTTTAGCCTTGATTTCTAGTGCTGCTAGCTTGATTTAGACTCCATATCCCAATGGAAAAGTGGATTTCTCTCTATCTTATCTTCAAGTGATTTTTTCCCACCAAACCCTTTAAATCAAAACCAAATTGTACTTTCATAACTAGCCTAAAATTATAAATCAAAACAAAGATAAATCTTAAAGAGAGAGCCCTCTCTGAACCCTAGGAAGGCTAGATCCTAGAGTTTGAAGTAGGTTTGTGGTTACCTCGGACTATTTCTCTTGAACCTGGAGAAATTACTGAGTGATAACATACTCGCGACCATACTTGGGTACTAACCAATCTCTAGTCTTAAATTTAGTCTTAAAGGAAGATCTTTCATTTATCTTTTTACTTTAAGATTATTTTTATAGGTTATGGGTATTCAAAAATAGTCATTCTGGCTTCTAGGAAAACCTACTATACCAGGTCTAACCCGGATCCTAAACCTGCAGTTATAGTAGATAACCCAGATTAGATTGGTAAGAAGAAACTGAAGTACCATTAAGAAAATCCAATTCTTTACCCAAAGAGTTAGTGAGTGTAAATGATATTGATTTTGATATGAAGTTTGAATATTCATTGTTTAAAACTAAATCTAAAACTGATTTGAAAAATACTGTTATAGATCCTGTTTTGATTTCATTTCTGAATGCAAAACAGAAAATTATTTCAGTAGGAATAAAATCAAATAAATCTGAATATCAAAATATAGTTGAAAAGATTAATGTTTCATTGATTAAAGATATTAATGAAGCTATTGAATTAGCTCATTTGTTGTCTTACATAAAACCTCCAGTTTCTCAATTGCATACAGCAATAATACCAACAGTAGATTCATCTTTATATGATGTTACTTCATTTATAGATAGCACTGCAAGTTCATCTACAGATCATTTCATTCCCAGATTGCCTTTGCAGCCTAGGATATTATTTCCTTCATCCATTATATCCATTGCATCAAATACTTTACATTCAAATTTTATAAGCACCACATCTTTATTTCTCAGCAATTCCATTTATATACCAGCTTCATTTCCCAACTCTTCAACTACAATTTTCAGTTCATCAGCTGCTATATCCAACACTGCACCTATCATTACTGTTATACCTCCCAGCTCAGCAGAGCTTCAAGCCATGGCTGCTAAGTATGCTCCCCTTGTCTTACCCCAAAACCTCCATGATATGCCTCAAGATTATCAAAAGAATATACCATTGTTTGATGGTCTGTCACAATATACTGCTCAGCAACATGTAACTAAAATAACATATTTCTGTGAAATTTATGAAATTGACGAGTCAGATGTCCAGATGAGGTTATTTTCCCAGAGTTTGACAGGAGAAGTTAAAAAATGGTTCAAAAATTTAGCTGCTGGTAGTGTAGCTGATTTAGCTGCTTCTCATAGAATATTTTTAAATAAATGGGAAAGGAAGAAGAACCCCCTTCATTTTTTTTTGAGTTTGATGCCATGAAAAGATCTCATACTGAGTCCGTCCAAGACTACTGCACTAGGTACAATAATGTCTACAATACAATACCTGCAAATCTTAAACCTACATCTTACTCTGTTTTGCTCAAATTCCCCGATGGATTTGATGCATATATGACCTATCAATTAAGGGAAAGAGATGCACAAACCTTAAAAAACATATGCAATTAGATGCTGTCAGTGTAGAAATCAATATTTTAGCTAAAAAAGCCAGACTTAGAAATGAAAGAAGAGTTACAATTAAAGAAAAAAGTTCAAACTCAGATGTTAAAATAGATTTAATTGCTAAAATTTTAGAAAGGGTGGTAGATAGATTAGATAATATAGAAAGAAAAACTCAATGGGATAATCAACCTCAAATCATAAATCCCAATTTTAGAAAAAAAAAAAAAATCCTGGAAAAGCTAAAGAAGCAGATCCAAATCAAAACATTAGGCCCCATTTTAGGGAAACTATGCTGAAAGTTCTCAGAATAATGATGAAGATGAGGATGACATCAATCATCTAATGGGAATAGAAGAAAACAATACCATTTTCCTCACTC
The DNA here is from genome assembly GCA_034641835.2 of Pinus albicaulis. Taxonomy (NCBI): domain Eukaryota; kingdom Viridiplantae; phylum Streptophyta; class Pinopsida; order Pinales; family Pinaceae; genus Pinus; species Pinus albicaulis. Next base: position 1,558,556,156 of record CM076584.1, read on the forward strand.
AGGAATACCAGGAACTATTTGAACTTCAACAACTCAAATTAAAATCTAGTGAATCCTTTCACTACAAACAAGGTTATGACTTTTCCATAAATGAAATACATAGTAAATATAACCTTAGACACAAGAAAAACAATGAGTCTTCTACCAAAAACAATTCCCAAAACCAAAATAAGAAAAATGTAGAAGCACCAAAAACAAAAGTTTTGCAAATTCTCCCAAGGGAAAATAAGCAAAATTCCAATCCTTCCAGTCCTAAAAAAACAACAAGTCCCAAAATTGTTGATATTACTGATGAAGTAGCTCAATCTTCCAAATATGTACATAAAGCTAATACTGCTAAAGCTTCTAATTCGGTAAAATCAGCAAATTCTGATTCTAAGTCTGATAAAACTTCTGCTGCAACACAAATTGTCCCTGAAAATAAATTTAAAAGCAGCAAAACTCAAGAAACTCAGACAGAGAATGTCAAGACAATTGAAGATAGAAATACAACTATTGAAAATCAAGAAAAACCAACTCAGATTACAGTTACTAAAGATGAATTAGTTCAAATTAGTAAATCTCAACCATCATTCAATATTTAGACTGAAATTGCTAAGTTAAAAATACCCATTCCTTTGACAGAATTGGTAAAAAATGACTTATACAAATCAACCATAACTGAAACATTGAATATGAATGATGGTGAAGATGCAATTAATTTGAATGATGATCAACCCGAGTTGGATTTTTTCCCTGATGTGAATGTAAAGCATTCATATGGATCAGTCCCTCCTTTTTATATCAGTCTTACCATTCATGATCTAATTTTACATAATGCTATGTTAGATTCAGGAGCTTCCCATAATTTAATGCCCAAAGCTATCATGGAAACTCTTAATCTAGAAATAACCAGGCCTTATAAAGATTTGTTTTCATTTGACTCTAGCGAAGTTAAGTGCTTAGGATTAATTAAAGACTTATGTGTTACTTTAGTTCAGTACCCTGGTAAAAGTATATTAATGGACATTGTAGTAGCTGATATCCCATCAAATATGGTATGCTTCTTTCTCGCTCACGGGGAGGAAAGTTGCAGGGATCTCTACAATTGGACATGAGCTATGCTACTATATTAGTGTTTGGTCAACCCAAAAAGCTATATAGGGAAACATGAATGAAATTCATGGTCAGTAGTGCTGAGAGATCCATAAATTACCCCATTTATTCTACACCAATTGATCTTGACTCTTTTATTTTATGTAACTCAGATAGCAATGAAATCCAAACTGAACTGATTGATAAAAAGCCAAAACCAAACAATGAAAACATATTTCATGAGTCCCTTTGGCACTTAGACTTTGATGGCTCTGTAAACAAATTAGGAGCAGAAGCAGGAGTATGGATTATAAATATGGAGACTAATCATTCAGAAGGGCATGCCTTCAGACTCAACTTTAAATGTACAAACAATATGGCTGAGTATGAGGCACTCATTCTAGGCCTCCAGATCATCAGAAACTTAGGAGGAAAAAGAATACTAATCATGGGAGATTCATAATTAATCATAAAGAAAATAAATAGATATTATTCTGTTTATAATCCTAGACTAGCCAAATACATAGATACAGTGATAGATTTAGCTGATGACTTATTGGAATGTAAGTTTATTACTATACCCAGAAAACAAAATATTCAAGCACATTGTCTGGAAAATTTTGCTAGTACTTGTAACTCACCATTCTAACCAACTCATAGGTACACTGCTGCGGTTAAACATAGACCAATTATCCCAGACAACCTCAAGTACTGGCAGATTTTCTCTCAAGATGAACATATTTACCATTTCTTAAATAATGAGGAAGAATTTCAAAATTGTAAAATAGATACAGACTGTAATATAGATTCAGATTTTGATTGTGAAATAGATAACATAAATGTACATAAATTTAACAAACCAACTATATTTACTCAATCTGACATAGATAGTTTGGAAAAGGTAGATATTGAGGAAATCATTGAAGAAGAAATTGACATGTTAGATCTAAAAGATAATTTTTTCCCTAAAGGTTTAACTCCTTTGGAAGACCTTTTTGATTCCAATGATGCGCCTAAAAAGCCAAAAATGGAACCAGTTAGGTCTGACATTGAGGAATGTAACATTGGGACAGAATTAAAACGAAAAATGATTAAATTGTCTAAATATTTACCTCCACAAGAAAAGGAAAAATACATTGATCTTTTAAAGGAATATCAAGATGTGTTTGCTTGGAGTTATGAAGATCTTAAATCTTATGACACAAACATAATCCAACACAAAATTCCCATAAAAGATGATGAAAAACCATTCAAACAAAAATTAAGGAGAATTAATCCTGTTCTATTACCTTTGATATAAAATGAAGTAAAATGCATGTATGATGCTCAGATCATTGCACTAATCAGATATTCTGATTGTGTTTCCAACCTAGTACCAACAAGAAAGAAAACAGAAGAAATTAGATTATGTGTCGACTTTAGAAATCTTAACAAAGTATCTTTGAAGGATAATTACCCTTTACCTAAAATGGATCATATATTAAAAAGGATAGTTGGTTCCTCTAAAATTTCTTTGTTAGATGGTTTTTCAGGATACAACTAAATTCTTGTCCAAAAATAAGATCAAGCTAAAACAACTTTTACCACTCCTTGGGGCACTTTCATGTATGTGAAAATGCCCTTTGGTCTGATGAATGCAGGAGCAACCTTTCAGAGGGCTATGGACATAGCCTTTGCAGAGGAGATTCATGATTTCTTGGTTATTTATTTAGATGATATTACTGTATTTTCTAAATCAGATAATGAACACTTGGATCATTTGAGACGAGTCTTTATTAAATGTAGAAAATTTGGCATATCTTTAAACCCCAAGAAAAGTCTTTTTGGATTAGAAGAAGGTAAGTTACTAGGACATATAATTTCAAAAGAAGGAATTAGAATAGATCCTGCTAGGATAGAAGAAATTATAAACATTCATCTACCTAGAAATATCAAAGAATTACAAGCATTTTTAGGTGAGATTAATTTTTTGAGAAGATTTATTTCTAATTTAGCTGAAATCATTAAAGAAATAAACAACATGCTAAAAAAAGACCCAATTCTAAAATGGAATGTTGAAGCCAAACAATCATTTGAATCCAGAAAATAGGCTTTAACTAAAACACCAGTCTTAATCAGTCCAAATTTCAAAAAAGACTTTATAATTTTTTCTTTTGCATCAGAGCATACCATTGCTGCAATTTTACTGCAGAAGAATGATCAAGGTTTTGAACAGCCTACAGCTTTTTCTAGTAAGACCCTTAGAGATTCACTTCTGAAATATAACATAATGGAGAAACAAGCTTTAGCCTTGGTTAAGGCCATAAAGGATTTCAAAGTTTACATTCTCTATTCCCACATAATTGCCTATGTCCCTAATTCTGTAGTTAAAGACATTCTTACTCAGGTTGGCCCTGATGGAAGATGAGGTAAGTGGATTGCCACTATCCTAGAATATGAAATAGAAATCAAACCAAAAAAACTCATTAAGGGACAAGGATTAGCCAAATTAATGGCTGAATCTAACTACAATGCATTAGACATAAATTTTATTGCTCAGATTGATGACCAGGAAGAGATGGCGACTCCAATGATCAGTGAAGCCTTTCTGGATTCACCTTGGTACTCAGATATTATCTTTTTACTTACCAACTTACAAGCTCCTCTTGGATTATCAAGGACAAAAGTCAGATTTCTTAAACTTAAAGCAATGAGATTTTGTATTCTAGATAATGTGATTTTTTGGAAAGAACAAAGTGGGATATTATTAAATTGTTTACTGAAAGCAGAAGCTGACAAAATACTTGAAGAATTTCATGAAGGTGACTGTGGAGGGAATTTATATTGGAAAAATATTGCAGATAAGATCCTTAGAGCTGGTTTTTACTGGCCTACCTTATTTTCTGATGTTAAAAAGTTTGTTACTTCATGTCATAAATGTCAAGTCTTTGAAGGCAAGAAGAAATGGTTACCTTTACCCTTGAAGCCTATTTCAACTGAGATACCATTTCAAAAATGGGGCTTGGACTTCATTGGAGAGATTCACCCCCCATCCTCCAGCCAACATAAGTGGATTTTGACTGCCACAGATTACTTCACTAAGTGGATTGAAGCCATTCCAACTAGGCGAGCCACTGACACAATCATTATCTCTTTCATAGAAAACAATCTTTTATCAATATTTGGATGCCCTCAGAAAATTATTACTGATAATGCAGCAGCATTTAAATCTAAGAACATGATTGCTCCTCAGGGTAATGGCCTAGCAGAATCCTCAAATAAAAGCCTTGTAAATATCATCAAAAAATTACTTGAAGACAATAAAAAGACTTGGAATAAAAAGTTAGTCTATGCCTTATGGTCAAATAGACTTACTACCAAAAAATCAATTGGCACTTCCCCTTATCAAATTGTTTATGGGATGGATGCAGTTTTTCCATCATCCTTAGGTGTTCTAGTAATGAAGATCATTCAAGAATCATAAGTGGAAACCAATGATATACAAATGAGGATTAATTAAACTATTCATCAACAACAAACAAGGGAAGAAGTCTATAAGAAATCACAAATCATTCAGGATAAAATCAAGAAATTTTTGATAAGAGAAGTAAATAAGATGACTTTTACATTGGGGATCAAGTGTTAAAATGGGATTCTAGGAGAGAGGACAAAGGTAAGCAAGGAAAGTTAGACTTTCTATGGAAAGGACCTTATGTAATTTATGGATATAGGGGTAACAATGGTTTCTTTATCAAAGATTTGGATGGAACATATATTCAAGAAGGACCAGTTAATGGTAGAATGCTCAAACACTACTATTCTTCTTAATTAACCAATCGTTAGTCCCAATTACCTTTATATCATTGTAAATATCCATTGAAGTTTTTAGATTGGATTGGATATTTTATTTCAAAAGTTGAAGCCCAAAGATAAGGCCCTAAGCTTTGAAGAGTAAGATGTCATAAATATGAGTTTTTGCAGAAAACAAAACACAATTTCTTGATCATCCTGGTCAAAATGGAAGCCTACTAGTCTTAGAGTTCTTGACATTTCACCAGGAAATGGCATCCCCATGTGAAGCCGTTGTTAGGGTCCTATAAATATAGGATTCATAATTTTGAATTTATTTTTTATAGTGTTGCAAAATATGTACATACCTTTCTTTTTGCAAGTTTTTTTCCCATATTTTGAAAAAATAAAAAAATAAAAAAATAAAACAAAAATCAAAAAGAGGGTAAAAGTCCTAAAAGAAAAATCAAAGGACTTGAAAAATATATACCCCAAAAGAAAAAAGATGAAAATAAAACATGAAAGTGTGCAACTCCAAATGCCACTATGTTTTACTTTTTTGCAAATGATTATGGCAGAGTGTCAATAAATGCCATAATCCATGATGAGTTAAAATTGTTTAAACTCGAGTTGTCATGTTTTCAAATTCCATGTTTTAAATAATGAATAAAGATTCGTCAGAAATTTTAATCTTGACTAATCAGTAGATAGGTAGATAATAAATGAGGATCCCAACAGTTCAATCTGGGCCCTCGGATGAAATAAGGTTGAATTAGATAGTTTTTTATGCTTTAGAAGAATAAATGATTCAAGGTGGCAAGCTTAAATGCACCTGCTAAAAAGAAGAAAAAATCTTAGACTAATGTTGGGTAGGTAGAAAGAAGTGTAAAAAGTATGTAATATTCATCACTAGGCTAAAATTACTAATTTCCCTTTCCCTATAAGTATTCAATATTCTATACTACCAGTCAAAAAAGGCTCAGAGCATTTCTCTGACTTTTGTTGGGACCAGACCCAAGGCTCGATGACTGGATAGCAGAAAATGTGGAGTACTTATGATAAAATCCCCTTTTACCATTATTTATCCCTCATTCACACTTTTTAACACATTTTCCCAAGTAAGGACTCTTTCTTACTTAACGAAACCTAAAATCCCATTTAATTGACTTCCTTTATTCATAAAGCATACAAAAACCCTCAAAAAACACTCTATCTTAAGTAAAATTGTGAAATCATTAAATGACAAGCTTCGCTTTATTTTATTCACTTTACTTAGTCATTTAGTGTATTTTTGTGTATTCCATTTCCCCTTGTCATATTAACTTCTAACTTACTTTATTTTCCCTAAAAATACCTTATCCTATCTATATAAATCCCTTTATTTTAAATATCCCCCAAAACCGAGTATTATAAATATTTTGGACCAAAGATATTATCCACATGTTAAGATGAAAACTTAAATAATGCACCCTTTCATCTAAAACTATCCTTAATGAAATATCCCACCCCCTATGGTTATTAAACCCTTCAAAGGTTTAAAACTATATAATAAGATAATTTATACACCCATACGTATGTTTAAAAAACTAAACATACTCCCCCATTCATCACATTTTATCCAAAGTTTGATTTAAATAAAACTAAAGTTTATTTCAAATAAAATTTAACTACACATCATTGTGATACATATATCAATTCTTCCCCGCATAAACATTTAAACCCAAGGTTCTATCACGATAAAACTATGGTTTGTTTTTCATTTATTTTTAACTATTTTTCCTTTCATTCTATCATCACTATGTAAAGCCCCAAGCTTTACATAGGCTAACCTAGGATTAATCAGATAACTCTGCCTGACGCACCTTTGCCCATATATATATATATATATATATATATATATATATATATATAGAATATTTACCCCATTTATATATATTTCAAAGGTTTTTACTACATTTTCAGCCACTAGTGCCCATAATTTGCCTGGCCCCACCATTCCTTTAGTCGCATCTTCCCAGCTAATCATGACCCTTCGCTCCCGATTATGAGATCTAACAGTCTCTAATAAATATCGCGCCTAGAAAATGATCGTCCACCCAAAGACAAAATTGACACGAAATGGGTTGTTTTACCCATTCCGCCTCCTGCAACGTGGCATTTTCTCATACGATCACGTTCATTTCAATTGAAACTGCTTACTTCCTGAATTGAACGCGAAAACCACTGTTGGGTTTCGCATTTGAAACTTAAACCGCTCCCGCCCATGATTTGACCTGCAGTAAATGATAAACCAAACGAAATTAAAATAAGCTTAAAACCTTTGAAACACGCATATTGTTTCATTATCACGCAATATATCCATCAGTTCGCTTTAGTCTCGACTGTGTAAGAACATTTTTCCCCGATTGTCGATTTATGCCCAGAAGGACCCGAATTTCACTACAAAATTCACCATTGAAGAACTGCTAAAGAATTATTCACTACACCAGTATACCAGCGGACTTCAGATTCAACCATGATCCTCTCAAAACCTTTTTCAAGCTACCAAATACCTTCATCTTAAGGTATTTTCTGACAAACTAAAACTTGCAATCAGTGATTAAACCAGGCCCTTGATTAGGAGTTTTGATCGGCTTAAAATTGCCTAAAAGCCCCAAAAAGAGGCCAAACCCTGGCCAATTTTTCTCAGAAAGTTCTGTGTTCGAAAAATCACTCATTAAAGCCAATTTCCTGAATTTAAAAACCTCAAAAGATCAATTTTAAAGACAGAGAAGGATTTGCAGCCTATGTATACCTTAAAAGCTCCCTTTTCAATCAAAATCCATTCAGGAAACCCTCGTTTCCTGTCTTATCCCTGTTTACATTCTCTAAGAAGCCTAAATAAGCAAAAAGACCAACATAGACTATGTTTTGCTTAGAAATTGCCCAATTCATCCTCTGAAAAATAAAAATAACTTCTGTAAACAATTTAATCTTGCAGAAGCATCCCAAAATGACTAAAAATCAGCGCATAGCTAAACCTGGAGGATCTAAACCAACTAAGCCTGGGGGATCCAAAACCCCTAAATCTGAAGGATCTAAAACTGTTAAATCTACTCCAATCCTTACTGCTAAATCTACTGTGTTAGTGAGTCCCCTCCAACAACCTGTAGTTGTTGTAGAAAGCCTCCCATTGACTGATATTGACTACACAATTTTTGATCCTATTGTAGAATTCAACCTCTTGGAAATACATAATTGGTGTTATGATAAATACTTGGACAAAGATGAAATGCCTATTTGGGAGACTCTTTTTTCAAATATGTAGTTCCATTGACCCACCCTGGCGAAGATCTTATCAGATTATGCCAAAAATATTATGATCCAGATCAAAGGGCCATAATCAATGCTGATAGATAAATCCTTTTTACCATCACAACAGAATCAATAAATCAAATGCTTCAATTACAATTTGATCCTCAATCTATCCCCCTGACTATAGAAGCTTTGACTCAGTTGTACTTAGGCCTAGACTTTCCTAAGAAGTTCATGATATTTCAAAACATTTATGCCTTCCCATGTTGACATTCCTAAGTTAAACCCTCCTTATTCCACTGCAAAATTCCCTGAAGGGTCTAGACATATTATCTCTATGCTATCTTTTATTCTTGGATATTTTACAGATGGATTCACTGATGAGTCCATTTTAGGCTTTCTGTCCACCTTGTCTCCAGGCCAACCTCCTTCAATTATATTTGATTTTGCTGGTTTCATAGCCAACAATATACATTATCAGCTGACGAAATTACCCACTGAAGGGGTTTTTAGATACTCATCCTATCTCTTTCACTTATTCTTGTTCTTTCAAGCTGATAGATTTCTATTGCATTACAAAAGATGGACTTAGAGAGTAAGCCTCTATCCATTATCTTCTGGACTTCCTTGCTTAGGAAAGAGGATAGTGATTTCACCTACATAGACTTTTCAGACCTTTTTTTACATCCAACAATGAAGATGTTGTATAAAGCAGAGCAACCCAAAGTCAGTGAGGAAATGAAGAGAATCCTACAACTATCAGAACATAATAAAGTGGGAGATTGGTATCTATATGAAAAGCATACAGAGTTAAGAATTTTTAGATCCAGCTTATTACCTTATAAGTTGCCTAAATATATGAGTATGAGAATTTTTGCATTGGAGTATTTGAGACAAATTCTCAATTCTGATTCTATTAACTTCATGGATCCTAGAAAAAAGACTCAATTTAAGTTAAAGAATCAGGTTGGTCCCTTTATCATAAACAACAGAGATGCAAAAAAAGAAATCTCAAAGAGATTAGCAGAGTTTAAATTTCAAGAAAGTTTTCCATGGAACTATGATCCTTAAGGGATCCCGAGCACTCTAAGGGTAAAATGCAAATTGATTCCTTCATACATGAGCTTAAGCTTGAGATTGAGAAGTTTGCCAACCAAGCAGAATGGGTGGAAAATACACTAACAGATACAGCTAGTACAACAGAGACAACAGGTAAAATTGATACAACACAAGCCCTTGTAGTTGTAAAGATGCCAGAAATATCAGCAAAGAGAAGCAGAGAAGAAGGATCATACACATCAGAAACAACTACAAAATTCAAAATGATTTATAATAAAAGGCCCAAAATAACTTCAATTGAGAAAGAAAAGGTAATTGACATTGAAGATACAAAAGTAAATAATGATGAAGCAATAGTGATAGTGAATGAAATACTTGCAGAAATTGAAAAAGGCAAAACAACAAGTAAAGATGACACTCAAATGATTGAAAAACATAATAATATGGAGGCCTCTTCCTCACAAAAAGCTGAGGAAAAGGATTTATACATCAAGGAGAGATATAAGCAGATAAAGTAGAAGAATGAGGAAATCAAATCATAAATATATTCTCAATTCCTCAAGCAAAAACCTGGGAATTAAAATAGGCTACTGACAGCCTTTGATTATTCTACAAACAAGATGATTATGTCATTTTTGCAACCAACTACCTCAGCACCAAAAAATGTGGTAGATTATAAAAAGGTGGAATTTGAGGAAGACACTGAAAATGTTCATGAGCTGGATCAAATTGAATTTCATAGACATAGCTCTGAAATGTTATATTCAACAGTGGTAACTAAAGCAATGAGTGCTACCAAGTTACATAATACTGTTCTTAATACGCAAGATCAAATGAAATTAGACAAGGCATCTTTGTATGCAAAGGACCTAAGGATTAAAGCCTTAGATGATTTAATTTTACAGGTGGGATATGATCCCTCAAATATTCAAGCAACATAATTGTTGGTAAAGAAAAAGAATGATGATATTGCAGCTTTGAGGAAACAGCTTAAGCTTCCTCAAAGTGAGCATCCAAAAACCAAATAAATCCTTCAAGATCAAACTGAAAAAGAAGAGATGATGAAGCTCAACCTCAAATTAACTGCTCAGATCAAAGAAATGGAATCCAAAATGGACCAGCTTGTCCAAGAGAAGGAAACTGTAAAAGAACCTGACACTCCTGTCATTCCTACAATTATACTAGTGATTACCACAGCAGTGGCTTCCACATTAGGAGAGAAACTAGCACCAAAAGAACCACTGGCAACTGCAGTGCCAGTGATTTCAGCTACTACTTCAACCATAGATTCTTCTACAACACAGGTTCAAAAAATAGATGGAGCAATTCATATTGTTAAAGCTATGGAGGAATTGTCCTTAAAAACCAATGAAATCGACAACCTAAAAAAGATGATTGAAAGTCTTGAAGCTACAAACAAAACAACACTGATAAATGCTAAAACTCATGAGCAGAAGGCAATTAGACTTGGAGAACAAATCAAGGGCTTACAAAAAGAGCTAACTTTCACTAAGCAAATTTCATACATAAAGAATCATCTATGGACAAACATAATTGAAGCCATTCACACTCAATGTCCTTCAATTGAGGTTATATATGAGCAGAGAGATTTATTATTAGCAGCTCAGGCAGAGATTCTAAAAACTAAGGATGAGTTAACTAATAAGCCTGCTCAGGCTTTAAAACTCATCACATTCTTGAACATCAAGACCAGGGCAGAACTGGAGGAATTACAGGTATTGGAAAAAAAAAAACAATCTTACAGATTAAAAAGGTTGTAACTAAGAAGAATTTGATGAACAATCTGGAAGAGAAATGTGAATCAATGAACATTTCCATAACAAAGTTTTTGGTAAAATACACAAACTTAAGAAAAAGGGGCCTGCCAAACATCCATGTTTTTAATGAAATACTGATGCCCCAGAAGGATTATGATAAAAAGATAAGGGAATTTACCAAGGAGCAAGTCAACAAACCATTAGCACAAGGCACTCCCACAGGAAAAGTCCTCCTTCAGCATTTTGAAGATTTGTTCTTTTTACAACATGAGATTAAACATCTCTTTGTGTTCAAGCCCACTTTTGCTAGATACACAAAGGCTGATGAGAATTTTAGGAAGCTAAAGAGTGTCAAAATTCCCAATGAAGAACAGTGGAAAACATTTACTGATTTAATGTAACAATGAGAGGTAAAACAGTGAAGAAAGATTACCTTCAAAAAACAGTCAAGAAAGCAGTAAAAAAAAACAGTAAAATAAAAAGACAGTTTGCTGATTTTACTTCAAAAAGACATATTTTTACAGCAGTAAACAATGAAACTATAGCAACGTTAAAGAGTATCAGTTAAAGAGCATAAGATGAAAGAGTGTCAGCAAAGGAAAGTCAAAAGCCTGATATTTTCTAGCAGCCAGCAAGCAGGACAATTAATCCATAAAAATCTCCTTGTTAGATAAAACAATCCTATTTATTTTGGATAAGAGGACACAACTTGCTAATCTGTTAAGCAACTGTCCCTCTTATTATGTAAATATATTTTCTTCTGCCTAAAGATATTCCTAGATTTATCCTAGGATATTTGTAACTAAATTTTGTATAAATACTTCTACATTTGAAGTATTTTGGGTGGAATAAAATTGCTGGACATATTATAGATATTTTTGTTGAACATTGGAGGCTATTGTGTGTTTGAATTCGAAGTAGCAGAATGGACAAGCTGCCTGGCATCATAATTTAGGATCCTTGTGATAAGCTGATGAGTGAAATACTCTCTTCTTGTCACTGTTTCATTTTCTGAGTTTCATGCAATTCATTATATGTTTATTCTATCTAAATGTGTAACTAGGAGTATTACTACAGGATTAGTCAAGTGCTCCCTGTCTTTAACTAGTTGCCATTTTAATGTTTTCTTCTGATTTCTGGTGTTGAGAATTCTTATTTGCTCTCACTCCCGTTTGACCTCTGCCTTCTACTTCCATTTTTCGGATCAAAGGATCCTTAAGTGTCCTTTATCCCGATCATACCACCTCACAAAAAACCACTTTCCCAAATCTCTGAGGGTTATCTATCTTGCCCTGAATATATTTGTACCTTTTAGCCTTGATTTCTAGTGCTGCTAGCTTGATTTAGACTCCATAGCCCAATGGACAAGTAGATTTCTCTCTATCTTACCTTCAAGTGATTTTTTCCAACCAAACCCTTTAAATCAAAACCAAATTGTACTTTCATAACTAGCCTAATATTATAAATCAAAACAAACATAAATCTTAAAGAGAGAGCCCTCTCTGAACCCTAGGAAGGCTAGATCCTAGAGTTTGAAGTAGGTTTGTGGTTACCTCGGACTATTTCTCTTGAACCTGGAGAAATTACTGAGTGATAACAGGCTTGACCCTTTGTTTTATGTCACAGGAAAGCTTTTCCATCGCTAAAAACAACGTCACAGCCTCTGTCCTCCAACATTGCGACTGGGACCAAATTTTTCTTTAGACCTGGAACATGCATAAAATATTTCAGTTGAAATGGTTTTCCTGACTCCCTCTGAAAGGTAATGGTAACAATGCCAGTATCACTATATCGTCTATCGTTGCCCATCTCTATATGCATTTGGATATCTTTCTCCTCCAAGTCACTGAAAAGTTCATTATCTCCCGTCATGTGAAAGGAAGCACCACTATCCAAATACCACACCGATCCCAATGCACTTGACACCATGGATGCGATTAAGGAGAAGTCAAGCTCAAATTGTGAGGCAAGGGCCTCACCAGCTGCAGCTTCAGTTACCTTCTTGTTCTTCTTATTTTGCAGACAATTAGCAGCAATATGCCCATGTTCGTGATAGTGAAAACACTTCACCTTGGACATATCCAACTTCTTGCCTTTCGACTCAGATTTACAATGGAATTTCTTCCCCTTCCCCTTCTTCGCCTTGGTAGCCAAAGCACAATCCTCTTCATCATCATGCTTTGATGAAGAGCCATCTATGGTGTTTCACCTAAACTCCTCTTGCACCAGATCTGACCACAATTGTTCCCAATCCGGAAATTTTACCTGTCCGTTGACAGAGTCTTCATAACTTTTCCAACTCTTAGGAAGTCCCAAGAGAGCCAAGCTCACCAAATCATCATCAAAAATAGTTATTCCCACACTCCCAGTTCATCTTGAAAAGATCCGTCAAAGCCTTCCATATAGAATGTGGTGTAGTTTTCCCATGGAGGATTGAGAAAATGTGGTGTCATACTCCCTCCAACAAGATCCTCCTCGCCTTTGCCACTTTATTTTTCCATGCATCAAGATTGGCAGCATTTGCAGCAACTAGCTTAGGAACATATTTTTCAATGAATTCCTTCAAGCCATTGTCTTCAAGTACTGCCTCCATCCTGTACTTCCAAGCATTGTTGTTCAAGCTGCCCTCGAATGGATACTCTAACCTCAAGCGATTGAAAGCCATTTCGATCTTGAATCAATTGTAGCACCAAGAAAGTATTTCTGCAAATTCAAATTCTTTCCACCAATAAAATCAGCTCCAAATTCACTACTGCAATCTCTTGTGATTTGATACCATGTATAAATTTAACACAAAATGCATGTATATCCTGGATTCTCCTGATCTAACAATATGCAATTGTTAAATACAGAATTGTTTCTAATTATCTTTGTGGAAATTTTAAAACACAATCTCTAATCACAATATCATTAAGAAAGATCAATCACACATAGCACAGATAATTCACCTAGGGAAAGATTATAAGTAAAAACCGCACTATATTCTATTATGTATTATATCATGGATCATGAAACAATTACATACAAAGCTCTAATCCAAGAGCTCTCAGTACATGAACTAACTGTCTCACACTACCATACAAAAATTGGCAAGTTCCTTAGCCAATTTAGTGTCTCCAGATAGCCTGCCTCCACTGTGCAATCCCAGCTGATAACATTGAATGAATGCAATCCTGCCTGCCTTGACTGCGCAATCCTCATGGGCACATCCAATGTGTGTGTGGTTGCATGTGTGAAACCGAATAATGTCACAACTGATAGTTTACTTCCCTTTCACCTAGAACTCAATTGGGTCTCCACTGGATTTGACAGGCATGCAGTTAATAGTAGTAAATCTTCAGTTGCATGTGAGACCACTGATTGTGGATTAATTAATAATTAATTCACTTGAGATATCACTAGTGTATCTTCAGTTACAACTCACACAACTGAGTTTAACTCACTTAACTGAGTTAAACTACTTTTCAACTTGCATAACTGGACTTCCAACTCTGTTACAACTTCGAATCATTCAGTTACAAGTAAGTCCACTTGTATGTCCCACCAACCAACCTCTTAACTCGAAATTCCTTTAGCTAACTGATTTTCCACTTTAGTTAACTATTTCCAAGTGCTCATTGAGAATAAATTATTGCTTATTGTCCAACTAATATTAAGGGATAATAATAGTCGACATGCATCTATAAATAGACACGCAATCTATAAATATAACTTGCACATACATCTATAAGTAGACATGCATCTATAAATAGAATTTTCTCATGCATTTATAAATAGACATCCACCTAAAAATAGCCCGAGGCTCCATCCTAGTGTAGGTGCTTAATTTTCACTAGGATCTTCTTGTTGAATCTCAATAGTTCTTTACAATGGATTTGTATTCCTCCACCATTGCATCAACCCACATAGGTTGCTCTACTGCTTCCCTGAAAGAGAATGACTCAGTCTCTACAAGCTCATTCATTATAGCCATGTAGCCATTGCACTGATCTGACGACCTTCTCTACTTGTGCAAATTTGGAGGAGCACCGACATTCTCCCTCGCATCTTACACAAGTATCTCAACTTCCCGGGTCCCTTTTATGCCTTCACTGGATGGTTCTGATTGAGTGGTGGTCTCCACTCTTTTCTCCTCAAATTTTTGGTTACTCCAAAACTTCTCAAGGTTTCTCCTTTGGAGCTAAAAGATCCTCTTTAGGTGGGATCTAAATCTCCCTTTGAACAGAGCACCACATCACTTTCTCCTCATCAAATCTTACATCCATTCGCAGAAATGTCATTCTGAGGTGTTGGGAAAAATACTGAGAGGGGGTGAATCAGAATACTTTACTGAATAAAACTCGCGTATACACGCGGATATCCTTCAGACAACTCGCGTATGTCCAAAGATGTAATTATTGCATTTAATTCTTAACTTGGATCATTGTATCATTCATTCATCAGATGTATAGTAAGCAGTAAATAGATGCAGTAGGAACATAATAAATCATCACACATAAGCAACACACATGAACACCAGGATTTAAGGTGGAAACCCAATTTGGGAGAAAACCACTGCTGCCGTCGTCTCAGTCTTCAATATTTATTATGTAAAGAAAACTTCTTACAACCATGTACTGGCGCAAACTCATACCAGCACGCAGGCACCCACCTGCAGAAGGCCACAACCTTCTTTCGTTTACCAGCCTCTCCTGGAAGGGAGCTACAACCCCCTGCTCTCGTTTACCAGCCTCTCCTGGAAGGGAGCTACTATCCCCTGCTCTCGTTTACCAGCTACTACTGGAAGGGAGCCACTACCCCCTCATTGAAGGCTTGACCCTTAGTACAACTGCAGACCACATTTCATCAATTTTCAAACTGGATCAAACAACTTCAACACAACCCTTCACTTATCAACAAATATACTTCACCCAGTACTTCAAACAGAACAGTGAAACCACTGTAACCAGAATTTCAGAGATAACCCAGACTTCAGAATAGATATGCAGAAACACATTCAACCTTGAGCAATCATAAGATCAAATTCCATACACGCTTTTATTTAATCAGAACCGCGTATACACGCGCTTTTCATTAAACGAACCCACGTATACATCTGTGCATTTTTTAATAAACTCTAACTTCCCACACGTGCTTTTATTATATCAGATCCGCGTATACACGCGCTTTTTCCACAACAAACTCGTGTATAGATCTGTAAATGAAAGCTTTGCAGAGCAGACCATATCTATAAACTTACCTAGATTTCTTCATTATCTTCAGTAGACTTTGCGCCAGATTTTCACCAGTTCTTCTTCTGCAGATCATCTTAGAGATTCATCATCATCAGATCTAAGGATTTTGAAACATCCATGGGTGCATCATAGATTCAGATTTATCAATCAAGAACAAAGTTCATTCATGTAGATATACTTCAAGGTTAAGTATTCATTCAATACCCAGACACATGCACACCTTGCACTATGATCTTTTTCTCCTTAAATAGATTTATCCTTTGTCAATACCATGAGCCAAAACCACACCACTACTCATGGTATTCATGGACGGGATCAAATAGATATTCCAACGCTCAATACAATGGGTCAATACCATGGTAACACCCATGGATTTATAAATTTAGAGTGCAAATAGCCATACACGACTTGGTACGTACTTTTCCGCGTGCATACGCTACTTCTCCTTAACAAACCCGCATATGCATTGTGACATACTTTGTTCAACATTATTCTGGCACTTTCTGAATTCCACCTCCATCAAGAACAATCTTCATCAAATAGGTTGCCATCAAGGACAACACATTGCATCATATCGCTAACAGTCTTATTTCATCAAGTAGGTTGCCATCAAGGACAACACATGCCAATAATCTCCCCCTTTGGACTTGATGGCAACTCATGATGGTGTTTGATCATCACAACAGATAGATACATTTATTATAACCATTATGCAAACATTATGAAACTCTCCCCCTATTAAAACACCATGTTTCTCCCCCCCTTTGACATCAAGGGCAAAGGGCGGATCAACAACCAAATCATGTGCACTAAAGTTACCATGCTCCCCCTGAGTTCATGCTGAGTCTTCAAACATATTTTGCAATGAAGTACATGACTCTATGACCTTTCCTATCACAAAGGACTCATACTTACATCAATGATCCAACCAGGTGGATTTACACATTTGACTCAAGTACCCAACCAAGTGGGTTTACACATTTTGACTCAACTACCCAACCAAGTGGGTTTACAAATTTGATCACATCCTTACATGACTGAATATTACAATTTTACATCATAGGTCATAGCCTTTTCATCAAATTACACATATGAATTTTTATAACCAATATCAAAAAGACCTTAAGAAAGAGATCATATTTCAGAATCATCCTAATGCCAACAATGCATTACATTCAGCAAGGCAAATGCTCCCCCTGAAACTGTGCATCTAATGCATCCTTTCCATATGACCAAAACTCCTCCTTAGCTTGTGCAACCTGAACATGTTCAACAGCTAATCATCAAGGCATCTTCACCCAAAATTAGAGAATAAAACAGAAATATAAGAGTTGAAACATCATCAGAGATTCCAAACAGCATCAGAGATACCAAACAGCACTGCAGCTGTGCTGAAGAATGCTGACCCCAAGTAAAATTTGTCAGCAATTAACCATACGCGGTTTTATTTGTATGAACTCGCGTATATACGCGACTATCTTTCAGGAAACCCGCGTATCCAATTTAATCTTCTGAATTTAAGCAGTTCTGATTTTCTGCATGGCAAAGACTACTCCCAGCTTCTGTCTGAGATATTCGAACGCTTCCCTGGGCAGAGGTTTGGTAAATATATCAGACACTTGTTCTTTGGAGGGAACATACTCCAACTTCACCTTTTGTTCAAGCAATTGTTCACGTAAGAAGTGATACTTGATGGGAATGTGCTTGGTATTTGAATGCATAACATGATTCTTTGAAATACTGATGGCACTTGTATTATCACACATAATGGAGATAGGAGGTGAGCACTTGATTTGAAAGTCTTGTAAGGTTTGCATCATCCAAAGAAGTTGCGTGAAACATGATGCGGCAGCCACATATTCTGCTTCTGCTGTAGATAAGGCAATAGAGTTTTGCTTCTTGCTGAACCAAGATACTAACCAGGACCCCATATAGAATGCACCACCACTAGTGCTTTTCCGATCATCAACATTTCCAGCCCAATCTGCATCAGTGTAAGAATGAAGAGTAAGATCAACATTCTTTGGATACCATAGTCCAAAGTCTTGAGTTCCTTGTAGATATTTGAATATTATTTTGACAGCCTGAAGGTGAGACTCTTTTGGATTGGCTTGGAATCGTCCAACAATCCCAACTGCATGCATAATGTCTGGTGTAGTCCCAGTGAGATAAAGTAGAATTCCTATCATAGATCTGTATTTTGGTTGATTCACCGTGGGAGAATCATCATGAGAACTGAGATTAAATCTAGTTATCATTGGTGTACTTACAGGTTTGCACTCTTCCATGCCATACTTCTTTAGAATTTGCTTAAGGTATTTTTCCTGTGATAAGAATATGCCATCTGTAGTTTGATGCACTTGCAAGCCAAGAAAGAATGTTAGTTCCCCAAGTAAAGACATTCAAAATTCTTGCTACATAACAGAAGAAAATTTCTGACTCATATATTCTTCATTACTTCCAAAAATGATATCATCAACATATACAACCACAATCAATAGTTTTTCATTTTCAATTTTTGTGTACAAGTTGCTATCAGCAGATCCCTTTGAAAATGCTTGTTGATGAAGATATTTGTCAAGATGATAATACCATGCCCTTGGAGCTTGTTTGAGACCATATAGAGCCTTTTTAAGTCTACAAACAAGATTTTCATCATTTCCCAAAATGAACCTTTCTGGTTCTTCTATATAAACTTCTTCTTCTAGATCACCATTGAGAAATGCAGATTTAACATCCATTTGATAAACTTTGATTTGTTGAGAACTTGAAAAAGCAAGAAACATTCTTATGGCTTCAAGTCTAGCTACAGGAGCAAAATTTTATTCAAAGTCTATACCTTCTTGTTGAGTATACCCCTTGCAAACAAGTCTAGCTTTATTTCTTACAACATCCCCATTCTCATTTAACTTGTTTTTGAATATCCATTTGGTTCCAATGACATTTTTGTTATGAGGTCTTGGTACTAATTCCCAAGTGTGATTCTTTTCAATTTGATCAAGCTCTTCATTCATGGCTTGAACCCAACATTCATCTTTGCTAGCTTGATTGACATTGTGAGGTTCAATAGTAGATAGAAATGCCAGATAGCTAGAAGATCCCACAAGAGTCCTTCTTGTTTGTACACTTGATCCCTTATCTCCCAAAATTTGAGATTCTGGATGATTCTTTTGAACATATCTGGATGGAGCCTTTTCAGATAAATCATCTTCAGGTTCTTCATTGGGTTCACTATCTATATCATTGCTATTTGATGTAGAAGGACATAAGTCACCATCGTCTTCATTTGTTGTTTGTTTTTATTCCTTTGGGGCTGCATGAGACTCATCAATAACCTCATCAATACATTCAACAATCTTCCGAAGTCTTTTATTGTAACATTTATATGCTTTACTCGTAGAGGAGTAACCAAGAAGTATTCCTTCATCTGCTCTAGGTTCAAACTTGCCAAGTTTTTCATCATTATTTTTGATAAAGCATTTACTTCCAAAAACTCTAAAATGCTTCACAGATAGAGAATTACCATACCAGAGTTCATATGGAGTTTTGTCACTATTTACACGAACGTGTGCCTTGTTGAGAATGTTTACCGCTGTATGTGCTGCTTCTCCCCAAAATGTGTCAGGTGTTCCAGAATCATCAAGCATAGCTCTAGCCATATGTTGAACTGTTCTATTCATTCTTTCTGCTACACCATTTTGTTGTGGAGTTCCATCTACAGAAAATTGTATTTTTATGCCATGTTGTTCACAAAATTCAAGGAATTCATTTGAAGTATATTCTCCTCCTCGATCAGATCTAAGACATTTGAGTTTTAGATCTACTTCATTTTCAACTAGAGCCTTACAGATCTGAAATTTCTCAAATGCTTCATCTTTGTGCTTTAGCAACCCAATCCAACACATTCTAGAGAAATCATCAATAAATAAGATATAGTATTGTTCAACACGAGGTGAATTTTTCCTCATAGGTCCACATATGTCAGTATGAATGAGTTCAAGAGGCCTACTTGATGATCCTTCCTTGGCATTAAATTGCACTCTGGTCTGCTTGCCGAATTGGCACGATTTGCATATGATACTTTCAGGTAGAGTAATATTGGGAAGACCACGAACAACATTAAGTCTGCTTGATTTGTTGATTTGAGAGAAGATTAGATGCCCCAACCTTCTATGCCATAGCCAGTTTTCTGGAGATTTACTCAAGTAACATTGTTCTTTGTAGTTCTTCAATACATATAGGTTGCTTGGAGTTCTCTTTCCTTTTATAATTGTTTTACCTATATCAAGATCACGAACCACACATTCTTTTGAACTAAAGACAACTTCAGTTCCTTGATCACACATTTGACTTACACTTAACAGGTTATGCCTTAATCCATCCACATACATGACATCATTAGCCTTCATCTTTTCTTTTAGAAACACAGACCCTTTTCCTTTAATTACAGTAGGAGTATCATTTCCAAAAGTAACTTTCTTTTCCTTTTCTAGAGTACTATATGCATGAAGTTTGGTTTTGTCACCTGTCATGTGTCTTGAGCATCCGCTATCAATGTACCATTGATTTTCTTCACCTTCTGCAAATAACACTATGCCACAATTTTCAACCTGTAATTCCTTCTTTTTCCATACTTTGGAGTTTGAAGGAAAATGCTCTCTTGGCTGAAATTTTCTCCTGCATTCAGCTTCTTCATGCCCAAAGTTATTGCAATAAGCACATTCAACTTCATTTAGAAGAGGAGAAAAATTGTTATAGGTATTCTTCTTTGTTTCAATATTAATCCTTTTCTTTCTCGCTTCTCTTGTCATGATGGTTTTATATGCAACACATTGAACAACTTTGTGACCAAAATTGTGACATGAGAAGCATTTTCCATTGAAGAAGAAATTTCTGTGATCATGAAATCTTCTACTTGAATTTACCTGTTGATTGGTGTTTCTTTGAAAGATATTCCTATTAGTGTTCTTTGAATTGAGATGATCATGCTTTACCTGTAAAGATTCTTTATTCCCTTGCTGAGTGGTAGAATTTTGTAAACCAGCTGTAGCTGCTTTTAGATAATTTAGTGCTGAAGCCTGAGAAGATTCCCCGGTATATCCAAGACTTGTCTTTACAAGAGGAGAGCGTTGTACCTTGATAATTTCATTTAGGGTTTCAGATCCTTTAGCAAATCTGAGATTCAGAGTCTTTTCTTTCTCAAAATATTTTCTTAGACTTACCACTTCACATTCTAATTTCTCAATGTGTTTCTTTGCTTCTTCAAACTGCCTTTTCAGAACCTCTATGGTTATTTTCCTTTCTTCTAAGAGTATTTTACTTTCTTCTAAGTGTATTTTGAGTTGATTGTTTTCTTCAAGAAAATCATTGTCCTCTAGAGCATCCACATAAGTATCATTTTATTCTCTAGATTCAAATGCCATGACAAGTCTAAGATCTTGTTCACATTCTTCCTCACTATCAGATAACCCATCACTATCTTCATAAGTATAGTAAATTTTTCTAGTGCTAGACCGGTTCTTATTTCTTCTTGCTACTTCTTTTCCTTTTGCAGATATTTCTTTATAAGGATACTTAGCAGCATAATGACCAACTCTTCCACAATCAAAACCTTTGAAAGGAAGCTTACCTCTGAATCGTCCTGTGCCAAGTTGAAATTTCTTTACAAAATTTACCTTATCTTCTTCTGAGATATATCCCGATCCTTCTGCTTCTTGCACTTCTTTCCCTTTTGTAGAAGCTCTAAAGATGGATTCTTTGACTTCAGATGGTCCTCCTCTTCTCATTTCATATGCGGTTAGTATGCCATGAAGTTGTACTACAGTAAGATTCTGAAGATCCTGTTTTTCTTCAAGAGCAGAAACTTTTGACTCAAATTTTGCTGTTAGCGATCTTAAAAATTTTCTCAACCAAAGTAGATTCGGTTATTGTTTCTCCTAGATTTCTTATATGATTTACAACATCATCAATACGTAAAAAGAAACTGGCAATACTCTCATCACTATGCATCTTTAAATTTTCATATTCAATTCTGAGAGTTTGGAGTTTTGCACTTTTTACCTTTGCATCACCTTCATAACTTAGAATGATTTTGTCCCACATTTCCTTTGTTGTATTTAGCTGCATAACTTTGACAAATTCAGATTCATTCAGACTTCCTGTTATAGCATTGACCGCCTTTGCATTTGATTCATAATTCTTCTTTTCAGTCGGATCTGTTGGTATTGTAGCTGGATATTGATATCCTTGTTGAACAATGGCCCATACATATGTTCCCATAGACTGAAGATAGGATCTCATCCTTGTTTTCCAGAAGATTAAATTGCTTCCATTAAAGAGCGGAGGCTTGATAGATGCTGTTCCATCTTGATTGCTCATCTTGCTTGATCTTCCTTCTAGCGGCTAAGCTTTTTCAGAAGGACCTCCTCTGATACCAATTGTTGGGAAAAATACTGAGAGGGGGGGTGAATCAGTATTTAGTGCAGACCGAAAACTTTTTAACTTTTTCTTTCTCTACAACCCATACACTACTTTACTGAATAAAACTCGCGTATACACGTGGATATCCTTCAGAAAACTCGCGTATGTCTAGAGATATAATTATTGCATTTAATTCTTAACTTGGATCATTGTATCATTCATTCATCAGATGTATAGTAAGCAGTAAATAGATGCAGTAAGAATAGAATAAATCATCACACATAAGCAACACACATGAAAACCAGGATTTAAGGTGGAAACCCAATTTGGGAGAAAACCACCGCTGCCGTCGTCTCAGTCTTCAATATTTATTATGTAAAGAAAACTTCTTATAACCATGTACTGGCGCAGACTCATACTAGCACGCAGGCACCCACCTGCAGAAGGCCACAACCTTCTTTCGTTTACCAGCCTCTCCTGGAAGGGAGCTACAACCCCCTGCTCTCATTTACCAGCCTCTCCTGGAAGGGAGCTACTACCCCCTGCTCTTGTTTACCAGCTACTACTGGAAGGGAGCCACTACCCCCTCACTGAAGGCTTGACCCTCAGTACAACTGCAGACCACATTTCATCAATTTTCAAACTGGATCAAACAGCTTCAACACAACCCTTCACTTATCAACAAATATACTTCACCCAATACTTCAAACAGAACAGTGAAACCACTGTAACCATAATTTCAGAGATAACCCAGACTTCAGAATAGATATGCAGAAACACATTCAACCTTGAGCAATCATAAGATCAAATTCCATACGTGCTTTTATTTAATCAGAACCGCGTATACACGCGCTTTTCATTAAACGAACCCGCGTATACATCTGTGCATTTTTTAATAAACTCTAACTTCTCACATGCGCTTTTATTATATCAGATCTGCGTATACATGCGCTTTTTCCACAACAAACTCGCGTATAGATCTGTAAATGAAAGCTTTGCAGAGCATACCAGATCTATAAACTTACCCAGATTTCTTCATTATCTTCAGCAGACTTTGCGCCAGATTTTCACCAGTTCTTCTTCTGCAGATCATCTTAGAGATTCATCATCATCAGATCTAAGGATTTTGAAACATCCATGGGTGCATCATAGATTTAGATTTATCAATCAAGAACAAAGTTCATTCATGCAGATATACTTCAAGGTGAAGTATTCATTCAATACCCAGACACATGCACACCTTGCACTATGATCTTTTTCTCCTTAAATAGATTTAGCCTTTGTCAATACCATGAACCAAAACCACACCACTACTCATGGTATTCCTGGACGGGATCAAATAGATATTCCAGCGCTCAATACAATGGGTCAATACCATGGTAACACCCCTGGATTTATAAATTTAGAGCGCAAATAGCCATACGCGACTTGGTACGTACTTTTCCGCGTGCATACGCTACTTCTCCTTAACAAACCCGCGTATGCATTGTGACATACTTTGTTCAACATTATTCTGGCACTTTCTGAATTCCACCTCCATCAAGAACAATCTTCATCAAATAGGTTGCCATCAAGGACAACACATTGCATCATATCGCTAACAGTCTTATTTCATCAAGTAGGTTGCCATCAAGGACAACACATGCCAACATGAGGGATGGAAAGTACACATGCTAATTGTGAGTAGTTTTTGTGTAACCTAGAAATACCCCCAATTCTACTATCAACTCTAGCTTCTTCATTGATTCTTTAGATACATGGCAAAGAGGCTCCAAAAATCTTGAAGTGTGACACATCCGACTTTAACCTCGAGAAAGTCTCCTTGAGTGTAATTATGCTCAGAATCCAATGAGGACTCCGGTTCTACAAATAGATGGTTGTCTTGCATGCCTCAACCCACAAGTTCATAGGTAAGCCTTAGTCACACAACATTGCCCCTCCTTCTCCCACAATGCTATGGTTATTTCTCTCATGCACCCCATTTTGATGTGGGTTGTGGGGTGCTGTCAACTCTTGTTGAATGCCTTCTTTTTCAATTTTTTTTTTTAAAAATTCATTCAACACGTACTCACCTTCATTATCACTCTTGAGAGCCTTCACCTTCTTGTCGGTTCCTTTCTCCATCAGTGCCTTGAATTCTACTAACTTGGAGAATTTCTCATCTTTCTTCCGTACTTAGAAGATCCAACACTTTTGTGAGAATTCATTAATAAAAATGAAAAATTATTTGTGCCTGGCAGTGGAAGCTGTCGAGAAAGGTCCACACACATTAGAGTGGATCTTTTATACGACTGCATGTGCTTTGCTTTCTCGATCATGGAATGTGGATTTTGTATACTTCCCCAAAGTACATCCTTTTAATACATCATGTTTCTCAAGTGATCCTTTGGGGAAGCTTGTGGTTATCTGCTACATGATCTTCAGGGTTTCATGATGCAAATGGCCAAGTATTTTATGCCAAATTTCATCGACATCGCGACTTTGCACCTTATTTTCCTTAGTGCTTAATGAAACACAATCTTCCACATCTAATTTATCCGTGTTATTCATACAAACCTTGATCCGCTTCACTTGTCTTGTGGCTATGTGTCTCAAGAAT
Organism: Pinus albicaulis; assembly: GCA_034641835.2. Taxonomy (NCBI): domain Eukaryota; kingdom Viridiplantae; phylum Streptophyta; class Pinopsida; order Pinales; family Pinaceae; genus Pinus; species Pinus albicaulis. The sequence continues at coordinate 1,558,581,382 of CM076584.1, forward strand.
GCCTTTCCTTTGCTGAAGATGAAATCATAACCACAGTCTTCCGAAATTGCAACAGAGATGAGATTTTATTTAGGCCCGGAATGAACATGACATCCTTGAGCTTGAGGGGGGAGCCCTACTCCCTTTCAAGGTGATGTTGAGTCTCCAAAATTTCATCCACTTTTACCCACATTTCCATCATTTCACCCTCATCTTGTAGCTCATCACTCATTCTGTAGCTACATAACCCTACATTATGTAACCATTTTCATGATCATATGGGTTTATAATTATATTTTCCAAAGTCATTTATTTTAATTATTTTAAGTGAATTTGTGATTAAATATTATAAAATTAATATGTTTTCATATATACACAAAAGCGGTATAAGTTTTGTGATATTGTAGGCCCACTTGGATATTCTACAAGGGTCCTACTTGGCCTCCTAACTAAAAATTTGAATTTCAAATTCCAACTCATGAGGATTTTTAGAATATTTGAAGAAGATATGGATCATTAAGCTAAGCACATTCAAAGGAGAAGAATCATGGATGTTTTGATATGTGTCCTTTTCAAAACTATGAGAGAATTTGGAGAGGATTTGTATCTTATATTTTTAGGAGATTGGTTGTAACCACATGAGATAAATGTGGATTTAGGAGAGATTTGAGGATCTATAGTTATCTTCAATTTTTGTATAAATAGGAGTGCACCCTTCATACAAATGGTTGTAAATTGTTATTGTTAGAGATTAGAGGTAGCTAGTGGCTAGTTGATAGTTGGAGGTTCCAATTTCCATTCACGATGTGATTTGGAAAGTGAGGAGAGAGAATTCTTGTAATGATTTTATGAAATACATACTTCCACGGTGTGCTTGTTGAGGAATGGAGGGTCCCCATCAACCCCAGTTTGCATACCTTTGTACGTATTGGTAACATAGTATAATTTTGTTATTTCATTTCTTTTCAGCAAGTGTGTTTATATTTTATTCAAGTTTGATTTTCCTTTCAACAATGTGATTTCAATTATGCAAGCGTGGTGTGATTTCAATTATGCAAGAATGGAGTGATTTCAATTATGCAAGTGTGGTGTGATTTTATTTATGCAACTGTGGTGTTATTTCAATTTTGCAAGTGTGATTTCAATTTCATGCAAGTGTGATTTCAATTTCTTTGTGTTTTATTTGATTTAGTTCAAATTAGATTGATATTTTTTGTTTTGTAATTAAGTGTTAATTGAATTTATATTAATCTAATATGATAAATAATCACCTAGTATATATAGTACAAGTATACCTCGTCAGTTTACGAAACCCCGAGTTGAAAATTAAATGACAGGGATTTAATTAACCATTAAATCACCCAACATGTGACTATAATAGCCCCGGTCGCGCTATACCTTCCATTGTCCCCCATCTCGATGTGCATCTACAAAATTTTTTCTTCCAAGTCACTGAAAAAGCCTCTACACCTTGTCATGTTGAACAATGCACCTGAGTCCAAGTACCACACACTCCCCATCACTGTGTTGGTAATGCATGCAATTAGGGTAAAGTCAATCTCAAACTGTGAAGCCAAAGCTTCACTTGCTCCTCCTCCCGAGGTCTTCTTTCTTGCCTTTTTGTGTGGACACTTCGTGGCATAGTGCCCATATTCATGACAATATAAGCATTTAATTTTTGACAAAACTTTATTTTCCCCCCCTTAATATATATTCTGGTTTGGATTGAGATTTCTTCCATTTTCCCTTCTTTTCCTTTCCATCCAATGAAAATTTTTCTTTATCCTCGCCCTTGGATGAAGTCCCATCTCTAGTATTCTGCCTTATTTCCTCTTGTACCAAATTAGACCATAAGCGTTCCAAATTCTGTAGTTTGTCCCTCTCGTTCACAGAATCGTGACAACTATGTCGACCCTTGGGAAGACCCAGAAGGGCTACGCTTACCAAGTGTTCTTCAAGAACATTTACACCAACCTTGCTAAGTTCATCACGACATTGTGTGAACTTTCTTAGATACTTTATATTAGTGTCATTCTTTTGCATCTTGATACTTCAAAGTTTATTCTTGAGCGCCAACTTCCTGTGGTCACTACTATTTCAAAAAATTATGTCAGTACTTTCCACATTGCAAACAAACTCTATTTTCAGTGGATATTTGAGACAATTTCATCTCGTACTCCCTCCAAGATTATTCTCCTCACCTTAGCTACATCTTCCACTAAGAACGGTTATGGGCATCAGATTCTGATGGTTGTACAAGATCTGTCTTGATGTATTCTATCAATCCATTTTCATCCAATACCGCCTCCATGCACTAAAATTAGAGGTTCCTTCCAAGGAATAATCTAGCCTTAGCCCATTGAAGGCCATATTTTTAGTTCTGAAGAAATCCTACAACACTAATCTCAAAATTCGAGCCTCCTGAGAAAAAAATTTGAAATTTATGCTCTAATGTGAATCCTGCTTTTATACCATGTAGAAATTACGATGTATATTTGCAAATGCTCGTGAAGTTTTAATCAAAATCACAAGACACAAACCTACTCTACTGCTCCATGGACATTAGTTCACAATTTAGAACAAAAAAGTCTCAGACATGCGATAAGAAATCACATACATGCAAATATTAATTTTCCTTGGGAAAGAAATCTGCTAAAAACCCCAATTCCTTCTTGCATTAAATTGGAAGAACATAGATGTATTACAATTGTTTTGATCAATTGAGAACAACCTGTAAGTGAATAGCCTATCTCTCTACTCACTAAGAAGCTTTGACCTAGACTTAGTAAATTTATGCCTCTACTTGAGCTCATATTCCCTTGCATTTCTCCTTGAGAAATTAGGCCCATATTATTTAAGAATTTCTCCAAAATTGATTATGCAATTCCTTTGGCTGATCATCTGACTGCATGCAACACCTATACACTCAAGACTAGTTTGCAAATGATTTTACACTCCCTTGGAATCTCCACCAAGCCCCGGGAACTTGAATTATATGCATGCACTGGCTATTTTGGGTTGATTGATCAGTTAACTAGATCATAACTGAGTTTGACTGAAGTCCCATTGCACAACTTGACCCTCCACTAGTTCCTCCAACAATTGGAACTAGTTTAACTGAAAACAACCTTAGATAACTGACATTTATTGCTACAAATTAGCAATCACAGATGCTTAACTGAACTCTAACTCCTCCAACTAGAATTTACTGAGTAAATTGGGTGACACTTGTCACACAAGTTAACATCATCCAAGTTGTCTGTTGATGTGGAAAATCGAATTTTCTCAATTTAATCAAGGCAAAATCAAATTGAGAATTTCTTGCTACATTTTTTAACATAGATAAACACATTAGTGTGTATAGAACATTAAACACACACGACGTTTAATTGTTTAGCATCGTCATGGAAAATCAAATTTTAAAAATAATTTTAAATGATTATGGTGTGATTTGTAAGGATAAACACGCTGAAAGGAAGAGGCACGTCAGTGTGTTATATTACATTGGGAGCAACGATTAAAAACTGGACAGAATAAAGAGTTAATAATATACCAGTGCATTTTATTACACAGGGAGCACCAATGTGTTATATTACAGAGGGCGCACTGCAGAACCTATAAACGTTTAAAAAAAAATAGAGTGGGTCGACAGGGCTTGGACCTAATTCAATAATTGATTCTCCTAATTTACATGTCAAATTCCCTAGATATAGTAAGTATAGAAACCCATTAAATCTAAAATGCCTAATTTGAAAAACCCTAATTGTGAAGTGGTAGAGGAAGTTAAACCCTAAGGTTAAATTTTGTAGGAAGAAACAAGGGTTTAAAGTAAGTATTGAATTTATTTGTTTTTTGTCTGAATTTTAATTAAATTTAAATAGTAAAGTATATCATAAAAAAATTCACTAGTAAAATCTATAGTAAATTTTTTATTATATATATATATATATATATATATATATTTTGAACTATGAATAAATCTAATAGAAATTGTAAACTATTTTAACAATAAAATTTAAGTTTTTTTCTATCTAGGATTTTGAGTGAATCACCATACCTTTCAACTTTTTATCTTTCGGCGGATCCAAAATAATTTGTAACTCCATAGTGCTGTTGGTATGTCTCTCTTGAAAATTATCTCTCTTTTCATTAGAACATAAAAAAGATTGTAAATTTTTTTATAAGTAAAATAAACAACAAAATTCAAAATTTTTACCATGCAGGTTTTTGTGTGAATCCCAATACCTTTCAGCGTTTGATCTTTTGAATAGTTCTGCTCCTCCAAAGTATTTTGCTGCTGCACAATGTTCCTCGTATGTCTCTCTTGCGAATCGCTAACTTTAATTTTTAGGTAAAATAATGTAATGGTGAATATATTTTTACTATTTAAAAGACTTTATGAAATTAGATTTCTAAAAATCAATTGTCGCTTGTTTTGTACATCGGGGCATTCGATAGTCAAACGCATTGGTGCATTTATATAAAAAGTGCACTGATATTGTCGGGGCTATATATATATATATATATATATATATATATATATATATATATCCAAAATCGTGAAACAGTGCGATTGTTTTGTTTGTTTGTTTTTTTTTTTTACGCAACTGTTCAGTTTCTATTTAAAAGCATTGGTGCTCTAATTATTATAAGAACCAAGTTGGTTGAATTCATTTTTATTTTCTAAAATCGGGAAACAAGTATGTAGCGGTGCTGTTTTTATTTAAAATGCATCAACACGTTTTTTGTAGAATAACACTAAAAATGATAACATATTTTTTTTCGGAATGCTAGAAATAGGTGGAGGTATTATTTGAGCGCCCCAGTGTTGTTAATTTTTTAAACGCATCGGTGCGCTTTGTTTTGATAAGCGCACCAATTGAGTTTAAAAGCTATCTGAAATTTTAATTTCACATAAAATGATATATTTATATTAAATTATTCTTTAGGATCCATCCACATGAATTAGAGTAGTTCATATTATACATTTTCTGCTTAACGTCACCTTATTATTGAAAGATGGTTTGGAAAATATATTGAAATCCATTTTGTGGTTATATGGTTGTTGAGATTAATTTTGGATATGCACACAAATTTTTATTTCTAATTTTTCGAAAATGCAGGGACAAAATCTCAATGATATCAAATGGCCAATTCTTCAAATTCTAGCTCGTTCCATATTGTTGATCAAAATCCTTCACGGAGTTCTCCCTTTCCATCTTGAGTAAGTTCAAATTTTATTTATATTTCGATTATCTAATTGATTTTTTTCTAATCGATGTCAATTTGAATAAAAATCTATCCAAATTTGGAGGAACCCGATTCAAAATCGAGTTTAGATGCAGATAATATGACTCCATATTTTCAAAAAAGTCAGAAGCTCTTATCAGGGGTAGCATATCGCAAGTAGTTGGTAGATGAAAATGGAAATCCTCTTCACCTTGCCAGTTGGAACATGGCATCTTCCAGCCGCAATCCTAGATCAGCGATGGTAATAATTGTTTGGTATAATGTAATTTCAACAAAATTATTGGATTGACGTACTTACTAATATCATTGATATTTTACTTATGACGTTCAATATTTTTTGAAATTAGGATTCTGGTGATGATGAGCGACCCACCTAACATCTTCTGGAGCACCTCAGTACAATGACAACTTGAGAGAAGGCTACATTAAGAGCAAGAATAAGAGAGGAAGCATACAAAGAATGGTTGAATCAACCACCTATTTAATTCCCACTATGTCCAAATTCACCAATTAGGAATGACTACAACAATAGTAGTTCATCACAAATTGGCAATGGAGACAATCAAATGGAGTTTGGTATGGATGAATACTTATGAGATACAAATTACATGGAGGTAATGCTATTAGATTCATTGTAGAATGATGAGATATGGGATGATGCTCATTTTATTGATACCTTATTCAAAAACGTGAAATATGCTTCCACTATCCATATCTTTGGACCTAGCAGCAAGTCAAAGTCTACTCAACTAGGGACAATAATGTTGTTGTAAAATGTGAAAGCAAAGTTTGGCATGTCGAATGCATGTTTCTTGACAATATTGAGGTAATTAACCTCCATGATCGATCAAGTTCCTTATATTTTTTCACACAATAAAAATTACAAATGGTGGATTTTATAAATGTTAAATATTGAAATGGTACAATTATATTCCCCACCAGCTATAAGATATTCAAAGATAAATTTCTTCTGAGAGATATTTCTTGCCGGGTAATTGCGAATAGGCAAAGCAGTTGTTGAAAATGTTGGGTGTTGAGTACATATCATATCATGCATGTACAAATGATTGTATTATATATAGAGAGGAATATGAAAACAAAGAGATATGTTCAAAATGTGAGCATGAAAGGTACCAAAATTAAAAAAATAAGTAAATCAAATGGTACTCCTCATAATATATTGAGGCACATGCCTATAATCCCAAGGATTCAAAGACTTTTTCATTTCAAAGAATTAGCTATGTTACAGGAATGACATGCCTCACACAGAAGTGAGTCAGGAGTTATGTGAATCCAAACACATTCAATAGCCATGAAACATATATAAGATAAAAGGGCTGAAAAATTCAAGGAGAAAGTACAAAGTTAAGGACTCAACATAGCCATGGATCGCTTCAATGCATATTCCCTCCAAAACACCAACTATTCTATTTGGCTCATAGTAGTGATTAATAACAATATCCCACCATGGTTGTTTGTGAAGAATGAACATCTTATGTTGGCTCTCATAGTCCCTGGTAGAAGACAAGTGAAGAATATGGATGTCTACTTACAATCATTGGTAGATGAATTTAAGGGATTATGGGAAGGGATACATGTGTATGATGTATCAAGACCCATCACAATAGAGAGGAGTTTTACGTTTTATGGCATATGTGATTACACCATCCATGATTATCTAGGCTTAGGAGTTTTCTCTCATGAAATATTACATTCTTATTGATTTGTTTAGTAGCAATATTGTTTCACATATTAATTTAATTTGCTACAATTTTTCAGATCTTCATGGTCGCTAACATGCTGGCGTGTATACAATAATTTTGTAGGTCTTGTAACAAAAGGGTATCATGGATGTAAATGTTGTAGAACTTCTCTGAAGGCTAGGTGGTCCAACCACCTACGAAAGCCAATGTATGACTGCTCCAGGGTATTCCCCCTAGAGGAACACCCTTATAGAAGAGCAATATTTGCCTTCAATGGTAAATTAGAGAGAACCCAAAGGCCTGCAATAATGACACCAGCTGAATGGCTTATAGAATATGAGAGAGAGAAGGTGAAGGAGTTTTCAAAAATGTTTGATTCAAATGGGGAGCCTACGTTCGATGATCCATAATTATTCAACACCTATGCTGAGAAATTTCTCATTGAGATGAAAAGGAAATCTGTCTTTTATGAGCTCCCATATTGGGAGAATCTTAAGATTTCCCAGTTAATAAATCCCATGCATATATTTAAAAATGTTTCATCTTATTTTTGAAGGCAGACATCATCGAAATAAAGTGACACATTGGCTATTAGGAGATATCTTATTTCTTCAAAAACTAAAAATAAATGTTGGCCAAGACAAGAAACTAGAGGAGAGGCTGGTCCCTCTTCTTTTTTCAAAAAAGGTGATTTCCCATGGATTTTAAATAAATATCATATTTCTTTGGAAAAGGAATTTATAATGAGTGTTAGGGTGCCTTCTTTATATGGGTCTTCACTATGACATTGCTTCATTGTGGAAGACTGTTTGTACTAAGTACACATGTGAAAAACATGATTTTATTATTTATTATTTTAATTTTTATGTAATGGGATATTTTATAATTAATTTTTGTATAATGTACTATTTATTGTGCAGTTTCATTATCCCCTGCTCGTGCATGGGTGTGTGAACCTTGAATTCCCAAAGACCTACGATATGCCATATCTAAATTATCTGCATTTGTACATTGGATCACATCAAAGGGGATTCATATGGCTAACATTCCACGGTGGCATCAAGAGATAGTTCAAATTGCCTGTATGTTTGAGAAGGAACTTTCGACGAGTTTCATGACTTGTAGGTTCATCTTCTAATTCTCTTAGTAGATGAGGTTGAATTAGTTGGGTTCATTTATTGTCTTTTGGATGTTCTTCTTAAATAGGTACATGAAGAATTGAAAGGTTTTCTTCGACAAAGGGAAAAACCTGAGGGCTCTATGGCAGATGGGTATATATTGTATGACTATTTATATTATGCTAATGAGTATATCAAGAAAATTAACAACACACCAGGTGTGGCAATTTGGGACGATGAAAGGGATGAAGAAAAAAGAGAAGGGGAGCTTCTCGAAACAAATGGAAAGAGGTGCATGATAAAGAGTAAGTGCAAGATTATCATTTTTCAAATTAGTACTTAGTAACTATTCACACTGATCTTAATATTGATGTATCGAATACACTGTATGGTGGTTTTTTTTTTTTTGAAAAATAGTGGAAAGTTTAACCTAATTTACAATTATAATCTACTAAAAAGCTAAATTACAAAGAAACATAGTCATTACTTGGACTCTAGTCTCCGGGGAGGCATTGTGGACATGTAATGGAGAAAAAAAAAATTCAGGACGGTTTGAAAAAATTGAAAACTAAAACAGTGAGCATGGTACGGAAGGATGGCGAGCAAGAGAAGCACCAACATTAGGGCGCTTTCATGTGGCAAGAGTGGCACCCATGCTTCATAACTCTCCCACACTGTACATTGTAAAATTGAAAATTACAGTTGGGAGGGTTTTTCATTTAACCCTTGTCCAGTGCGTTTCTCCAAACGCATTGTTGCATGATATATCTAAAAGCACCACATTTATTTAATTAAAAAATATCACGGTGATTTTTTTTGAGACGCCCTGGGGCATTTCTCCACAGGTATCACACCGGTGCTGTGTTTTTACTATAGCACTGCTATTTTTTTAGAAATTAAAAATCATATAGCGGTGCTCTTTAGAAGATGCGCGAGGCATTTCATTATGCTTACTGGATCGGGGCTTAGTTTGAAAATACCATCGCATTTCTATGAAATTTAAAACTACAGTTCTGCTTCTTACTTGTATGCTGGATCGGGGCTTAGTTTGAAAATACCACCGCATTTCTATGAAATTTAAAACTACAGTTCTACTTCTTACTTGTATGCATCAAGACGTTTTACTATGTAAAGGGCACCAGTGCCGTCGACTATTCAAACACTGGTGTGTTATGCTATTTAGCGCACCATGTTTTTTATTTTTATTTTATAAAAATAAAATTTCGACAATGCACCATGTTATATGCAGCACTGGTGCTTGTATGGATAGTAAAGCACATGTGCGCTTATGGATTTTAGACGAATAGTCCAAAAAACCCGCTAAAACATCCGCCTGCCCACCTTCGGTACAAATGGATTTTTGGGCTATTTTTATAGGGGATTCCGAAAAAACCTCCGCTAGAAGGTATTTTCCTTGTAGTGAGAACAAGATTAGATGATCATATACACTTAATTATGAACTCATTAGATCGATGCTACACCTCAATTGCCTGCACAAATCTCGACTTATTGGTCATATGTTTCAACCTGAACTGTTTTGATCAACTTTACAACTACCCTGCTTACATAATCATGATTTTTTTTTTTTTTTTTTTTTTTTAATTTTTTAAATTTTATTTTTTTTAAATTTTTTAGATTTAGATTTAAATTTTATTATTATTAATATATATGTGTGTGTGTGTGTGTTTTTATATTTATATTTATTTTATTATTATTATTATTATTATTATTTTATATTAGGAAATTGACCTCCTATCACAATTTTTGAAATGAACATGTCTTTTTTTTTTTCAATTGCTAATAGGTTTCTTAGTTGCCATGTCAAGAGACCTATATTCCTACTTTTGAACTGATATTCTAGCAAACACAGTCGAAACAAAAAGTGTCATAAAATTTTTGGATGACTGTTGAATGGAAAAATGTATATTCACTCTCATGAATGTAGAAATATAATTTTTTTGGTGTATATATGTGTGTGTGTGCAATTAAATATTAAAAAGTAAATTCGAAAAAAATGAATATATTTTATAATTTCATTAATTGAGGTTCACAAGTATTTCATTTCCATAATCCCAAAGATTTTAAATCAACTTAAAACCTCAAAAAATCGATAAATAATCTAAAATTATACCTCGTTATGATATATTGTGATTTTAACTTTAATTTATGTTTCTTTATGATTTTGGATTTTTATTCTTTTCCAGTGTTCACTCAGCAATATTCATTGTAAAAAGTTTTATAAACAAACAATATCTCTCAACAAAATTTAATAATGACCACGCGATAACACCTCCATCTCCATTATAACAAGTGTTGTTGGATGTAGTGCAATCCCCACCCATTATATATATATATATATATAAGCAAAAGTGAAACAAAAAATGTCAACAACTTATTTAGCTGTGTTATTTCCATTGCTTGACACCCCAATCTTCAATCGATGTCCCCTGCTCTTTACGAACTTTCACCGATGGGAGAAGTCTTGGTATGGAGGAAATCACTTGAATGATAGGATCAATGGTAAGGTATAACATGACTTCCAAGTCCCATTCAAAGGAGAGGCTCAATTAATGGTTCAAATGATTTAAAAAAATTTGAAATGCTTCCCAATAAATACCTATGAAGGATGGCCTATGGCTTAGGAATATTCAATAATGATGAATTCTTAAGATCAAAACTTCCAAAATCCCTCACTTGTGTTTGATGCGTTTATACCGGGGTTCAATGTGTGGCAAGGATGACTCATTCAGTGGAAAGATTCAAATAAAGCATGATATTCGGGAGAAGCTAGGGTGACTTTCCACGAAAAACCCCTTGAGAGAAATACTATAAGATACCAAGGGTTGAGAGATACACCATGTTAGAGGCTCATCTAGTGATCACCTATAGTTAAGAGAAAATGTTTTTTAATGATGAACTACAAAGTGAAAACCTTTAAGAAATCCCCTAGTCAAAGCAACTTCAAGGGTTCCCTTTTAGTGTGATAGCTAGAGAATAAATTTATTCAAAATTACACCATTTGGAATTTGTTCAAAACTAGAGAATGCCTAGAGGAGACATAAATGAAGAAACTTGTCTGGATGGAATCCTAAAACCCATATAAAATATCCTTATCCTTAGAGGACGAATAAAAGAGGGAGAAAAGAGGTGAAATAACGATATTTCGCTAAGTTAATCTGATCCCCAAGGATCTAGGACCAATGCCTTGCTATTGGGAATATTGGAGTCGAAATGATCAAGATTTAGGAATTTCGCTCTTCAAGGAGGCCTAAAAAATCAACTACGCTCTCTATGGATGCAACTTCACAACAACGTTAGAATTTTATACTTTGATATGCAATATTTGATGGAGTTTCAAGGTAAAAGGTACACAACCTACCCCTAGGAAAAAATGTTTTTCTTTCCGAGATGAATAACATATGCAATGAGCCAAGATTACAAGTGTTTCATAAATTCAAATTAATATGTAGGGCACAAGTAAAATCATGACATAGAATTCCATACATTAGACATGAAACATTATGAAATTCGCATGAAAATAATACTTACAAGACAAAAATAGTATATCCCTCCATACACTTTAAAAATAGAAGCTCCAAGAGAGATAATGAAAATATTGCACACATCAAAATGCATTTAATCATCCAAATCATTCCACAAATTGTAGACCCAAAATATTTAGAAAGATAAATTCCAAATCCAAGTGATGATGAATGAGAGAGGATGCCTCTTTGTTGAGATTGAACAAGAATTTTTTTTGGCACCTATGATCCTAGTGAAAATTAAGCACCTTTACTAGGGTAGGGCCCACAGGGTATTTTTAGGTGTATGTCTATTTTTATTATCCCTTAATTTAGATGGACATTAAACTATAATCTATTATAAATGTGGACTTGAAAATAGTTAAATGAAGTGGAAAATTAGTTAGCTAAGTGACTTTCGAGTTAAGAGGTTGGTTGGTGGGACATGCAAAGTGACTCCAGTGTAACTGAACGATTCTAGTTGTAACAGAGTTGGAAGTGCAGTGGTGCATGAGTTTGTGCAAGTTGTAAATATTTTAACTCAGTTAAGTGAGCTAAACTCTGTTGTGTTAGTTATAATTGAAGATACACTTGTGAGAGATCAAGTGAATTAATTATTAATTAATTCACATGTAGTGATTTAACATGCAACTAAAGATTTACTATTATTAACTGCATGCATGTCAGATCCAGTGGTGACCCAGTTGAGTTCTAGGTAAAAGGGAAGATAACTATTAGTTGCGACATTATACGCTAGCACACATGCAAGCACTGTTACACTAAAAATTGTCATCCTGACATTCTGCTATGTGTATGAGCTCATTATAACTCATACTTCTCCCTTTGCAAGTCTAACATATTAGTTCCTCATGTCAAGCGTTGAAAATCAGAGAAATGTTCCTAAAAAATCTCCTAAACTTTGGTGTCGCACTTTCTCTCTATCTTGCCTGCGGTCCCACACCTAATGTTCAGCTCTCTTGCGTACCTGAACGCACTTTATTTGTGTTAAAGGTGCAGACCCCTGTAAGATAAAAAAGGCGCAAGTAAATTCCAAAAAGCTCAATTAAAGTAAATTTTGGAAGCTTCTAGAATGGATCTTGCGGTGGCAGAACCGCTCTTGTGAGGTGCATGAATCCCTTACCTTATGGAGCTAACCCCTTGATGTGAGGAGCTTATCCATTTGAAGGAGGATTCTATCCCTTCATACTTGGAACAGAAAACCTCCTCTTTTCCACTATAAAAAGAGGCATTGGGTAGCCTCAAAAAAGAGGTCAAGCTTAAGAAGATTTGAGGTTAAGTGCTGTTGAGATTTAAACTCAGTTGACTAAGACTTTTGTGAGGAGAGATTACATACCTCTACTTGTCTTGGTTGGAGGAGTGCAGAGCTTATAAAAGTAGAGGAGACTCCTGCTTCAGACCCCGGGAAGGCCTTCCGAACATCAAGGCTCAGGTTGTAAGGTTTTCCTTCTTTTGAAATTAGTACAAATATACTCATTTTTCTCAATAAGCTGTCTGTTCATGGTTTATTTCATAGATTCCTTGATCACTATGATAAGCATGGTTTATGATGATGTCTATACAGGTGATATGTAATATTTTTCTTGTTTGTGACTGCAGGTTTACGAGGAAAACTCCTTCAAGTGCACGAGGGACAACAACGACTTCAAACAAGCGCTGGACATACGGTAAGTCTTTTACACCTCTATAGAGATTTTGTAAACCTTACATGCTTAGAGAAAGATTAGTCTATTTGGATGTTTGTTGCTAGATAATTTTAGTACTAGGGAGATTGGTCTTGTCCGCAAGACAGATTAATCCTCCAACAAATTGGCGACTCCGCTGGGGAAAGAACTTGTTGTTTTTTGGTTCTCTTTTATTTTGATTTGAGGAAAATTTTTTCCTGGTTTTTGATTGATGGATATCTGCCTGGGTAGCTTAGGTTTTCTCTGTTTTTGAAAAATTTGAAATCTTTTATGTTTTTCTTGAGCTTTTATGGGGACCGCACTTTGTTCTTTTGCACAGTGCGGGAAGTTTCGCACTTTCCTTAAGTAAACAGTGCGGGACCGCACCTGTTACTTCTGGAAGCCTGCGAACCCTGTTAAATTTTGGAAAAACTTTAGATTTCTTTTTTTCTAGTTTAGTTTAGATTTAATTTAGGATTCTTAGCATCTACCCAGATCTGTATTTCTCTGTCAAAAAGCCTTGTTTATGAATTTCTTTCAGCAAATTCTTCATCTCATCAATCTCCATTAAGTTAATTGGGTGTTTTGAGTCTCTTTTTTGAGAAATTTTTAATTTGATTTCCTTTGTTCATTACTTGGAGGTTTGTCTCAGTCTTTTCACAATTTTTCATCTTTTTGCTTGCTAAATTGTGTATGAGTGTTAATCGCCTTTGAGTGTTTTTTGATCTTTGGAACTCTCACCCGATTTTCTTGACTTGCACTTGATTGGTTCTTAGATTACATTAGAATCATCTTGTGTTTGAGAATTCTCTTGCATAGATCACATTTGCATAATTAGAATTCTCATTTTTAGAATATGAATGAAAAATTTGCATAGATTACATTTGCATACTTTTCATGTGAATTGTGCATAGATTACAACTGCATAGTTTACATTCTAAAAAATCAATCGTAGATTTAGATCAGTTTCTCTGATTTGAATTTAGATGTTTTTATGCTTGTTTTAAAAACACAAAAATATAAAAAATTGTTTTGGGATTGATTTGCATTAGTTTTTCTTGATGAAATTAGTGCATTAGAGAATTTGTTATATTTTCTCTTAGTGATCAATTTTTGCATTGTTGTAAGTGTATGGAAACTCTCTCCTTAATTTAGTTAGGATTCATCGAATTGAAAAGATTACATTATCATATTCGATTGCATTCAGTTTTGGGTCGGGTCATAACACCATTGGTTTCATATCGATTTACCCGTTTGAGTAATAACAGCCTAAATAACACATCGCTTAATTAAAATCCATCTAGTAATTTTTAAATTTTTAGGGCTCTTTCCACCAATCTAGCTCAGGATTAGTGCTTTGAAATAGGTTGTAGTTAACTTTCCAAAGTAGCAAAAACAAACAAGTAGATAAATCTTGCGGTAGGAAATAAATCCAATTGTAATTGGTACAATCTGGGAAGCTTCTCTTAAAGAAGTCAATCACGAGATCATGTCCGAACCTTTGAGACAATCAATTCTGTTTCATTGGGAAAGATAGAAGATTTTGTGCGCATTACAAACGGTAAACCTCGGATTAACCATTGTCGAGGAGCCTGGGGTCACTTGTCGGTAAACCTCGGATTGACCATGTTGAGGAGCCTTCAAGGGGTTGAGCTTTGTTACTCTGCCCTTGCGCGTGGGATCGGATCGTAGACTGTTCCCCCAGTTTTATTTGTTATCGTTGGTAACTTTAGTGTCCATAAACTTAAGATTATTTCCTAAGGTGATGGTGAAGGAAAGATCTCACTGTACCTGGAGCAGACATCGACTAGACTCACTTGGACTCTCTGGGGGGTTCTCTTCACTCGAGATGGTTTTGTGAAGAAACTTGTGCCAGTATGTTTCATTAAGCAGGTTGTCCGGGTAACTGTTCCAAACGCCCTTTCTGTATTAAATTATACGATGTTGGATTTCATCACCAAATAGTGTTTTTAGTACGGGAAGTTACTGTTTGTGTGTGGTTTGACTGCTAGATTTGATAGCGCGTGTTAATTTGTTTTTTTTTACTTTTAGAGACCATAGGTGTGAATTGTGAATTTTAATTGGTAGGTCTGAATTATGAATTTTTAATTTTAGTTTTAAATTGTTAATAGAATTCACTGAAGTTGAATATAATGGCAACTATTCCGGAATTTACCAAACAAGGAACCCCTCTTAACGAGAATCCTAGTAATTTTCCTTGTTTTGGAAATGTTGGTCCTCCTTATATGGCTACATTGTCATTACCTGGATTTACAATAGGTTTACCGATATGGTTATTTTCAACTTCGTTGGCCCCGAATACTCCAATTGTTCCACCTCAACCGGATGCTTCACTTCAACAAAGTTCACCGTATCAACATCACCAACCTTCTATTGACCCTTTACCTTCTTCGCCTAATATTTCTTCCTCCATTTCTTCCTCTTCGCTTGGTAAAAGCCTTGACGCTAGTAACCAGGTGGTGAAGAAGAAGAAAGGGAAGAAGAAGAAGAAGAAGAAGCAAGATAAGAAAGAAGTCAACCAATCAACCATGGCTGTAAGTGTTAGTTGTGTTGAGGAAACCTTCAACATGCATCGTAAACCCAAATACCCTTGCAGGCTTTGTAAGGGTGACCACTTCCTTATCAATTGTCCTGGTATTCCAAAGGTCTTGGAAGTGTGGTCAGAAACATCTCATCAACTTTCCGTTGATCCATCAACCAGTGATAGTCAGGTTCCTGGGAAAAAGGGTAAAGTTAGGTTTCCTTGTAAGTTATGCAAAGGGAGTCATCAAACTCACATTTTCCCTCACATGGATGAAGCCTCAAAATTGTTGGAAAACCTTACTGTTCCACAGCAAGAATTTCCAACTGGTTACCATAAAATTTCTCCCAACCTACCGTTAACTGACGGAGTGATTGATTTAATTTCAAGTACAATCGATTCCACTCTTCCATTGGAGAGTGAAACTCATATCACTCAGGTTGATGATCCGTTAGTTGATCAAGTGGTCGATTCGATTTCACATTCAGTCGATCCCATTCTCCCTGTAGAGAGTGAACTTCATACTGCTCAGGTTCTTCTTGTTACATCAGATTCTTCTACACCGGGGGGCATTTCACCAGTTTCTACAGAACCCCCTCCAAGTACTGAGGTCTTTCCCTTTGATTGGAATAGACTGACAGAACCTCGTCTTCCTTCCTTTATCCCTTTCCAAATAATTGTGAAGTTTGGTGGTAGGGACATACACCGCACACAGGTAGATGAAGGTGCTTCTGTTAGTATTTTATCCTCAACTGTTTGGAAAGCTTTGGGTTCCCCTCAGCTTGTGCCTATTACGCAGAATTTGAAAGCTTTTAACAGAACCATTAGTGAACCTTTAGGGATCCTTCCTAAGTTTTCTATTACTTTGGAAGGTAAAACTGTCTGTATTGATCTTATGGTAGTTCGGGGTCCCTTGGATTTCAATTTACTCCTTGGGTGAGACTATGTTTATGCAATGAAAGCTGTCGTATCGACACTATTTCGCGTGATGTCTTTCCCTCACAATGGTAATATTGTGACTGTAGACCAGCTTTCATTCCATAGTCTTGTTTCGACTACCAATAATCTGACATCCCTGAATGTTCCTAATTCTAAAGTGGTATCTACCCCGCCACGGGTTAATTATGTGGCAACTAGTCCCATGTTTTCAATTACCGATGTAAGCGAGCCTCTCACTGTTTGCTCGTCTTCCTTTGACTTAGATCCAGTAATTGACATGGAAAACTCTATGGGATTATTTGAACACGATGTTCTTATCCCTTTTGAGTCCCTTGACATGTGTTCCTTTCAGAGAACTATTCTTCCTTCTGATGAAGACCTCTTGGAAGCCATGATCAAGGTGTGTCCATTGACATGTGTTTCTTCCAGTTGGAAGCCATGATCAAGGGTCTGAGGAGAGTTCCTTTTACTGTGTCAACCTCATTAAAAAATTAATCAGTGAGTCAGAGGATAGTTCCTTTTACTGTGTCAACCTCGTTAAAAAAAGAATCAGTGAGTCCGAGGAAAGTTCCTCTTACTGTGTCAATCTCGTTAAAAAATGAATCAGTGAGTTTGAGGATAGTTCCTGTTACTATGTCAACCTCTTTAAAAAAATGAAACATGTCTTTGAGGATAGTTCTTGTTACTGTGTCAACCTCATTAAAAAATGAAACATGTCTTAGCTGAGGACAGTTCTTTTCCTGTGTCAACCTCATTAAAAAATGAATTAGTAGGTAGATTGTAGAGAGTAGATTAATAGATTAGAAATAAGTAGTTTCTGAGGATAGTTCCTGTTACTAAGTCAACCTGGTTAAAAAATGAAATGAGGAAAGTTCTTTTCCTGTGTCAACCTCGTTAAAAAATGAATCATTTGGTTAGAGGATAGTTCCTTTTATTGATTCAACCTCATTAAAAAATGAATTAGGTATGAGGATAGTTCTTTTCCTGTGTCAACCTCATTAAAAAATGAAGCAGCCAGTTATATAGGTAGATTGTAGAGAGTAGATTGATAGATTAGAAATAAGTAGTTTCTGAGGAAATTTCCTGTTACTGAGTCAACCTCATAAAAAAATGAATCAGGTAAGAGGAAAGTTCCTTTTATTGTGTCAACCTCGTTAAAAAATGAATCAGTGATTGAGGATAGTTCCTTTTACTGTGTCAACCTCGTTAAAAAATGAAACAAGTCTGCTGAGGACAGTTCTTTTCCTGTGTCAACCTCATTAAAAAATGAATCAGTAGGTTATATAGGTAGATTATAGAGAGTAGATACGAGGATAGTTTCTTTTACTGTGTCAACCTCATTAAAAAATGAAACATATAGGTGAGGATAGTTCCTTTTACTGTGTCAACCTCATTAGAAAAATGAATCAGTGTATGAAGAGGAAAGTTCCTTTTACTGTGTCAACCTCGTTAAAAAATGAAACACGTTGCCATGAGCATAGTTTTTCTCTGTGTCAAGCTCATTAAAAAATGAAACAAATCCTCCTCTAATTGAGTCGAGTCTTTGACTAGATCTCGTAAATGTTAAGTCATATATTTAGGTTAGTTATTTCAGTTTTTTGCATAATTTTCTTACAGTTTTAGGTCGGGTCTTTCATATGATCTTGTAAATGAACCTTCATTCCATCCAGCTATTAATTACCAGCAGTATACTTAGTTGAATGAAATGAAGTTGGGGGCATGCGCTCTAGCAGTTATGCTTAGGGGGCATCAAGCACAATTTTCTTTCTATTTCAAGCTTGTGTAAAAATGAAACCACTATGAAGCATAGTTTTTCTCTGTTTCAAGCTTTTGTAAAAATGAAACCTTTCTTGAGTTGATTTCGGTTATTATTTTCAAGACTCATTAAACTCATGAAAATCCCAAGATTATTTTGCTATCTTCCATTCTCGTAAAACACATGAAAATGCCGAGTTCTTTCCGTCTTTTCCTGCTCGTAAATTAATTTGAAAGTCGGCCACAGGAGTACATTTTTATCCCTTTTTCGAACTCGTTAAAACTTACGAAAAAGTGAAAACCATGAGTACATTTTTATCCCTTTTTCGAACTCGTTAAAACTTACGAAAAAGTGAAATCTTGAGTTCTCTTTTATGCCCTTTTCAGACTCTCTAAAAATGAAAAGATCGCCGAGTACTTGACTATTCGAACTCGTTAAAATAAATGAACGGTCGTCCCTTCAGTATAATTTTACCCCTTTTTTGGACTGAAATGGACTATTTACAAAAAAGGTATACGTTGACTAATTACGGTCAATAGAGTTCTCTCCCGCATCATTTTATCCTTTTTCGGGCTCGAGAGACTAAATTTACGAAAAAGTACACCCATGGAGTTTTCTTAAGTTTTGCTATTACGGCTCACAAAATGAAAAACACGGGTTTCTCTATCTTTGGACTCATTTAAATTTAACGATCGGGACATAACGTATCCAACGAGGCTCGAACCACTCCTTCTTAGGGTTCGAATCTTAAACTAAGTTGGACTCATCCGAAGGATGAGCTTATAAACAAGCAAATGTTATCCTCATCAAGCTTGTCAAAAATAAAGAGGTACTTGCCAGAAATGGTGGGGGGAAAGAGAGAAAAATGGACTTGTTTGTTGTATTTTGATTTTTCGAAAAGCCAGTTAACCACTCTTGAACACGACACTTTTTTTCCACCTGGGTTGGGAAATCCCTTGCCTAACAGTTAATCAAACCACATTGAAAGTCTTCAGTCGGTTTCTGGGTATTAGCTTTGGTTCAATTGTCACCAAGCCATCTACAGTGTCGTTATGTGTTCAAGAGGAGAGTTAAAATAAACCATTCATCTGCAAAATATTTGTCATCCATTTTGAACATCCCTGAGTCAGTCCTTGCCAATATATTTCTTCAAAACTTGATATATGATTTCATGTCGTGGGCTTGCCTATGACGGATCACTTTCTATTGACAACAACTCATTATCTAGGAAGTTGATCTAGAATCCTTCAATACCTTGGAATCTGCATGCCTTAATAGCAGGTTTCTCACCTTCGATGACAGGTTACATCATTGACCTTCGATCGAATGATTCCGTGAAATGTTTGACTTCAGATCATTTATTTACGTTTCATGGATTGTACCGAGTACTTTGAGAGCCATTGTCATTATTGGTGGTTTCTCTCACACTTGTTAACAGTTCACATCATTGACTGGTAATAATCAAGTGGTTTCTACTATGTTCGACTTCGACACATTTATTCACATGGATAGAATCGTACTAGTTCGAGATGTAGAAATCAAGACCCTGGATCTAGTTTCTACCATCCAGGCTACGAAGAATTTTGTTATCATTTATATAGTAGACTACTCACAAAAATATGGCTGCGTCCATACTGTGTCTACACGTGTCTATACTATGATGTACTCAAAATCATTCCTGTATCAGAACGATTTTGAATTAGTTTTTGTTAGTTTTGATCTGAGTATGGGAATTCCTACCTCGGTGATGATATATATATATTTTTCATTGAATTTTTTTACAGGTTCTGACTGGGGTGTCCACAGGATGATCCTTGAAATGATAAAGTACTACACTCTTCATATATGACATATATGACAGACTTCAACATCATCTATTCCAGACTTTGCACTTTAGGGGGGAATCTGTTACACTAAAAATTGTCATCTTGACATTCTGCTATGTGTATGAGCTCATTATAACTCATACTTCTCCCTTTGCAAGTCTAAACATATTAGTTCCTCAGGTCAAGCCTTGAAAATCAGAAAAAGTTCCTAAAAGTCTCCTAAACTTTGGTATGCTTTCTCTCTATGCGCACGGTCCACTTTTAATGAAAATACGCGTACACAAGCCTTGGCTATACGTATTAAAAGGGTTCATTTTTCAACGTAAGATCAAAAAGGCACAAGTAAATTCCAAAAATCTCAATTAAAGTAAATTCTGGAAGCTTCTAGAATGGAACTTGCGGTGACAGAACTGCTCTTATGAGGTGCATGAATCCCTTACCTTATGGAGCTAGCCCCTTGATATAAGCAGCTTATCCCTTTGAAAAAGGATTTTATCCCTTCATACTTGGAACAAAAAACCTCCTCTTTTCCACTATAAAAAGAGGCATTGGGTAGCCTCAAAGGGAGTTCAAGTTTTTAGAATTGGGCCTAGGTTGACTAAGACTTTTGTGAGGAGAGATTGCATACCTCTATTTTTCTTGGTTGGAGGAGTGAAAAGCTTATCAAAGTAAAGGAGACTCCTGCTCCGGACCTCGGAAAGTCCTGTGCAACATCAAGGCTCAGGTTGTAAGGATTTTCTTCTTTTGAAATTAATACAAATATACTCATTTTTCTCAATAAGATTTCAATCGATGGTTTATTTCATAGATTCCTTGATCACTATGATAAGCATGGCTTATGATGATTTCTATGTAGGTGCTATGTAATACTTTGCTTGTTTGTGACTGCAGGTTTACGAGGAAAACTCCTTCAAGCGCGCGAGGGACAACAACGACTTCAAACAAGCACTGGAAAAACGGTAAGTCTTTTACACCTCTATAGAGCTTTTTGTAAACCTTACATGCTTAGAGAAAGATTAGTATGTTTGGCTGTTTGTTGCTAGATACTTTTAGTACTAGGGAGATCGGTATTGTCCGCAAGACGGATTAATCCTCCAACAAGCACACACACATTGGATGAGCCCATGATACTTTTGCAGTCTAGGCAGGCAAGATTGCATATTTTCAGGGATTGTTTTCAGTAGGGATTGCACAGTTAAGGCAGGCTGTCTGGAGACAGTAAATTGGCTAAGGGATTTGCCAATTTTTGTATGAAAACATGAGACAATTAGCTGATGTACTGAGAGCTCTTGTGAGAAGAGTTTTGAATGTAATTGTTTCATGATCCATGATATAACATACAATAGAATATAGTGGGGTTTTTAGCTGTAATATTTCCCAGGGAAATTATCTGTATTGTGTGTGATTGATCTTTCTTCATGATATTGTAATTGATGATTGTGTTTTTAATTCCACAAAAAATTGTAGAAGTGATTAGGTATTTAACTTTAGCATATTGTTAGATCGGGTGAATCCAAGATAATCGTGAAAATTGTATAATTTCTACATGGTATTAGAGCACAAGAAATTTCAAAAGTGAAGCAGGCGTTGAGTTTGTGGGTGGATAGAATTGAAATTTGTAGAAAGACTTTCTTGGTGCTACAATTGATTCAAGATCGAAATGGATTTCAATGGCTTGAGGTTAGAGTATGCACTCGATGGCAGCTCGAACTACATTTCTTGGAAGGAAAGGAAGGAGGCAGTACTCAAAGACAATGGATTGAAGGAATTCATTGAAAAATATGTTCCTAAGCCAGATGATGTAGATGCTGGAAATCTTGATGCATGGCAAAGGAAAGTGGCAAAGGCAAGGAGGATGCTGTTGGAGGGAGTACGAGACCAAATTGTCTCAAGCCTCCATGGGAAAGCCACACCATATGCTATGTGGAAGGCTTTGAAGGATCTATTCCAAAGAAACAACGACCATAGGAAATTGGCGCTCAAATATAAACTTAGGAAGATCAAGATGGAAAAGGGCGACGCCATTCCAAAGTATCTCAAAAAGTTTGTCCAATGTCGGGATGAGCGGATTCAGTCACTTCGGTCGGCTGATGATGATTTGGTGAGCTTGGCTCTCCTAGGACTTCCTAAGAGTTGGCACAGTTATGAAGACAGTGTCAACGGAAAGGAAAAATTTCTGGATTGGGAGTGACTGTGGTTGGATCTGGTGTAGGAGGAGTTCAGTTGGAACACCAAAGATGGCTCTTCATCAAAGCATGATGATGAAGAGGATTTTTCTTAGGCTACCAAGGCGAAGAATAGGAAGGGGAAGAAATTCCATTCTAAATTCGAGTCTAAAGGAAAGAAGAAGGACATGTCCAGGGTGAAGTGTTTTCATTGTCACGAACATATGCATTTTTCTACTAAATGTCTACAAAAGAAGAAGAAAAAGAAGGTTGCTGGATCTGCAGCTGGTGAGGCCCTTGCCTCACAATTTGAGCTTGAATTATCCTTGATTACATGCACGGTGTCTAGTGCATTGGGATCAATGTGGTATTTGGATAGTGGCACTTCCTTTCATATGAGTGGAGATAAGGAAATTTTCAGTGACTTGGAGGAGAAAGATCTCCAGATGCATATTGAGATGGGTGACGACGGATGATGCAGTTTTACTGGGATTGGTACCATTACCTTTCGGAGGGAGTTAGGTAAACCATTTAAATTAAAATATGTGATGCATGTACGAGGTTTGAAGAAAAAATTGGTCTCAGTCGCAATGTTGGAGGACAGAGGCTATGGCGTTGTTTTTAGTGATGGAAAAGCTTTCCCGAGACATAAAAAAATAGGTCAAGCTAAGAGGACAGGGATTCGAGTTAAGAATCTCTACAAGCTGGAGGTAGATGGCTGCGCTGCCATGATGGGCAAGGCAGAAAAAGTGGTGAGCCGGATGAGGGCGAATTATGGCACAAGCGATTGGGCCATCTTCATCATGGAGCCTTGAAGGTCATGCAGCAAATATCTATTGGACTTCCAATGGGAACACTTGCTTAGTTAGATCAGTGCAAGGGTTGCACCATGGGGAAGTATGTAAAGTCCACTTTTCATGAAAAGGATAACCGTGCTTTGGTGATCCTGGAGAGAGTTCACACAGACATGTGTGGACCATTCTCGGTTGCTTCAACAACAAAACATAAGTATTATGTTATTTTTGTTGATGAATTTTCTCGTAAATGCTAGATCTTTTTCATGCAGAAGAAGGATCAAACATTCTCAAAGTTCTGTGAGTTTAAGGTATTGGTGGAGAAAGAGTCGGGGAAGCAAGTGAAGGCTCTGAGGAGCGATAATGGTGGAGAATACATCTCTAACGAATTCAAAGACTTCTGCAGCAAAGAAGGAATTCGAAGAGAACTCATAGCGCCCCATAACCCACAACAAAATGGGGTCGCGGAGAGGAAGAACTGAATGATCGTGGGTGCAACACGAGCAATGTTGCATGATCGGGGCCTACCAATGCATTTGTGGGCGGAAGCATGCAACACTGCGGTTTATGTGCAAAACCGTTGTCCTCATAGAGTACACCTGAAGAAGCTTCCACTGGTAAGAAACCAGATGTTTCTCACTTTAAGATTTTTGGCTCATTTGTTTATGTGCATGTGACCAAGAACGCCAGGAAGAAGCTGGAGCTGACTGCTGAAGTTGGGATATTTGTGGGGTACACAGAAATGCCCCATAATTATCGTGTGTATTTGCCTAACAGCAAGATGACTGTTATGCGTCGGGATATAAAATTCGATGAGGGGAAAGCCATGCGGTTGTCGGTTGAGAGGGAGCTAGACTTGCATGTGGAGGAGGAACTGCTGGTTCCCAAAGATGAGTCTCAAGATATGGATCAACCACATGAGGAGGTTCATGGAGTGGAGGAAATCACTCATGTGGGGCCATCCATCAAAAATGGCGGAAAGTGTACCATAGCTTATAGGCTGAGACTTGATCTGCCCGAGAGAATGTAGGAGCCCCTACTGCAGTGCGAAGACGGAGAATGGTCTCGGACCGTCCTAGAGGATACACTTACTCCTATGGTCCTATGAATAAAGGTATTGTCACTGAACCATCTTCCTTTCAGGAAGTAGTGCAATGGCCTACTTGGGTTGATGCAATGGTGGAGGAGTATGACTCCATCGTCAAATATAGTGCATGGGAAATTGTCCCAAGATAGGTTGAAAAATCATTGGTAGGTTCAAGATGGGTCTACAAGGTAAAGCAAGTTGTTGATGGGAGTGTGGAGTAATACAAGGCAAATTTGTGGCCCGGGGCTTCTCACAGATCGAGGGGATAGATTATTATGAGAATTTTGCGCTTGTTGCAAGGTACTCTTCCATAAAGACCATCCTTGCACTCTCAACGTAGATGGGCCGGCGCATTCAATTGATGGATGTGAAAACTGTGTTTCTCAATGGGATCATTGAGGAAGAGGTGTACATAGATTAGCTTGAAGGTTTCAAGATCTTCAACAACGATTCACGTGTGTGCAGGCTCAAAAGAGAATTATATGGGCTAAAGCAAGCACCCCGTGCTTGGTACACTCTGATAGACAACTATTTCACCGGACTGGTCTCTACCAAAATTGAAGCAGATGCAAACCTGTACCAGATTGTGGTTGAGGGTAAGCTATTGATGATTTTTCTTTATGTTGATGATTTATTTTTGACTTGTGATGAGCATTTGATACACTCATGCGAGGAGGACCTTGTAAGGGAGTTCGAAATGAAGGATATGGGCCTCCTTCATTATTTCCTTCTATTAGAAATATGGCAACAGGATGGTAAACTTTTGTTTGTCTCAAGGCAAGTATGTAAAGGAGATACTAGGTAATTTTAACATGGAGAGCTGAAAACCCATGGATACGCCTCTTCCAGGAAAATGGAGGAAAGAGGATGCTACTTCTGAAGAGGTAGTGGATGCTACTGTCTATAGTGGGTTCGCTAATGTATATAGTGAACACGAGACCAAAAATTTTCTATGCGGTTAACCAGCTGAGTCAAGCTATGGTTAAGCCTACCAAGCTCTTTTGGAAGGCGGGGAAGCATGTCCTAAGATACCTGAGGGGAACACCAGAGTATGGTCTATAGTATAGAAGAACAGATGGAGTGAAGTTGCATGGCTTCACGGATGCAGATTGGGTTGGCAGTCCATCGGACAGAAATACCACATTAGGGGGGATCTTTAGCATGGAGTCTGTTGTTTCGCAGTACAGCAGGAAGTGAGATCAGTAGTACTCAGTTGCTCAGGGAAGCGAATACACGGCCTTCAAATTGGTATGAGGCTCTGGATGAAGATGTTGGATCAAGGTTTGTTTTTGGTTTTCTCGGATGGATGAATTGTTGCGAGAGTGATTCATTGATGACTCGAGTTGCTTTGTCTAATTAATCATGTGTTCCATAGTGATTGTACATAGATATTAAGTTGTTCATGATCTGAGAGAGATTAGTGCGAAGTAGAACTATGTTGTAGTGCATTCCCGCAGTGAGATACAAATATTCCAGCAGAAGGCTTTCCGAGGAAAATTTGAATACCATAGAGATAGGATCAGGGTGAAGGATAATCCCTTTCTTGTTGAGAGGGAGTGTTGAGATTCAACAAGAAATTTTTTTGGCACCCATGATCCTAGTGAAACTTAAGCACCTACACTAGGGTGGGGCCCACAAGCTATTTTTAGGTGCGTGTTTGTTTTTATCATCCCTTAATTTAGATGGACATTAAGCTATAATTTATTCTCAATGAGAACTTGAAAATAGTTAACTAAAGTGGAAAATCAGTTAGCTAAGTGAATTTTGGGTTAAGAGGTTGGTTAGAGTTTTATTACAGTATGGCTTTAAGTTATGGCGAGAGTGATTCTAGTTGTACTGATTTGAAAGATGCGATCGGTATGAGTTTATTTCAAGTTGTAAATGGTTGCTAGTTGAAATTATTAAATCCAGTTATTACTAGTTATGCAGAAGACACTAGTGAGGAGATCAAGTGAATTAATTATTAAGATAATTCACATGTAGTAATCTCATGAATTTACTATTATTAACTGCATTCATGTTAGATCCAGTGGTGACCCAGTTGAGTTATAGGTGAAAGGGAAGATAACTATCAGTTGTGACATTATCCGCTACCACACATGCAAGCACACACACATTGGATGAGCCCATGATACTTGCGTAGTCAAGGAAGGCAGGATTGCATCTTTTCAGGGATTGCCTTCAGCAAGAATTGCGTAGTGAAGGCAAGCTATTTGGAGATAGTAAATTGGCTAAGGGATTTGATAATTTTTGTATGACAGTGTGAGACAATTAGTTGATGTACTGAGAGCTCTTGTGAGAAGAGTTTTGTATGTAATTGTTTCAGATCCATGATATAATATACAATAGAATATAGTGGGGTTTTTAGCTGTAAGCTTTCCCCGGGAAATTATTTTTGTTGTGTGTGATTGATCTTTCTTTATGCTTATGTAATTGGTGATTGTGTTTTTTTAATTCCGCAAAATATTTGTAGAGGCGACTCAGTATTTAACTTTAGCATATTGTTAATTCGGGTGAATCCAAGATATACAAGCATATTGTATAATTTCTACACTCTCTTATGTTTATACAATCCTCTGAGGGGTTCGAATAACCTAATTTAGCCTAATGATGCCCCTATAATAAAATGATGTGCAAAATAACAATAATTTTGGTGACAAGCCCACCAAATAACTCCATAACATGAATAATTAGCCTCTCAAGAGGACCGGAATAGTAGAAAAGAAACTAGAAGGTTTGTTGGAAGGAAAAATGAAGTCCCTCATGGGCTATAATGAATAGGAAGGCTCCAATACGAGTGATGAAGGGGATGGCCCTCGAATCTCCAAGAAAATGGCATGTGGTTCTCCTGAGAGGTGTGGGGGTGCTAACCACATCCGCATGGGTTTCCAACTAAATCGAACATACTTTTACTCCATCTATAATAGTTAGAACAATGATTCAAGCCCTCCCTCGTCTCCCTAGGTGAGAAAAAACCCCATATGGGCTATGGATCAACTTCCAAGTGTGTGGTGCAAGTGTGTAGATGGATGGGCAAGGTGGTCTAGTTGCATCATCATCATCAAACAAGTGGGACAAAATAAAGAAATAAGTGATGTTGAGGATCCCATGTGTTACACAACACTTTGTCACTGTCCCTGCAATCCCCAACTCGCACATTGGAGGGTCATTTCTATGACCAATGCACAGTGTCATGCTTTGAAAATTACATCCTTGCATCCCTTTTGATGAAGGCAACATTCTTCGTGTTGGCATTTCCCTAAGCAGAAGAATGACAAATCCCTATTTTTTCCTTGGCGCGAGTAGCCCTTTACCTCCTTGCGCCGACTTGGGAATTTTACACTAAGCCCGTGCCACTTGGCACTCTGTCCCAGTGTGATGCCCACGCCAAGATATTTATGAAATGTTTTTTAAAAATAGAGGCAGAAGTTCCATTCCAACCACCTCGGGGATGAGTCATTGGGAGTGGTTGAACTGAAACAACCGCGGGCCTCCTCCTTTAGCTAGTAGTTTCCACCTCCCTTGGAACACTCCTAAAGGATAGGCCTCCCTTCCACATTTGTAGGGATCCAAACCTCCTCCTTTTCCTCTATATAAACAAGCCTTCTCTCTTTATGAAAACTAGATGAACTAGCTGTAGATGAAGTGTTGAACTCGAGAGACTAATCTATAGTTGAATAATCGAGTTATTGAGAAGGTAGAAAAAGGAGAAATCCATTGAGAGGTCCCTTATCCCGTCTGAATTCCCCAACGAGCTTTGAGACGTTCTTCACCCGAGCCCCGCTGGAGGAGTCCACAACGTCAGAGCATGGTTGTATCTCTTCTTTCTATCTTTTAATATAAGTGACTATTTTCTGCTTCCCGTCTTGTGTTTTATCTTTATCGAATGCAATATGCTAGTCTTCTCTGATTGACTAGTATATTTTGGATGAAATTAGTAAGTGGGATATGGTTGTCATTTTCTGATCTTTGTGCAGGTGTCCAAGCATGATAAGTGAAAGGATTGTGACTTGCCGAATCGGGAGTGAGCAGTTCTCATCACCACTACGATTGCCGACAACAACATTGGACCACAGGTAGGCTATCTTATCGCGTCCTCTTTCATTCGAATATCTAGGAACCTACACCTTAGCATGATTCCTTGTTACTATACCCACCCTAGGGCTAGAGGGATCGTATCTGTCCGCAAAGAGGATTTACCTACATAGACCTATTACTTGCACATAAAAGACTAAGCAAACAGGGTAACATGTTTTTGTTTCGTCTTATGATTTCCCATGATTTTGTTAGGCCAAAATCAAGAGGAAATAAAATCTAATTCTAAATGAAATTTTAAATGTAAATGCAACTAATCTAGCATGATAACATAATATGATGTTATTTCTAATGCAAAATCAACCTGGAATGCATCCTACCCTAACATGCATGTTACATTAAACAAATGCTAAGTGTAATGATATAGCTAATGCAACTGACATATCATTATATGAATTACAAATTATTTCCTATATGATAACCTATGAAATAAATCTATTGGTGCAGGCAAGAATGGCCATATGGAAGGTCACAAGGGCAGGAGGTGGGAAAATATAATGGCCACACATGGAAGATCATGGATGAAAAGTAAACAAAGGGATGTAGTATATTCCATAGGATTCTCTCCTTCAAACAAAGGATATAGATATCAACAATCAAGCTCATAAATATCTGATAGATGGAAACCTCAGGCATATCATCTTTATCATGATCCCTATCATTTATATCGGGTTTTGTGCCCACCAGAAGGTTATGATTGAAAAATAAGGAAGACTGATGATATAGTGAGACACAAAAAGCAGGTTACCCATGATGATCACACTTGGAAGACATAGATAATTCCTCATTATTATTAATAGTGTAAGGAGGGTTGAGGAAAGGGTCCATATGAGACTTAATTTTACCCCTAGGATCATGAGGAAGACAAGGGTCCTATTGATATCATCATCATCAGTGTCATACATAGGGTCCTTGTCAAAATGATGCCCATGAACTTCCCATTTCCCCTATTCAATATGTAAGTAATGATTGATATCAAACTTCAAAGGGGGAGCAGGATCACCTTCTCTAAAGTATTCAAAGAGCGGCTTATGAGAAATAGTATCCTCAGAAAAGGTGGGGTCAACCTCAATATCACTTTCCACAAAATCATTCTCCTTATCACATGTGTTCTGAAAATTATATTCATCACACTTTTCGTCATGTGGATCCAAGGAGAACCATCCTCCCTGCTCATCATCTGGATTCCCAAGGCCATCATGATGGTTAATGAAGGTTTACTCTTGAATGTTTAGTGCAAGGCATACTTGAAAATTTATAAGTAAGCCATGAAAAAATTCCTCAATAGATGAGATGCTCCTATGTTCATGATTATGCAACCATGAACTATGAACATGGAGGAATCTCATGAACAACAGCATAAGGACATCCTAGTGGACCAATTTTATCTTCGAAGTATGTGTAATAAATGTTTCTACATGATCATTTGCGGAGAGTGGATCACCATCAAACATGGGCACCCCATGTACCATTCTCGCTGTGAAATGGTTAGGTTTCCCAAGGATGCTAGTGATGTCCAAAGAGGGAAAATCATCAAATAAAGACATCTTATTGAGATATACATGAAAATTATGTAGGATTCACCACGGTGAACTTAGAGATGCCTAGATAAATGCTTGCTCCACCGTACAAGCACTGACCTTAAATTTCAATAAAGAACTAGGGCTTTGTCTCTCGAATGGAGTCACCAAGAATGATAATCAAGGATGTCATAATAGAAAGAAGAAACACATCTCATTTCTCCGACAATGACGCCAAAAAAGTTACCGCACAATCTAACAGGGGCCCTAGGAGGAGTACCTAACAGACAACTACTAGACCAAATGGAAACAATAGGACAAGGACCCACTGTAACCTCAGTCGATGTCACTACAAAATAAAATGCAAATAACGCTGAAAATTAGTGTTTTTCAGTTCACGAATTGGACACCTTTCCCCACTAAAAAATGGGCGCAACGATGTATGTTTATCTTAGAGCCAGATTTGGCATCGTAAATTGCTTTGGAAATAATGCCAGAAATAGCGCTGGAAAATAGTGCCAGAAATAGCGCCCAAAATAATGCTAGAAGTTACGTTAGAAATTACGTCCTAAATTGAACCAGGTATAGTGCGGAAAATAGTGCCAGTTTTAATATTGAAAATATAGCCAGGATTTTCTTCCAATTTAAATCATAGTTTGGCTTCTAGTTTTTCGTCTAATTTTGCTTCTCGTTTTGCTTCCAGTTTTTCTTCTAGTGTCGCTTCAAATTTTTCTCTAGTTTTGCTTATAGTGTTGCTTCCAATTTTGCTTCTAGTGTGGCTTCCAATGTTGCTTCCAGTTTTTATTCTAGTGTGGTGTCCAATGTTGCTTCTAGTTTTGCTTCTGGTGTGGCTTCCAATTTTGCTTCTAGTTCTTCTTCCAGTGTGGCTTCCAATTTTGTTTCCATTGTTGCTTCTTTTTTTGCTTCCAATCTTCAGGAATAGCGCCATGATTTGCGTCCAATTTGGCTTCTAATTTTGCTTCCAGATTTACATCCTATTTTGCTTCTAGTGTGGCTTCCGATTTGGATTCCATTGTTGCTTCTTTTTTCACTTCAAAAAATGATTATTGTTTTGCATATAGTTAATTTATAAGTTTTATTTCAATTTAATTAGTTAAATATATCATGTCTTTTAAATAAGTTATATAATTATACATCATATGAATGCAATTGAAATATTTTATAGGATAATATTTATGAATATTTTTTAGGTAAACAGACATCCATACAAATTAACAACATACATATACTTATTAAATCTCCATCAAAATAGAACCTACAACATCGAGCATATATAAAATAGCAAAATAATTATTATAACGTGATCATCATCTATAATTAAAACATGTGAGTCAAATATCTGTAATGTAAATGAATGCTACAACATCCATCATGAGTAGTAAATCAAAGCCATCATACGTAATAAATATGCATCCAAATTATCAACCACTTTCAACATATAAAAATTGAAGAGTTAATACTTACAAGATCATCATCTTATATATATATATAACAAGTGAAGTTCACATATACTAGTAGATCAATAAGATGTGAAAAGTATGCATGTTCAATAGTCGACATAAGTCAAAACTATTTTAATGTACAATTGATATAAATAAAAATGATGAATTACGTAAGACAAAATGATACAAGTCAATATGATACGTCATGTCCAAATGATATAAGTCAAAATTATACATGCCAAAAAGATACAGCTCAATAATATGGTACAAGAGGCCGTGAAAATGATACATATGGTAGTAACCATGAAAATCAACATCATAACAATATATAAAAAATGATCCATGATGTAGTCTATATGATCAAGAACGTCACTATAATCTGCTACCAACAATTGCCTCATGATCATGATCATCATCATCATCATCTATGTTGGCATTGACTTCGTTGTTATCTGTATTTGTGTCATCATGAGCATCATATGCGATCTCAACATCGAACCCAACGTGATCTGGATCTATGTGATGAGAAGCATTCATATCTTTTGGAAGATCCTTGTTTTGCAAAAGAAAAAAACATTTAGAATGAAAATTTATTTTTTATTTCATGCAATAATTAATTTCTTTGTTATATATATAATATTACAACACATGAAATGAAACAATAATCATATTACATCATATCAAAGTGCACATATGATAATAAAATGTCAAATAAGTTACAACTAAGATGACATTCCAATGATGTAAAACATTCAATAATTCTAATAAACGTTAGTAAAGATCATAAAAAAATTGTTATACAATTCAACTATTAATTGTAATTTCTATTACATAAGATTAAGTACAAAACCTCTCCATTTTTATGCTATATATACACTACATCTCCACACTCAATTGAAGGGATGGTCAATGTTTCCTTTCAATGTTGAGTATCTAGATGTAGCAAAGGCATTGAAGATGAAATGATTGTGGGGAATGAGACTAGAGTAAACTCCAGGTGGAGCAGAAGGATCAACAAGAATGGCACAAGTGCAATTGCAACTGGTAGCACTAACTCTCTAGTTGTAATAAGTGGTGAAATGGAGCTTCCCTTTGTCTATGTCACTTCATGGAGTAATGTTTATGTTTGAAGCTCACTTTTCAAATAAATAGGAGATAGAGGGATCATTCCACCCTAGGATTAGGCTTAGAGGTTAAAAAAATTCGACAAATTGTGGGAGGACGAAAGAACTTGACTTTAGTCTATGAATGAAGGAAAGGAAGGTGACTTAGAGGTGACCTAGGGCTGTCCTAAAGGGCTGCTACATGTCTGCACTGAAACTATAAGTTTATTTTTCATTGCAACCTCTACAAAGTAAACATTTTCCATATAGATGGATGTTGTAAGTTATTTGTGATTTCCTAACAGTTTGAGAACATATTCAAGGTAGAGTTTCCAGGGTTAGTAATTAGGGGTAAAATTAAAAATAAATATAATTCTTGGAATCTATGAATTGACATTTGTCCCTTCACAAATTGGGCATGATGTACCTCTATTCATTAGTGACTGTATGAATTTTCGATGTTGCAACAATTTTCAACTAAATAAATTGAACTTCCTTATGGAATAGCCTCTTATTGATGAATTATAATTGTGTTGGAATCCATTTGGAATTAGGTTTGAAACCTAATACAAACATAGTCTATTATTCCCTTGGTTGATCAAGAGCATTGATCCGAACAAATGTTATTTTTTCCAAGTGTATACAAGTTGAAGGTTGAGAATTGGTTACGTGAATTACAACCACACTTCATGGGTAGGATGCTTTAACTTGCTTGGACTAACAAACGATCCTTGAAATTCACTTGAAAAAGTTATATTTTTGTAGATTAATTGCATTGAAATTCGATTAATGAATTACATTGGAAACAATAATTGAGTTTTAGATACATCATTATTTTATTTTATATTTATTTTCACAATGATCCACGTTGATGAGATAAATAGGCCATAAACCTATTTTTTATAGATCATATGTTATCAAAGTAGTTGAATTTGTAGCCTTGAAGGAGAAGTAACACCTTGAGCATAAAATTGAGGGGGTAGAAAGCCATTTAATCTAGCTTGTCAAAGCTTGAATGTGGGAAACCAAAGAGGTGTTTCTACCACACAAAACTACAATAACAATTGGGGGATCAAGAAAAAAAATTGAGAAGCACAAACATAGGTAACATAGGATTGAGAAGCAGATGTTGTAACAACGAATGTTGTAACAAAATCCATTTCATATTTCTTGTCAGAGCTTGAAAGTGGGAAAAAAAATAGGTGTTTCTTTCACCAAACACTACACCAACACTTGGGGCATAGAAAAAAAAATTGAGAAGCACAAACATAGTTAACAATAGATTGAGAAGCAGATGTTGTAACAAAAGATGCCATAACAACATGTCAATATTAAATGTGTTGAAAATGTTGTAGCAACTAATTTTGTAACACCTATTATTGTTGAAAATGTTGAAAATGTTATAAAAGGTGATGCTATAACATTTTCTACTATTGAAACTACGGAAACACTGACCATTACAGCGGATGTTATAACAATAAATGCTGCAACATTCGTGGGTAGAAAGCCATTTCATTTTGCTTTTCAAAGCTTGAAAGTGGGAAACCAAAGAAGTGTTTCTACCACCCAAAACTACACTAGAACTTGGGGTGTGTTATCACTTCGTAATTTCAAGGTTGAAGAAAAAACCTCAGAGGTAACATTAAAACCACTTTGGAAGCTGGGATCTAGCCCTGCCAGCTTCAGAGAGGGATCTCTCTGTAAAATTTAGTTATGTTTTATGTGAATTTTAGGCTATTTAATGGGCTTAAAGTTTGGTTTTTGAATTTTTTTGGTTGGAACAACAAGGGAAGGACATTGGGAAATGGAGTCAGAAGAGCTAACTGGATCTGCATCAAAATTTAAAGGAGTTTCACAGGGCAAGCTAGGCTACACTAGTTGGATCTTTCAGAATTTAAATTAGTATGAAACAGAAGAAATGAAAGGTTTAGTAGAAACTAAGGAGAAATTAAGAATTCCTTAATTTGACTTCAGAAGAAAACATAGAAATTACCTACAACGAGAATAGGGTGCATATTTCAACAAATCCTATTCGTCATCGTTTCTGTAATGTAAAATAATGAATTAACACATGAACGAGAGAGAAACATCACTAATTCGTACACCACATGGATCCTGTGAGGAATGTCCTTGTATTATTGATGAGGTCACTTGAAATTAGTGAACAACTTTACAATGAATGGTAGTCTTTCTCATTACAAATCCCAACCTCTATTACTTCAAATTATGAAGTATTTATATAAATTATTCACCAAATATCTTAAGGCCATGTCACACAAATAAAACTAAAATATAGGACATTCAAAACTAATGAATCTACTTGGAACTATATTTGTGGATTGCTGGTGACAAAGAAGAGAAATTCGAATTTGATAGCAACTCTTATTTGATGATGTGGCCTCCAAGTCACTAACTCTCTTTGAGCTTTTTCCTTCCAAATTTCTAAAAAATAGGGTCTATTTATCCATTCGAATATCTCAATCCGAGATATATATGTAAAAAGTGAAAGAGGTTATTGTATATGAATATTTTTTTGAGATAAAATTCTCTCAGTTTCCAAAAATTATGCTCCGATTGTTCACAATATTCTCTACAAAAAGACGTCTAAAACAAGACTTTGCACAGTCAGAAAAATAGGTTGTGAAGATGTGAATGTATCTCTCATTCTGTAATCCCTGTGTAAAAAGTGAGATATTATTTTTATTTTGGAAATTTAGGAACACAACCCTCCTCCGGTTTCTCACAATTAATCTCCGATTGGCCACAATATATTTGGAAAAAAGATGAATAAACAAGACATTTATGGAAAAATTTCTTTCAAATATTATTTAAAATTTCCCAAACCATACTATTTGTGTAAAAATGGAGACTAAATACGGATGTTAGAAACAAAAACCTCTTTCAGTTTCTGAAAAATAATTTCCACCTGCACATAAATCGTATTTGAAAACACTAACTAAAAATAGGAAAATTTGGGAAAATATGCTTGCAAATATTTCTTCGAGGCTCCAAAACCATAACATATATTAGAAAAATGAGAGTGTTTTTTGTATATGAGTATGTTATCAACAAAAACCTCTTTCATTTTTTTAAAATTCATTCTCAGTTGTTTGTAAACCATGTTTGAAATTATTGTGTTGTATAGGGAAAAAACATAGTTTTAACTGACCATGAAACGAACATATGACATGGAGGCGAGAGGTGACATGGAGGTGGGGAATGATGTGGAGCCACATGGTTGGTAGAAATATTTGACGTGTGCGCGTGGAAGGAAGGCGCGGGAATGGAACAATAAGTGTTGGGAAAAATACTGAGAGGGGGGGGGGTGAATCAGTATTTATAACTCACTGTAAAATTTTACTTTTTCTTTATTGATTTCTATACGCGACTTTAATGAACCCAACTAGCGTATACACATGAATATCTTTAAGAAAACTTGCATATGTCCAGATATCTTTATTATGAAAATA
The DNA here is from genome assembly GCA_034641835.2 of Pinus albicaulis. NCBI lineage: Eukaryota > Viridiplantae > Streptophyta > Pinopsida > Pinales > Pinaceae > Pinus > Pinus albicaulis. Next base: position 1,558,617,395 of record CM076584.1, read on the forward strand.
ATTCTTTACTTAGATCAGTGCATCATTCATTCATCAGATGTTTAGTAAGCAGTAAGCATGTGTAGTAAGAACACAATAAATCATCACACATAAGCAACACACATGAACACCAGGATTTAAGGTGGAAACCCAATTCGGGAGAAAACCACTGCTGCTATCGTCTTTGTCTTCAATATTTATTATAAATAAAACTGATTACAATCTTGAACTGGCACAGACTCATACCAGCACGCAAGCACCCACCTGCAGAAGGCTGCAGCCTTCTCTCATTCTCCAGCTACTACTGGAAGGTAGCTCCAACCCCCTGATCTTGTTTACCAACTACCACTGGAAGGGAGCTACGACCCCTGCTTCTCATTTACCAACCACCCTTGGAAGTGAGCTACTACCCCCTGATCTTGTTTACCAGCAACCACTGGAAGGGAGCTACGACCCCCTTGCTGAAGGCCTCGACCCTCAGCACCACCGCGGACCACGTTTCATCAATTTTCACACTGGATCCAAACAACTTCAACACAACACAACTTATAAGCCTCTTTTCATCAGATTTTCAGATTGGACCCACTCCACAAATTTAAGCTCAAAGAACATACATCAAACTGAAACTTATAACCACATCAATTCATTCATTGAATCATCAATCAACCAACCAACAATTGATATTTAATCATAATCAACTAGCAGCATAATCAGTATTCAAACAACCCATATCTGTATGAAGACATCATTGACAAACAACAGTAATACAACAAAACAGATCAGAAATTTCCTTCCGCATACTTCAGCAAAACCCTAGATTCCATACGCGCTTTTTCTGAAACAAACCTGCGTATATACGCGCTTTTACGGAGACGAACCTGCGTATAGATTTGAAAACATTACAGAAACCATAGATTCCATACCCGCTTTTGCTGAAACAAACTTGTGTATATATGCACGTTTATAGAGACAAAACTGCGTATAGATCTGCAAACATTACAGGGCTGCGCAACTCTTTCGAACAGATAAATAACTTAGGTTTTACCCTTCACTTCAGCAAACATTCGCCAGATCACAGATCTAAACATTCCATAAACAGATCTAGAAAATACATGGTCATTTCAGGTCTAGAGATCCTGATCCATAATTGTATTCATAGGTGCATTATTATCTTAGATCTATCAATAAACTGTAACCCATTCCATGCAGATATACTTCAGAGTGAAGTATTCATTCAATACCCAGACACATGCACCCCTTTGCACTATGATCTTCTTCTCCTTATATAGTTTTAGCCTTTACCAATACCATGAACCAAAACCACACAAATTCGGATGATATTCTTGGACGGAATCAAATAGAAAATACAACGCTCAATACTATGGGCTAATACCATGGTAATTCCCCTTGGTATCATAATTTTAGAGCGCAAAAGACACACTCGACTTTGCTTCTTCGTACCCGCGTGTATACGAGACTTCTCTTCATAAAAATTGCATATATATTAATTTTGGATGTATACGCGGGTTGCTTTCATAAAAGTAGCATATACATTGCCTCTATACGCGGGTTTCCTTCATCACCTGCGTATACATTGAGAAATATTTCCTGTTTCATTTCTCTGGCACATACTGGAATTATTTTCTCTGTCACATCTGAACTGACCTGTAGAAACATCATTTTTACATATTTAACAAATAGGTTGCTATCAAAAGGAAACTCATCAAGTAGGTTTCCATCAAGGGCAACTTCATCAAGTAGGTTTCCATCAAGGACAACATATTTCATCATATTGCCAACAATAAGCGGGAGCGACAAAAACCGCTTTCGGAGGTGGGTAGGAGTGGTATATGGTATTGAGAGGGTTGGGGGGGGGGGGGGGGGGTGCGAAATAATGCATGTCTGACATGTCGCATGGGACCGGGGTGAGTGAAACCACATTTTCGGGCCCCCCATCCGCCGATAAAGCTAGAACGGGCAGGGGGGCCAAAAACTGTTATCAACCATTGATCTGACGAGGCAATGATTGGACAACGGATATGAGCGCGCCACTTAACCATATACAAAAAAAGCCTTATTACACTTTATTTAATCACATTTAGATGATGTGGTTAATTTAATCTAAATATATTTAATTATCCTCTAATGTTGCATTTCGACTTGCAAGCATATTTTTTTATTTTTCTTAAGGTTTTGACCTTTTTTGGAAATAATTTACAATATGGAATATTATTTACAACATATGAAATATAATAATCATCAGCTATAATCAAGTGACCCTATAAAATTTGTAGGACCCTAACAAGGTGTTGTAACATTTTCGTGTTACATTTAAAAAAATTGTTTTTATTGCACTTTGTAATAATTTGTGCACAAATATATAATGTTGCAATATATTATTTCGTTTTATTTTAATAAATAAAATTTCAAATCGCCACACACTAACTATTGTGCATTTTCTATTGGCGATGATTGACTCTTGGTGATCGACGACTCTTGTTCTATTGCTCGACCCCCTCGCTTGTTCAACATTTAACGAAAGGGGGGGGGTGCAAAAAAAGTTGTTTTTCCAAAACAACTTTTGCAATGTGGAAGTGAAATATGAATTTAAAACCCCCCTCCCTCACTCATTACCACTCACCACCTTTCCCCCCATGCAAAAAACCATTCCACATTTTCGGTAATAAATATCTCTTGCCACCATTTTATTGACCGTTTGCCATTTAATTTTGAATAACATTTCCATTTAATTCTAAATATTCCCCTTATTTGAACGTTCATTCCATTGTGTTTTCACTTTCATTCATAATTTAATCGCTCTTGCCTTTGTCTATCCCCTCTCACATTTCCTTCAATTTCTAGTTCAGTCTGAAACCCTCCCAAAAATTGTTGAATTTCCCTTAGTTGATAGGGAAAGCAGAATAGAAGATACAAAATCAGATTTTGACCTATATGAATTGCAAAATTGGGATTCCCAAAGGTTTCAAGATAATAGTGACAAGTTTTCTCTGTGGGAGTCCTTTTAACCCCATATTATATTTCCTCAAACTTATCCTTTTCCAAAATTTGTAGTATGGTGCGCATACAAGTACTTACCCAGTGAGAAAACCATAATTACTCAAAACGGTGAAACCTTGTTTTTTGTAACTTCTGATTCCATTTTAAAGGCCATGTGCATATCTTTTCCCTGCTCTTTGCACCCATTCTCTAACGAAATTCTTTTAGAAATATATTAGAAGTTAAATTTTGAAAAAAGAGCGGCTACTTTTGAGTTATTCATGCGTTAAGGGACTGGTATTCCCACTCACAGGCTGCCTTACCTTTCATTAATGTTTCCAAAATTTTCAAGACAAATAATATCCTTTTTATGTTGTATTTTAGGGTATCAGAGTGATAATAAAGTGGATGAAGTATTTCTAGATTTTCTGTCAACTTTTTTTCCATATAAGAAACCACAAATCTTATTCATTTTTAGTTAGTTTTATCTGAGGCCATTCATGACCAGTTTCTTAAATTTGGAGTTGAAAAAGATTATAAATATCAATCAGCGCTGGTGTATTTGTTTTTATATTATCAATTAGACATATTCCCAATACAATTGCAAAAACAAAATCTTTAAGGGAATCAATGGTCTACGATTTAGTAGACGTCCTTGGTAAGAAGAAATTCTGAGCAATTTTCCTTCAGTGATTTTGTGAGAAAAATTATTCACATATGCTATAGTCTATTGATTAGTGATAATCCTTCAAGAATTTCACCTGAAATCAAAAGGATTATGATACTTAGTGAACAAAAAATGCTTGATGATTGGTATTTGTACCAAGATTTACAAAAATTAGATTGTATGGGTGTGAACTTCCACCCTATTAGTTGCCAGTTTTTTTTCCTATGCATATTTTTGCTCTTGAATTCATCATAAAAAGCCTCAATGTAGATTAATTGCATTTTTTACCTAGAAAGTACATACCTTGTTTAAATTGAAGGCACAAGTAGGGCCATTCATAGTGAATCAGAGGTCAGCAGTCAAAGAGGTGGAACAATTATTAGCACAAATGAAGTTTAAATTGGGGGTTACTTGTCCATATGACCCCATTGAGAGAATTTAAGCCATCAAAGATCTGTAGAAATTCCCACCTTATTTTCACGTGTCCAAGACTGACGTAGAGAAGTTTGCTAATAAGGACACCTGGGAGGAAAGCACTTTGCAGGAAGTGATAGAAGAAAAAATTGTGGAGCAGTCTGTATGACAGAAAATTTTGGTTACACCTCTAATGAAAGAAAAATAACTTAATAGGACAGATCAAATCTTATCAAAGTCAGAAATGGAACACTTCAGAGCATACAAGAGAAAGAAGACAAACAATATGGAGGGAGCGGTATTAGAAATTGTCTCGTTCGAAATTTCTTCACCAGCTACTATTGTTATTTCAGGCGAGTCTGTTTTTAGAATGTAAGAATTGGATCTAGGGCCAAAACAATATTCTCCTTCTTATTCTTCTAACCAAAAAATATTTTCTGAGTTTTTGGAACTGAAGAAAAATAATGAGTTTTTGAACGCAGTAACTTATACCAAGTTCTGGAAGCAAACTTCTTCCACTAAAAATAGGTTGATTTCAGCTCTTGATATTGAGAAAGGTGAATTTAAGCTAGCATTTATTGAACCTAAAGTTTATGACCCTAGAGTTGTTGGAGATTATAAGACTTAATTTTTTATTTATTTACTTTTTTTTTTTAATTTTAATTTTTTTTTTAATCTTCCAATACTAAACAATTCCATCCTATAGATCAGATTGATCTGCATAGACAAACTGGCGAGATTATATATTCCTATCTCTCTAGTTCTACTCCAAATGTATAAAAAATGCATAATTATTTGAATGATACTATTGAAAAACTTTAAATGGAAAATACTTCTTCTCTAGTGAAGGATGTTAGGATCAAATCACTAGAATACCTTATAATTAAATTAGGTTTGGATCCCAAAAATGTGGATGCAACTCAAGAGATTGTTAAGAAGAAAAATGAATATATTCAAGCACTTAGAAGACAGTTGAAGCTGCCCACAACAAAGCATCCCCAAACACAAGTAATTGGGGAATTAGAGAAGGAGAAGGAAACTCTATTATCCTTTCTAATTGTATAGAACCTACATATTCAAAAAATGCAATAAAGGATGGAAGAGTTGTTAAAAGAGAAGGCCCAAATTGACAGTGTAGTAATTCGAGCAACATAAACATGTTCCACAAAAGATATTACTACATAAATACTATCACATTAATTATCTTATCTTAACCTAAAGGATGTTGATATTGGTAGATTGAAAGAAAAATTGGACATAGCTGAGATGAACAAAATTAAATCAAGCAATGCCTTAGTCAAGGAAATAAACAAAAATTCAATTTTAGAAAAGCAATTAGAACAATATTTGCGTAGTTATAACAATATTCAATGTTTATCATAGGGCAAAGAAATTTTTTGGATATAAATTATATCATTTGTGTTTGATATTTGGAAATCTATGGAGATTATTGTAGAACTGGAGGAGTTGATTGAAAGAGCCAAAGAAACTATTAATGACATCAAAATACAGTTGGGAAATAAACCTGGACAAGCAAGTAAGATAATAAAAATTCTAAACACAAGGTCCAAAGAAAAACTTGAAGAACTAGGAATTGTAGACATAACAAAATCAAAATTTCACACTATAAATGTTCTCATAAAGAAAACTTTGATGCTGAAGACAAAGGAAAAGTGTGAAAATATTCAAGTGAAAATCAATAAAGTCTATAGAATATTTTCTATTATGTAAGAGAGAGATCTTCTATCTTTTAAGAATTCATATGGCCAGATGGTTACAAAATACTAATATGAAAGATTGTTGAACATAGAGGTAGGGGACGAGACAAAGTTTGTTGGAATCAAGGGGGAGATTAGCGGTCAAAATCTACTTCAAATTTTAGTTGATGACCTTTTCATCTTCTACGAAATCAAACACTTGTTCATAGTAAAACCTTATTTTGAGAAGTATACTGATGCAGATGAATCGTACAAACATATGATGGATCTAAGTTAACCAAAAAATGAAGAATGGGAACAGTTGGTCAAATTTATTCAATAAATTCAAATTATCAATGCAGCATATTAGCAAAAAATCATAGTTATTGAGCATTTCGAGCAAAAAGAACAAAGTAGTTTCAAATACATTGAACTTGAATGCAAAAATTTAGCACAGTTGCAAACAGTTTTGGAGTAGTTTTCTATTTTTAGTTAAAAGTTGTTTAAACATTATCCAAAGATTTGGATAAAAAATACCTTGAATGTAAATATTTTAAGAGATAGGATATTTTGTAAAGCACTCTATATATACCTTATTTTTTAATAATAAAGGGTTGATACGTGGAGCACGTTTTTGTAATATTGTTGTAATACTTTCAACTCAGATATAATCAAAGGCTTATGGTTTTCATTCACGACAACAATTGTGTACTTGTGAGTTCTTCTTGTAATTTCATAGCATGTTTTGGAGTATATTTGAGAATAGTATAGGACATTGGGAAGCGCTAGATTGAGTATCAATATATCGATGTCCCTCTACAAAGTTATGTTCAAAACTGAGTTAGAAATTGAACACTCTGTTTAATTTACTGCACGGAAAACTTTAGATTGTTTCTTCTATGTTGTACTTGGATATATTTTTGTTGACTATACAAGTTCATCTATACATATCTACTATTATTAGACGACTAAATTTTTAGGAAGAATTCTTAACCTTCTAAATTCCTTTCAATTCCTCTCAATTCCTCACATTGATGCTTTTGCACAGTTCTTTAGTTGAGGGTTGTGTACAAAGATACAACATGGGGAATCAAGAAAACAAATTGAGAAGCACAAACATAGGTAACAATGGATTCAGAAGAAGATGTTGTAACAACGGATGTTGTAACAACAAATGTTGTAACAACAGATGTTATAACATGTCAATGTTAATTCTACTGAAAATGTTATAAAAGCTGATGTTGTAACACTCATTACTGTTGAAAATGCTGAAATTGTTGTAGAAGATGATGCTATAACGACTGCTACTATTAAAACTACTGAAATAATGACCATTATAGCATATGTTATAACAATTGATGGGGTAGAAATCTATTTCATCTTGCTTGTCAAAGCTTGAAAGTGGGTATCCAAATAGGTGTTCCTGCGACCCAACACTACACCAACACTTGAAGGATCAAGAAAACAAATTAAGAAGAAAAAATATAAGTAACAACGGATTGAGAAGGAAATGTTGTAACAACGGCCGTTGTAACAATATTTACCATAACAACACGTCAATGTTAAATGTGCTGAAAATGATGTTAGAATTGATGTTGTAACACTCATTAATGTTGAAAATTCTGAAACTACTATAAAATATTATTCTATAATAACTGCTACTATTTAAACTATTGAAACAATGACCATTACAACTAATGTTGTAACAAAATATGATGCAACAACGAATGTTGTAACACCGAATACTGTAACAACATATATTGTAACAATTGAGGGGGTAGAAAGCCATTTCATCTTGCTTGTCAAAGCTTGAAATTGGGTAGCCAAAGAGGTGTTTTTGCCACCCAACACTACACTAGCAATTGAGGGATCAAGAAAGCATATTGAGAAGCACAAACATAGATAAAAAAAATTGATAAGCAGATGCTCTAACGACATATGCCATAACAACATGTCAACATTAAATTTGCTGAAAATGTTGTAACACTCATTATTGTTGAAAATGTTGTAAAACCCGATGCTATAAATGTTATTATTGAAAGTACTAAAATAGTTACCATTGAAACGAATGTTGTAATAACATATGCTATAATAGTTGAGGGGTGAAAAAACCATTTCATAATTCTTGTCAAAGCTTGAAAGTGGTAAACCAAAGAGGTGTTTCTGCCACCCAACACTACACCGACACTTGGGGGATCAAGAAAACAAATTGAGAAGAAAAAACATAGGTAATAACAGATTAAGAAGCAGATGTTGTAAGAATGGATGTTGTAATAGTAGATGTTGTAATAACAAATTCCATAACATATGCTGTAACAACGAATGTTGTAACAACAAACCATTTCATCTTGCTTATCAAAGCTTGAAAGTGGGTATCCAAAGGGGTGTTTCTTAGTAACTTAGCATTTATGTTATTATTCTTTAGAGACCTTTTGTAATAAAGTTGTTAGTTTACTTCATTAACAAATTTATCCATTTTGTGCGAATAATTGAGATACTTTTGACTTTTATCTAACAAACCTTAATGAAGCACTTTGCAGCCTTTGCTTTTTATTTTCTTTCATTTCATGCTCTTTGTTGTAGATCTAACACATAGGATTTTGTTTAGCCCTATGATTTAAACTTCAAATATCTTTAGGTTCTTCTCTCCATACTACAACATAAATTTAAAGTCTGTAATCACAAATAAGTAGGCCAGTTGAATTTTTTCATTCATTTCTCCAAAAACTAGTTCACATTGCATCTAAAGGTCTATCTCACTTGCCCCACTTGTGTGATTGTTTTAGGATTAATAAAGGTCTGATAGAGATGGAATAGTGAATATAATTTTTTTGTAGTGTAGAATGTAGGAAGAATTCTATTTTGAAAAATCACCAACTTTTGTGCTAACCATACTCCCCATAGGATTAGAAAGTGAAGGGTCCTACAGAGTTTCAGGTCCTTTCTTTCAAACCAGGCCTTCAAATTTCAAACATGATCCAAAAAATGCCTACATCGTAAATACTCCTATTCTAATATCCATGTCCCTACATATATTCTTAATTCATATATAAGACCTCAACACACACTTCATCCTACCTTATGGAAAATAAAATATAAGACAAGTGATAGGACTCAATATCATCCCTGGTGCTAGCATTCATCCTCATTTCTTCTCTGAGGTTTATGTCACAAAATCTAGGTCTTCCTCTATTTCATCACACATGTACTAAGAACTCTCCATGACAATTATATATATGGAATAATAAGTACAATGTAGACAAATACATTCTCTTCCCTCTATATAGAGTAGGCGAGAGAGGTAAAAATTGGTAAAGTGAATTGATTACACAATGAATTTGATTGAATTCACAAGATAAGGTCTCCAAGTGAAGTGCTCTCTCTGCAAGGTATAGACATAAAGAGACCAATCCTAAGATGGTGCACTCTCTAAGCATGGGTTGCAAGTATTAAGTTCTCTTCATCACAAGGCTTCTTACTCTCCAAGAAAATCATCCCATGCTCCTCAACACATGTATCTTGGGTCCATAATCAATCCCATGTAATGTGATCTCAACCCAAGCATTTATAATCAATCCCATGTAATCTGGTTTGTTGTCTATGGGTTATGTATTACATGGTATTGCATCTCTCCTTCCTCCTATGGTTTTTGGCAAAGAACTTGATAAAGCCATGATTAGATATCAATTTCTAAGGACTTGATCATAGTGAAAGCTTGGTGATTTATAAGAATGCTATGAATGATGGGAGCACAAAATAACTCAAGCTACACATAAATAAAAAAATCAATAGAAGAAATTAAAATTGACATATTAACATAAAATTATATAACTTAGTTATTGAAATTAAACTAATGATATCTTATTCTCCATCCAAATAACAAAATCATACCACTTTTTGTCTTGTATCATATCAAATTCCAATTGTGATGGATAATGGCCATATAGTAGATTTGAGGCTTTTGCGATTAGTATTTTTTGTAGAGATGTTTTCTGGATTACTCGCATCCATTCTTGATAAATTCGACGTTTCGAACCAATCCATTGTGGTTCATCTTCAGGAAAAGATCCAACTTCATGGATGTTTTCCTGAAGATGAACCATGGTGGATTGGTTGATGGATGTTTTCTTGAAGATGAACCACGGTGGATTGGTTTGAAATGTAGAATTTATCAAGAATGGATGCGAGTAATCCAGAAAACATCTCTACACAAAATGGCCATATTGTTTCTCTCATCAAAACAATAATATGGACAAGTTAAAGTAATTAATATCCAATCAATTACTTTTTTATACAAAAAAAAAAAAAATTTAGATATTAAATATTCTTACAAATTTGCATGCTAAGGCTTCTAAACTTGTCTTGCCATTGCGACGTGTGGCATGATATTTGGCAAGATTGGCCTTCGAAGCCTTGTCCTAAAACATACACTAATTAGATTTTTTTTTTTTTTTTGTAAGCTTGGTAGGACTACATATTCATCATGTCCAACATATCACCTCGATAGGGGCAGGGAATTGAACTGATGACTTCACATCAAGGAGTGTCTTAACAGAGCACCTGACCACTGTCTATTCAAGACCCCGTGGACATACACTAATTCAATTTAATTATGCACCAATAAAATATAAAAATCATTTAATGAATTTGAAATAATCTTATGACCAAATTTAAATATCTATGTGCTCTCCTTGTTGGACTTCCTTCGTGCATCTGCTCTATCATATGATTTGACGAGCTCTTTCCATACTTTCCCGCTTACATCAATTGGCCTTCTTTTGGCCTTTAGCTCATGAGGAATTTTTTTTATCTTTTTCATTTTGCTGCAATGAAATCTCTTGCAGTTTTGAGTCATTTGTTTTTTACTTGCTTTATCGATCAACATGTCCCAAACTCAGTCTGTATGTCATGGATACCACCTTTTGAAGGTGCATGGGTATCTTCAATAATGTAAGATGTATGATTTTTTAAGGCTTGAAGGCATGATTCTGTCAACCTACAATTGAATACTTTCCTGACATCTGGCATTCTTATATCCCCGGGGATGACATCATATTCTACCTCGGTTTCGTATGTACCAATGCAAGATGCATAAGTACCTATATTGGTGGTGGAAGAAATTTGTGTCCTAGGAGTGGGTGGGACATTGGACGTCTCTATTCCCTGTTCTACATTCTTAGAGGTTATTGTGATTGAGTTTTTCCTAGATATTTTGCTCGATCTAGGAGTTTATGAGGAATCAATCGATTTCATTTGAAAGGGTTGTTTTGGTTGGCATGTTTTAGTGTCTTTAGTACGTTCTTCCATGTATTTGGAAAGCATGGCCAAGTCCATACCTTCTAGTTTTTTCACTGCTTCTACCCCCAATATATAAGCCATTGCCTCTTTTAGTTTCTCATTTTTTTTTAAACATAATCGGTTGCTAATTTGTATTCCAAAAAAGAGGAGAAAAATCTCCATGGTTACATGCTAGACTTCTTGTAGTGCAGTGGAGGAAGTAGCTACGAAAAAATTCTACATTTCCTTTGTTTCTGATTTTTGAGAAGAACTGAAATATAGACAATGCATATATGCGGACAAACTGAGACAGAATAAGGACAAAGACATGCTTAATAGTAGAAGGCAGATTAATCAATGCTGATATGGCTAATATGGCCCATTGTTGAAACATCAGGATTGTATTCATTGTCAGCATTCCTCATGTTGTTGGATCTGGAACTTGGAGCGGTGTGCTTCTCCAACATGTATTTGAGTATTTTCACAGATTCTTTAGCATGTTTACATCAATTGGAGAGAGTGTTAAACTGATTTTGAACAGAGGTGACTGTGTGGAGAAAGACATTAACATCTGCTTCATGTTTTTCATCCAGGATTTTGACCTCAGTTTGCAGCTTAGCATCAAGAATATTTTGGTGAGCTCTGATTTGCTAAAGCTTAGCTTGAATATTCACGCAGTGAAGGCAATCTTCACTGCGAGCCATGCTGAAGGTGATTGCAGAGAAGAGGGAGGGCGAGAAAATCGCAGGTGGCAGAGAAGCGCAAGATCTACAACGTCGTAGATTCAAATGGGAGAAGGGAAGTGCAGCTGAATTAGGGGAGGATGGTTGAGGAGCAAGAGGGGAGAGCATTGAACGCAACAGAGGCACACTAGAGATAGGGATCGGAATGCGGGAGGAATTAAACAACAGAGGGAGGTGAGAGTCACACAGACAGTGAGAAAGGGAATGACAGAAGGAGCAGGTGACCGAGGAATAAATAGGACAACGAGAGAAGAGGGGGATAGCTCGTGGGGAGATCCAAAGTGATAAGTTCATGGGAAGGGTAATGGTGTGAGTACGAAAATAGCAGAGGAGTGCAGTGAGTCCAGTGTGAAAGATCAGAAAGGATCTAAAGACCTTCAGAAGTAGGATCATGGCAGAGGTGTGAGATTTAGAACATCATTGCAAAGGAATTGCCTCGATATTCAAGCGCAAGCCCTGTTGGCAAGAAGATCAGTGTCTTTTTTATATTTTCGGAGGATGTGAAAGAAGGATGTGTCTTTCATACCATCCTGGAGGCTGCGACATCTGCTGATAGTTTGATGAAGGGCTATGTTTTTTTTCGGACGATCATGATTCATCATGTTGACGATGATGGAGGAGTCGCCAAAAACCATAGCATTTGTGATGTTGAGCTTCTTTAACTAATACAAGCCTTGAAGAAGAGCAAAGGCCTCCGCTCTATTATTGGAGAGGTTTCCAAGACCCCATTCAAAGGTTGTGAGAATGCTGCCATTTTCGCTCCTTATGATGCCTCCTGCCCCTGCAATGCCCAGATTCAATTTTGAGGCCCCATCAAAGAAAAGAGAGGGTTTGGTGCTGTTCTTTATCCAGTCTGCGAATTCTAATTCTTTGAGTTGAATTTTCCATTTGGTGTCTATTCTGGAGGGTTTATTTGAGGGAGGATTAATGTTGTTAGTTCTATCCCAGAGGTTTCCAAGAAATATCCTTTCCTCAGCACAGAGTTCACTGTAGTCAATTCTGTTGTTTCACTTAGAAGAGATTGTTTCAAGGGTGAGAATCCAAGACTTGCTGCAAAATTTCCTAAAAGATGGCTCTTTGTTCCTGAATATCTTCCTGTTCCTAGTAAGACAAATGTTCCACAACACCACATATGGCAGGGTGTCCCAAAACCTCTTCGGAATTTTGTTCTTCTTTTTCCCCGAAGGGTAGCTACTTTTCCAAGAATGGAGAACCTCAACAATGGAGCCGTGGTGTGCCCAACAAGGCTGAAATAAATGAGTGAGCTCAGTCTAGTAGCGGTTAGCGAAGGGGCACCCAATGAAGAGATGGTGAATTGTCTCTTCGGCACTTTGACAGTTTTGGCACATTGTTGGTCCGAGCACACCTCTTTTCTTGAGATTTTCAGAAGTTAAAATTTTTTCTTCCAAAAGAGCCCATATGAAAATCTTAATCTTGGGGATTGCCTTCGATTTCCATACTGCCTTCTAATTGGGCCAAGTGGGTGTAGGATAATAGTCATTGCAGAGATGCTTGTAAGCAACTTTGATGGTGAATGTTGATCCAGAGGGATCCCATTCAAAGCCATCAATACTGTCTTTTTTTAAAGGGGCTGAGCCATAGAGGTAAGATTGAAGATTGCCAAGTTCAACTTCAAGATGGGTTGGGACTTAAGGAAAGTGCCAACCAGTCTAGATTTGAGATTGGTCATCCCATTTGGAGAATTGACTTAAGAGGCTGAGACCCATATTGCTGAAGTGCGAGAGGATGCGTTGGGTGCCACGTCTGTCTATGATGGGAATTTGCCCCATAATTCAGTCTTTCCCAACATTGATGGTGTTACCCCCCATGGGGAATTTGGAGAGATTTTGGGTTAAGTAAGGAATGGATTTTTTGCAGAGAGCCCAGATTTTGGAACAAGGTCTATTAGGGATATCATGGTCAAAGAGGTGTTGTCTGGTAGAGTTAAGGTACTTGACTTGCATGATTTTTTTCAACCAAGCCTGATTCCCACTGATTAGCCTCCAAACAATCTTTCCTCCAAAGGCTTTATTCAGGAGCTTGGGTGAAGAAACTCCAATTCCTCCATGCTCCTGATCTTGAATTACTTGTCTCCATTTGACAAGATTATATTTTCTTTTTTCATTCTTCCCACCTTGCCATAGAAAGTGCCTAATGATAGCTACAAATTTAAGGTGGATGATAGCAGGGGCTTGAAGGAGGGTGAAGTGATACAAGGGCAGGGATGAAAGACCAGATTTAAGGAGGACAAGGCAGCCTGCTAGATTAAGCCATGATGAGCCCCATTGTTGAACTTTTCTCTTCATTTTGTCAATTGTGACATTCCAAACATCCGCCTTCAAAGGCCCAATACTCACAGGCATGCCCAGGTAAGTGAAGTGGTCCCAATTCAGTTTGCAAGGGACACCAAAGATGTTTGCAATACTGTGTATGGTTTGGTTAGCAACATTCCATCCATAAATGCGAGTTTTTTGGTGATTGATCAAACCTCTAGAATAAAGCATGAATTTGTCCAAGACAGTTTTAAAGCACTGAGAAATTATGCTGGATGCTCCTCCCATCAGAAGAGTATCATCTGAAAATTGAGAGTGATTCATATTTTTTACATTGTTGCCAAATTTGATGCCTGTAATGAGACCATCTCGCCTCATATGGTCCAGGGCCTTGCTAAAGGATTCCGCCATGAGAATGAAGATGTAGGGCGAAAGAGGGCAGCCCTACCTTAAACTTCGAGAGGATTGAAAGGAGGGAGCAGGTCTGCCATTGATGAGAGGAGATATCCAAGGCCTAGAGATGCAAGAGTTAATGAAAGCAAAGAAGTTTATATCAAAACCCATTTTTTGGAGCACAGCAAGGAGGAAAGAATGCCTGACCCTATCGAAGGCATTGGCAAGATCAAGCTTTAAAATAAATCATTTTTCTTTGCGTGATATGCTTGAGTGAATGGCTTCTTAAACAAGGAGAATGGAATCAGTAATTTTCCTTTGGGATATGAAGCCTCCTTGATTTTCCGAAATGAGGCTGTGAAGGTGAGGCTTGAGATGCATGGCAAGAGTTTTTGTGATGAGCTTATAGGAGGAATTGCAAAGAGAGATGGGTCTAAATCTAGAGAAGGAAGAGGGGTGATTTTCTTTGGGGATTAGTGCAAGGAAGGTAGAGTTGGTGTAGCCCCAAATTTTATTATTCCTTTGATTCCATTGTATCATTTTCACAAGATCCTTTTTTATAAGATCCCAATAAGTTCTATAAAAGTTCATAGAAAACCCATTTGGCCCAGGAGCTTTGTCCGGATGCAAGGCCCAGATCACAATTTTGACCTCTTCTTCCTCAATTTATTTTTTGAGAGCGTTGTTCATCTCCTCAGTGATCATGGGCGATAGGTGTTGCAATAGATTAGAGTAATATTCAGGCATTCTTGTCTCTGTTAGGAGTTCTTTGAAATGCATGGTGGAAACACTTTTAATTTCTTCTTGATCTGTTTGTATGTGACCAGCTGCATCGATGATGGAGGTGATATTGTTCTTGGCTTTCCGGACTGTGGCTTGTTTATGAAAAAAATCAGTATTTTTATCACCTTCTTGAAGCCAAAGATTCCTTGACTTGACTCGCCATTTCTCCTCCTCTTTTCTGTTGGCTCTGTAAAATTTCCAATAGAGATATTTTTCCTAGCTGAGGTGGTCTTGATTGAGACCATAGGTTTCGATGCTGCTGTGAACATCATCCAATTTGGATTTAATTTCATTCTTGATTTGTTCCGGCTCTTTGTAATGAGTTTTGGCCCAGTCCTTCAAGGCCAACTTAGTTTTTTTTAATTTGGTTTCCCATATAAAAGAGGGAGATCCTTCAACGTGTTGCATCCAAGTATTGCACACCACCTAATTTTCTTCCGGGATGTCATTCTAGAGTTGACTGTATTTGAAGGTGTTGGGTGTGGAGCCTGATTATCTTGTTTATTTTGTATCACAACGTTGGACCCTTGTACCTTAATTAGGTAGAAACGCCGCCCGAAATTAAACGCTGCCTAGGGGGTCCAAGGGGGGCGACTGCGACTTTATGAAGCCCCCCCCAACGGGGGGTTTTCAGGGCAGTGGCCCCGAAGCTAAAAAAAGATGTAAAATTTCCTTGTAAAAGTATAGTAATTTCTAGTCACTATGGGCCGTTCATTAGGCGGATGATCTAACGGTAGAAGTTATGTTTAGTTTAGGGTTTTTTGCCCTAGAAGGAAACCCCTCGCTTGTATGAGGGTATTGTATTGCAGCTGTGTATTGTATGTGTATTCTTAGAGCAAGAAATAGATAGGGAGATTGTGAGAGAGAATAGAGGATATTACAACAGATCTGCTGTAGGTTATGTCTCTTCATTTTGCTAGATAATAGAAAGGAAGGACTGGCTGTTCGGGGTGGACGTAGCCAAAACTGGGTGAACCACTTATATCTGTGTCTCTCTGGTTTTATGTGTTTTATGTGCTTGTGTTTTCTGCATATTTTATGTGTTTCATTGCTCTGTAATATTTAATCTTCTAACAGAAGGGAATAGGGCCAAGAGAGTGGAGATCTCCAAAGGTGAGGGTGATGGGATAGTGATCCGAGGCTAGGAAGGGGAGGACACTGGTAGTGACGATGGAGTAATAAGAGAGGAGAGTGACAACAACCAGGATTCTGTCAAGCCTTTCCATTATATTGCCTCTCCCAATTCTTCTGTTGCTCCAAGTGTATCTGCGATTTTTTGGAACAATATCAACCAACTCGTGGTCTTTCATTATGGCTTCAAGCTAATCTCGAGAAGGGTCCGGATTGAAGGAACCTCCTCTTTTCTCATTTGCATGAAGAAATAAATTGAAATCTCCTCCCATTATTATATTGCTGTTGTCCTCATTTCCTATGTCTTCTTTAATGGAGCTCCAACAAAGTTCTTTGTCTCTATAGTGATTAGGGCCATAAACATTGTAAACCTTGATTTCTTTCTGATCTCTGCAATTTTCTAGAGTCGTTTTGATCCAATTCTGGTTTACTGTAGTGTCTTTATGTTTCCATATGCTATGATTACAAAGGGTGGCTAATCCACCAGAGGCTCCCCTTGATTCAGATAGGGTGCCACCATATTGCTTCATTTTGTCTATTATTGCCTTCATTTCTAGCTCTCCTTGTTTTGTTTCCTGCAGAAGAATAATTTCCGGTTTTTCTTGATTTATTAAATCTCTTAGGGCTGTTGTTTTGGAGGGATGCCCAAGACCCTTGTTGTTCCATGAGAGGACTTTCATCATTACAAAAGGGTTGTTCGGAGAGCTGATTTCCCTCCTTGTTCCTTTTGTCCTGTATCCTTACTATTCTTTCCTAATATATAAGTTTCAATGGGGTTCTGAGTTCCCATTTCTATATCCTTTTGAGCGTTTTCATCATGGTGCTGCTTTGAAGATTTCCTTCCAGGGCCTTGTTTTTTTGGGTTTTCTAGATTTTATCCATGCTCCTTCACAGAGTTTCTTGTGATTCGGACATAAGAGGGGTCTTGGGAGGAGGAAGGAGGGTCAGGGATGGAGGGAGAGAGACGAGGAGATTCAATTTGGGAGAGAGGGATAAGAAGGGGGGGATCCTCATCGAAGGGAGAGATGGAGGAAAATGGATTGGATTGGTCCAGTGAAGATTTGGGAGGGGGAGAGGAAGTGCAGAAGGTTGATGTCTAGTATCATGGGTCTTGAGAGAAGATGAGGGTAAGGGGTTTAGCTTAGGGGGAGGCACAACAGGGGTGTTATTCTTAGGGTTAGAGGAGGTCTTCTTTCACTTCACAGTTTCCCATTGCTGATCAGTCTTCGGGTTTTCAACATCAATAATTTTTGAACAATGATTAGTAAAGTGACCATACTCGTGACATACCTTGCGTTTAAACGAGATCTGCTCGTAGTCGAGTTGTTGAATGTGCGTCCATTCGTCTAATTTTAGCTTGATAGCCTTGGGGAGGCCTTTGCCCAGATCCACCTTGACACAGATCCTGGCACAGGCTTGCATTTTTTCCTTTGGTTCACTTCGATCAATGAATTTTCCAACTGCGTTCCCAATGGCTAAGATAGAATCATCCCCCCAGCAATGTAAGGGGAGGTGTGGCAGGCGCACCCAGATAGGTACAACATTTGGTACATCGAGATTAGGATCAAAATCTGGCATCCATTTATTGAGGTACAAGCCTTCGGTGTCCATAAAATAGGGACCATTTTGAAAGATCTGGTCTTTATCTTCTTTCGTTTCAAAGTGGAAGGTGAAATATCCCCTTCCGCATAATCGAATGGAAATTTTTCCATTGATCTTGTCAGACCAGTTTTGCTCAACCCATCTTTGCACAGTCTTTGGTGAGGGCTAGAGTCTAGTGAATTGACCGATGAGGTGCTTCTCAGTAAGAGAAAGGGCAGCCATACGAGGGAGAGAAGGTGGAAGAACAACCTCGTGCAGTCCATCAAGCTTTTTCACAAATTTGGAGATCGCCGGCCTAGGGCTGCAGGAGGGGCCAAGGAGTTGACGAGAGCAGAGAAGGCTTGGTCCTGGATTAGAGAAGCGACCACCTTCAGGGAGGACTCTGGAGGGGCCATGCTTGAGCAGGAGTAGCGATCAGTTGCAAGGGCGCTGCAGAGGAGCGCAACAACACGGGCTCAGGCAGAGTGTGGGCAGCAGCTCAGGAAAAAATCTTCAGTTTCTTATTTAATGTCCCTATATATGTGCAATACAAATTTTATTTTAAAATTAGAAATAAAAAAGTAATCCCTAATTTATACTTTTATAGTTTTGAAACTAAAAAATACAATTCAAACAAACAATGGAAACATGTACATATATATAAATTGAGTATGAAATACCTCATTCTTGCAAGAATCATATCCCTTTTCTCGTTTCCCTCTGCTACTGCTTGACATTTTTTGGTGTCCAAGGGTGAATTTGTTTCCTTCATAATGTGGAATATCCCTTCTCTTTGCTCCATACATTTTTCTCCCTTCCCTCTAAATGTTTTAAGCAACACTAGTGCAAAATGGATGGACATGGGTTTGGTTTTCGTCTCTAGTAGGGGGTGAATGCGATTCACAAATTGATTTCGTGACTGCTAAAGGCCAAATCACACCCACAAATAATTTTTTTTATTTTTTTTATTTTTTTTATTTTATTTTTTATATTGAAATCCACAATAGGATAGGAGAGGTCTAATAATATTTCTTCCCACCATCAACAAAGATCTAATTGGTTAGTTATTTGATTTCATAACCTCAACTCATTGCTCCAACAACGATATGCTCCAACTCCATGAAATACTTCAAAGCTCCCTCGATTTGCAATTGGTGAGTATGAGAACGGAAATATGGTGAATGTATCACATTGTTTTTGTTGAATAGCCGGGATACACAATAGGTTTATCCATTGTTCAGGTGAATTATAGATTAGCGGAGTTTAAAAAAAAAATCAATTTGGTATAATTTGTATTCATTGTCATCTTTTCACTTTGAAATGTCGATATGGGAGGCTTCCATGTTGTTGTCTTTTTTTATGAGGTTTGAGTACCAATATTGGATGTGCAATGTGCATAGGCACCTGGGATAAGTTGAAATGTTGGTTGATGTAAAGCCCTATAAATGCTGTTTTAACCCATTGAAGGGTGTTTTATCTCATATTTTCCTATCCCAGTAATGAATTTGGTGTGATTTCAAACTTTATAACTTTATTTTAATATCCAGTTACTCATAATGTAACAATCCACTAGTCATAGTCACATACACATATTTTCACCTTTAAAGGTTGTGTTGCTTAGTGATTATGTATACATGTGACACAAACATTTTCGATCTCTCCACTCGCTCTTTACTCCTTTATAGGGTGGATGGTGGTGCTGAAAATATATCTCTTCCACAAGTTAGCTTATACTAATTATTATATTATATATTAAGTTCATTTAGAAGACTTAAAATTCAAAATTTGAAAATAGTATATTCTCTAACATATAGGGTCAAAGGATTTTTTTTTTAAATATACAAAAATAAAAATACTTGGTGGTTTAAAATTATGGACGAATGGTTTGAATTAAGTTAAATGAAAATATGAAAAAAGGAAAAATTAAGCCATCATCTAATATTTATAAGAATTGTGTAATGTCACCATATTGGGAGTAGAAATTAACAAAAAGGGTATATATTGAAAATAGGGGCATTTCAGTTTGGAAAGGTACAACGAAAACCAACTGAGCTTAAACTGATTGTGCGTTCAACCAATTGGAAGGAGAAACAACGAAGTGCATAGATCTTATCTAGCTAATTTCATTGTTATGTATTATAGGATCTAGAGGAGGTCGTGGGCAAAGGACGTGGATGATGTAGACCTGCTAAATCAATGAGAGGAGAGTGGGTGGCCATAGAATCAGATAAGGAATATGTAGATACAGTAAAGGTAAGAAGACAAAGAAACCTCAACCAAAGGAGGATGGTGTATATGAATTCACAAATGCTACAACACGACCGAGATAAATTTATATAAATATGTTGTTGTTTTTTTCAAATCTAAAACATGATATTGATATGTCAAATATATGGGTAAAGTGAGGTTTTGTGTTAGATAGCATATTGGTTTAAATGATATAATTTGTGTACTAAACATAATTGAAAATGTTATGTATTATAGGGGAAACACAGGGCCATGAAAACAAATAGTTTCATATCATATAAGGACACAACGAATGTCGTAATATATCAAATAATCAAATTTTAACTTAACTTACGAAGCATTTTGTGATACATCCATCATTTTTCATGATATTATTAGAATTTATAGTGTGTTATCCAATATTGAAATGAATTAATGCATGTTTTTGATATTTTATATGGAGATTGGAGCAAGTGCACATCCCAAGAGTTCAACTAGCAAAAGAAAAAAAACATATGTATGTGGGTGTGGACCTAAAACTGTTAAATCACGAAGAACATAGTGGATGGAAGAGGATATGAAATGGATCCTCCAGAAACAACAAATAATTTCACTAAAGAAGAGGTTGTTCAAGACTATAGTACATTGGATGGGATTTGTTAAGCGATATTTGATTATTATATTTCTTTAAACATTAAATAATGGTTGCGTTTGCTGATAGGTAGAAGTTGATGATGAAATAACGACTACTTATACCCAAGCTAATCCAACTAGCCTATTAATATTTGGACAAGATGATGCAAACCATCCTTTAAACCATATTAGGGAAAAAAGAGCATATTTAAAGAGAACTCTACCACCTGAGAAAATTGAACAAGATGAGATTAGCATACACTGATGACACACCATCTAGCCTTAATGATGATGATCATGATAGTGAAAATTTAGTGCATGAAGAAGGATTAATGCTTACATGGGATAGGATTTGTTAAGCGATATTTGATTATTATATTTCTTTGAAATTGATACATTTATGATTTATCCAGTTCTTTCCAAACATTAAATAATGGTTGAGTTTGTCGATAGGTAGAAGTTGATGATGAAAGAATGACTACTTATATCTAAGATAATCCAACTGGGCTATTAATATTTGGACAGGATGATGCAAACCATCCTTTAAACCATATTAGGGAAAAAAGAGCATATTTAAAGAGAACTTTACCACCTGAGCAAATTGAACAAGATGAGATTAGCATACACTGATGACATGCCACCCAACCTTAATGATGATGATCATGATAGTGAAAATTTAGTGCATGAAGAAGGATTGAATGAAATTCTTACATTTTTCTTTGGGTATGGAAACAATGATGACAATAATGATCATATCATTGACAATAACGATGAGAACAGGGTAATTTCCACCAATGTAATGTTGATGATAACAACTTGAAAGACTCCATCAAGCAAGCAACAAAGGCACCTGTGTTAAAATCGAGCACAAGTAGAACCTCAAAACTGACATGCACATTATTTTTATTAGAAATCAAATCACTATTTGGCTGGTCAGACAAAGGATTCACCAACTAACTGAAGTGAGTTGAAATCTATTTCTTAAAATGCATTGTCAATTGGTGGAGGTAATTCGTAAACATTCATCAACTTCGTTTATATTTTTTAAGGGGATTTTAAAACCATATATTGTATATAAATAGTCATAATATAGATTGGCATATCAAACATGTTCATCATAATTCAAACATTCAATTGATCTAATATTTGGAAATCCTACACGAAACTAAAAACTAAAATATTTTCTAAAGAGAATGTGTTGCCATCAACTTACAGAGAGGCACGTCATTTGTTGGTTGAGTTGGGGATTGAGTATAAGAAAATTCATTCATTTAAGAATGCTTGCATTTTATACAAAGACTAATGTTGATACAAGGTAGAATGCCTTGTATGCAAAGAGAAGAGATATCGTATAGATGTACAAGGTCCTACGGTTCCAAAGAAGGTCTTACATCATATGCCAATTAAGCCTAACTTGACAAATGTTTTGTTGCAAGTCACTTGAATAATTGATGGACTGGCATGCAAATAATAGGAGTAAATATGGAATCATGCGAATTTAGGTCGACTCCAAAGCATTGAAACACATAGAGGGAAAATGGCCAACAAAATTCAAAGATGAACCCCACAGTATCAGGTTTGGTCTTACAATTGATGGAGTGTGCCCATTTTCTTTAATGAGCTCAAATTATAGTGTTTGGCCAATCAGATTGATAGTATGCAATATTCCCCCATGGATGGGTTTTAGAAAGGAGAGCCTTATGCCAACTCTCATTGTTCCAGGAAAAAAAAGGTTAAAACATGGATGTTTATCTTGCACCTTTTATAGATGAGATGAAACTACTATGGAAATGCATAAGAATGTATGAAATATCGCGCCCTCCATCAAATAGGTCCTTCATGTTATATGGTGTGCTATTTTGGACTATTCATGATTTCCCAAGACTTGGTTTTTGTACCGGTAAGATATTTTTTTTTACGTATTTACTCTCATAATTTATTGTCATCCCAACTTTCACACTTAGTTTTATAATATAATTTTGATGTTATTAACCTTATTGAATTGCAGAGCTTCAAACAAAGGGGATATTTTCATGTCCAAGATGTGTAGAACAATTTCAAGGGTGGTATTTTAAAGATCTTCATAAATTTATTTATGCAAAAAATAGGGTTTTTCTACCAACAGATCATAGGTTTAGAAACCACCATAAGATTAAATTTGGTGGAAAAGTTGAAAATAGAGGCCCTCCCATGATTATGGGTCCAATTTATTGGCTTAAGAAGTATGAAGATTTTGAATTGAAAGCTTGGCATGATTTTTTTGATGGGGGTGATTCTATTGAAGAACCAAAACAAGTTGTAATTAAGATGCCAAAAGGGATGAAAAGGAAATTAATATTTTATGAGCTCCCACACTGGGAAGATATATTAATATATCACTTATTAGATCCTATGCACATCTTTACAAATGTCCCAAATTCAAATTTCCGACATATAGCAGGAAAAGAGAAGGACACCTTGTCTTCGAGGAGAGATATTGCTCTTTGGAGTACCAAATTTGATAGAAAATATTTGTGGCCAAACATGGAAAATGAAAAATATGCATAAGCTCCATGTATTTTGAAAAAGAAAGAGATAAACCAACTAAAAACTGTCATACATTCAATAAGGACATCTACTGGATATGGGTCATCATTAAATAAAGCTTTTATAGTTGATGGACATATCACAGGATTTAAAACACATGATTTTCATAATTTTATGAAGGTATTATATATCATCATTTAAATTTTGTTGGTGAAATGGATTAGGTACTAAATATATTCTATTATTCTATTGTGTGACAAAAATAACTAATGATGATCTTTGATAAATGTGTTTGGGATCCATGTCTTACCATTGACTTGAGGAATGCCATAAGTTGAATGTCAGCATTTACAAGGTATGTGGTATGGAATATTCAGGTGTGAGATACATAGAGATATTGTATTTCATTTTAATTTTTTCCTAAAGGTTCATACTAATTTAGTATTCTTATATTGGGTGGGTGACATATAAGGAGATCCACGAATGTGAAGTTCCAAAATGGAAGAACGAAATTGCATAAATTGTATGTGTATTTGAGAAGGATCTCCCTACAAGTTTCATGGACCTATAAGTCCATTTACTTATACACCTAGACGATGACATTGAATTGGTTGGTGTCGTATCGATGAGGTGGATGTTTTTATTTGAGACGTATATGAAAACTCTAAAAAGATATGTCTGAAAAAATTCAAATCCATAGGGTTGCATGGTGGAAGGGTATGTATTGAATGAAGCCTTTTTATTCCTATGTGAATTCACTAGTAAGGATTTCGAATATCGGCCACACTTATGGGATGAAGAATGCGAATTAGATATTATTGATGGAGAAAAAACAAAATCTAATGGTGTTTAAGTAGAAATTAGTAAGTAAACTCACGATCCTTGTGGTTGTTTTATTGCGTTCATTAATTTACTAGGTAATTTATTTGACAAATTAACAACATGGCCTTTGGAGTTTCAAATAATCATATTGACATGTAATAGGTGTATATGAAAGTGATATACTCGAAAAGTTCATTCTGTACAACATGGACTTTATGAACAAATGGATTGATTCGCATGATAAAAAGAGAGAAGAAGTGTTAGAAGAAAGGAGATAATTTAAGAGATCGAACCCAAGGAATACCCCATTTCCTATTGATCTGCAAGGAGAATGGGGAAAATATTGCACAATAGAATGCGTTACTGAACAAATTCCAAATCAAATAGATGATGTAGATATATATTCAAACATAAAAAAATATGAAATCAACATGTATATAGGATGTGAAAGAAATCTACAATGGGAATTTTACAAAATGTTTTTTCCTTACAATTTTGACACTATTAACTATTTTAATATTTGTCATTATATTTGTTTTAACCGAAAAAATGGTATTTCACAGGCAAGGAAATATCCAACAATGTGGGCATATGGTCGACATTATCGTGTATACCGTGTATATGTAAAGAGATGATCCTTTGATTGTCACATCATGCTTGAATTCAAGCAATCCGGTTGATCAAGCTTACAAGATAAGAATATTAATGAAGGGAATCTACAATATGTTGGGAAAATACAAGAAATTATTGAGTTGGATTATCGCTCTTTTAAATGTTTTATTTTTAAGTTTAGATGGTATGAACCATTTGAGAGGACACGAAGACATGATACCCATAGTGGATTGTTTTGTACAGATTTCTCAAAGTTCCCACCAGAGGGTAAGGAGCCTTATGTTCTACCAATTCATTGTGAGCAGGTATTTATTTAACTCAAAGAAGAAGCGGTAGTGATAAATAATCTATTAATATATTGTTTATTATGAATATATACATGTATTTATTAATCAGTAAAAGTGTTATAATATACGTCTAATATATGCATATACTCATTCGTGTGCAAATATTTTTCTGTGATGATATTATGGACTCGATACGGATATTTTTCATACATTATGGTCCAATATTAAGGCATGTATTTGATGATGCATTAGTGGATACTGAGAAAAAATATGATGGCCAACAAAATGAGAGAGAGGGATTAGAGAACATCGAAGAAATTGACATCCATGATGATGCTGAAGATGGTTATGTTTAGGAACAAGAAGACAACAATACAAAGTTATATGATGTTATGGAAGACAACAATATGGATGGTACATAAAATGATGATGCAAATACACCTCGTAACAGTATGGATGAACTACAGTCAGATTTCAATGATGACGAAGATGATGCAATTCAAGATGAGGATGACGATAATATTAACTACTTGAAAGATCATATGAACACTGACAATGATACATTGGATGACATTGTTGCAGACAATGATGTTAATGACCAAGGCTTCTAAATTTTTAGAATTATTTGTAATCCATGTTTAAAAAATGATGATTCTTATGGCCTAAACTTTGAAATTCTTCAATATAATTTGTGTCAATACAAATTACCTATTGCAATATCATTTAAGTGTTCAATATTTTGCATGAATTGTTGGCAGAAAAAATTAGGATTACTTGAATGTTTCTTCCATTCATTTTGTATCAACCTATGTTCGTGAAGACATAAAAGTTAACAAAATATTAATGCTCGTATCTCACAATGATTTGAATATGAAACTTTGTTGACTTCATTATTTTTATATTGCTCGTGTTTTAATATTTATCAACCTGCTCTTACATTTAATTATCGATCCAGGTAGGTTTTAATTTGTACAAGACTGTTGCACAAAGTTTATGTTAATGAATATGATAACTAATATAAAATAATCTCAACCCAAATTCATTGCACACACACTCTCAACAAAAAAAAAATATGTTACACAATCCACACATATTCAATGCAAATAAATACTGCAAAATAAGATACTTTATCATTCAACCACTCTCACAACACTCCTGAAAACCATCACTCATTCAATTTGCACACATAAAAGGAAGTGCAATCCAAAATGTAACAACAAAGCAAATAATTAACTACCCCACTAAACTGAGGGACCAATCCATGACTTAAGTTGTCACACCAACCAAATCTTACTACAATTAATTAAATTACAAATAGAATTAATTGTAAAAATAGTAGTAACAACGATCACATAACTGAGAAATATTTATGAAATTTTTCATTCAACATCATAATACTGCTGAAAACCATCACTCATTCAATATGCACACATAAAGGGAAGTGAAATACAAACTGTAACAACAAATAAAATAATTCACTATCACACTAAACTGAGGGACCATTCGAGGACTTAAGTTATCACACCATCCAAAGCTTACTGCAATTAATTAAATTAGACACATGATTAAATGTAGCAACAACAGTAACAACAATCACAAAACTGAGAAACATTTATGTAGTCTTCCATTCAACCACTATCACAACACTCCTTAAAACCATCACTCATTCAATCTGCACACATAAAAGGAAGTGCAATCAAAATTGTAACAACAAAACAAATAATTCACTGCCACACTAAACCGAGGGATTGGTCCAGGACTTAAGCTTTCACACCATCCAAATAAATTGAAATTAATTAAATTACACATAGAATTAACCGTAAGAATATCAGTAACAAAAATCACATAACTAAGAAATATCTATGAAATTAAATATTCCGCTCTAACTAACCAGTGATCCCTACTAAAATGGAGGGCCCTTCCTCCTTAACAGGGGTTGGTGCACTAAAAACACATAAACTACTCAGAGGAATTTATTGAACCACAAAGTTGAGATTGCATTAATAAAAGTATCAGGATTATAGAGATCTGGTGTTTTCCCTTTCCAATCCTATTCTTCAATTCTCCGCGCTACCCTCATGGGAAAACCATCTTCTCTTTTATATATCTTAATTACAATGAAAATATCATCATGATAATCTTTCAAATCTCACGTAATGTTAAAATAAAACGATATCTTAACAATTCACAACGATTTCCATGGAAGGGGTAAAATTATAACAAATTCCTTTAATTACAAACAGAGTTACAAAATATCTCAACCAAATGATCTGGATGCTCCACAAATATCTCCAAGTGATGAGCTGTTTCTTTTGACTTTGACACGCTACTAGATCCAGTATGATTAGGAAAGGTAGCACGTGCTTAATAAACTTTCTGTGTAACAACAACTCCCAGAACCTTAATTAATCCAAATTCGTAAAGGAATTGAAATGTAATCCTGTAACGACAAACTTCGACAGACTATCCAAAATTGAAATAGTCCATACATTAGTTTTATGATAAAAATCAACCTAAGACAATATTTCTAATGTCAAATTATAAGGAGAATTGGACTAAGAAAGCGGCAAGTGAAAAAGGACATACTTAGGTTAATAAGGGGTTACAGTAATAAGATATGGCCCTTTTGGTCTAAAGGGATAAAAGGAATAGGAAAATAAGTAGGAAGAAGATGGCAATTATGAGACCCAACATCTCCGCCTATCTTAATTTTTTGCATGTACTCATGCAAACTCATGTCACTGATGCTTGACATGCTGAGATTGAAGTTGTGTGAGGTTGTAATTTCTTGCCATGTCTTCACCTCTAACCCTGTATCCTCAAGAAATAACCAATTATGCCTCCCAAAACTTATCAGTAATACTACATGGATGTTGATACTGATAGGTGGGTAACTAAACAAGAGGTAACTTGAATCTAATTCCTATCCATCCTGCACCAATCCTCCTAATACATTCAACATACTAATGAACTCTGGAAAGTGCTTGCTCAAAAGTATGATAGTGATAGGGGTATCCCTTATTCAATTATTTTCGGGAAAGATCCCATCTCAACTTGCTTCCTTTTAAGGCACAAGTTATCATTCCTTGGATATTTCTCTGGCATCTCTATAGAACTAATTCTTGATGGTCCATCATCAATGTCTTAGAGGCTAGGAAGCACCATATTTTATTGCAATTGTGTGCACGAGCTTCAACAGAACTAGGTTCTCTTCTAATAAATAAGTCTACCCATTCTTAATTAGTTGCTACAATATAATGGGAAAATTTCCAGCCTATCTGATTTTGCATAAAAGAAACAAAAGCCCTGAGTTCTACATCTCCCACATAGGGTGTCAGTTTGAATGATTGTTCCTCAAAGAAAGTGAGTTAATGCAGGTACAACTTGCACAACAAATGTTGTTATGAGAAATTATCACTTTGAAATGTTTCCAGGAATACTTGTATCTACCTTGTCTTATATGGTCACTTTTCCTTTAGGGTTGTTAATTGCAAGAGATAATGTTTTTCTTGTAAATATAAAAGATAAGAAAGAGAATAAATCCTCAATAAGCCATTAATGAGCTCCTTTTCTTGTTGTAACAAGTTAACCTCTCCTTTTGGGTGGCAGGAGGGGGAGGGATTCACATTAATCCTAAAGGAAACATCGAAGAAATATATGCTTGGGGCCTGGGAAGGATGACTAACAATCAAGCTGAGGCCTATGGTCTATTCCTCAGACTTTTTCTAGCCTAAAAAAAGGGTACTAGGAAGCTCCAAGTCTTAGGGGGCTCAATGTTGATAATAAAACATATTAAATACAATACATCAACAAACAACATGAATCTAAACCAAATCATAATGAGGTCATAAGGTATGATCCCTCTCTTTGAGCTGGTGACATTCTTTCACATCCTAAGAGGGAATAACCATGAAGTAGATAAGTAAGAAAACGTGGCTTGACGATTGAATGCTAAAATAAATATAGTGAATGACATAGAGGAAATACTGTGCATTTCCTTATCATGATAAATGTTTTTAAGCATTAGACTGGGGAAGGCTCTTTGGGTTGGATCAAGAGGCTAAGAAATAAAAGAAACAAGATTGATCTGGGGTTATCTCTTATGCTTCCACCTCTCTTCATTCTTCCTTTTTGTCCCCCCTCCACCCCTTCCTCCCCATCCCCTCTCCTTCCATGGCCTATCTCCTCCCTTGGTCTCGACACCCTCCTTCATTTCAAGCTATGAGGACACCCTCTGTTTTTCCCTTGCTCCCCGGACCTTGTCCCATTGACCATATCTTGGCTCGTCTCATCCTCTCGCCTTGTAGAAAATATCGACTCGCCTTGATGCCACTGCGTGGCTTCTCTCAACTCGTATTTACTACACATGGTATTGGGATTTTTAGCAGCGTGAGAGCCCAATCCTCACAACATAGTAATAGTGGCAGTGGCTGGCATTCCAACACAAAAATAAGTAAGAATATGGAAGAGGGTGAGAATAATTTATTATCATTGATCCGAATTGCTCAGATCGTGCATGGGATAATGGCATGGATTAGGATGAAGGACGCTGCAGGAAGATGGAAATTAATGGTGGAGCATTGGGAACACAACATTATGAGTACCAATTTCCAGTCCTACATCACAGTTTGGACCTACATCTTCTATAAATATGGTAATGATTTGATCTGCTGTCACTGTTTTTGGTCAGTAATAGCTCGGGTGGTCTCTGTGAAGGCCAAAAAATAGGGTCTGAGGTCACTGAGTGATTATTTTTAGGTTTGGGTTGGTGGTGTCTGTAGCTAGGAGAAGAATCTGAGTGTGGGAAGCGATGAAACTTTCTTGGAGCAACAAGACGGTGGCATTGGGTGTTTTCCTGGAACAAAACTGAGTTGGGGGTTCGTTTTCTAGTGGAGAAGATGAGTGTCTAGAGAAACTCAGTGGACGAGGGCTCGTTGTCTAGATCTTTCTATCGTCGGCCTTGGTCGAGGGTGTGAAAGGCTTGGGAAGGTGGAAGAAACAAAAATATATGTAATAACAGTGCGCAAGATCATGTGGAACTTAGGGAGGGCTAGGAAACAATGCAGCGGTGTATCCAAAAATAACAATAGGAGGAGATATTAAAATTTTAGGAGTAGCAGATCAAGCATAATGAGCGCAACAGGGCACCTAAGAGGGAATAACCAGGAAGTAGATAAGTAAGAAAATGTGACTTGATGATTGAATTCTAAAATAAATATAGTGAATGACATAGAGGAAATACTATGCATTCCCTTATCATGATAAAAAATTTTAAGCATTGAACTGGGGAAGGCTCTTTGGGTCGGATCAAGGGGCTAAGAAATAAAAGAAACAATATGGATCTAGGGTTATCTCTTATGCTTCCACCTCTCTTCCTTCTTCCTATTTGTTCCCCCCTCCACCCCTTCCTCCCCCTCCCCTCTCCTTCCATGGCCTGTCTCCTCCCTTGGTCTCGACACCCTCCTTCACTTCAAGCTAGGAGGCCACCCTCTGTTTTTCCCTTGCTC
Organism: Pinus albicaulis; assembly: GCA_034641835.2. NCBI lineage: Eukaryota > Viridiplantae > Streptophyta > Pinopsida > Pinales > Pinaceae > Pinus > Pinus albicaulis. Next base: position 1,558,647,943 of record CM076584.1, read on the forward strand.
CCTGGACCTTGTCCCATTGACCATATCTTGGCTCGTCTCATCCTCTCGCCTTGTGGAAAATATCGACTTGCCTTGATTCCACCGCGTGAATTCTCTCAACTCGTATTTACTACACATGGTACTGGGATTTTTAGCAGCGCGAGAGCCCAATCCTCACAACATAGTAACAGTGGCACTGGCTGGCATTCCAACACAAAAATAAGTAAGAATATGGAAGAGGGTGAGAATAATTTATTATCACTGATCCGAATTGCTCAGATCGTGCATGGGATAATGGCATGGGTTAGGATGAAGGACGCCACAGGAAGATGGGAATTAATGGTGGAGCATTGGGAACACAACATTATGAGTACCAATTTCCAGTCCTACATCACAGTTTGGACCTATATCTTCTATAAATATGGTAAAGATTTGATCTGCTGTCATTGTTTTTGGTCAGTAATAGCTCGGGTGGTCTTTGTGAAGGCCAAAAAATCGAGTCTGAGGTCACTGAGTGATTCTTGTTGGGTTCGGGTCGGTGGTGTCTGTAGCTAGGAGAAGAATCTGAGTGTGGGAAGTGACAAAAATTTCATGGAGCAACAAGACGGTGGCATTGGGTTGTTTTCTTGGAACAAAACTAAGTTGGGGATTCGTTGTCTAGTGGAGAAGATGAGTGTCTAGAGAAACTCAGTGGATGAGGGCTCGTTGTCTAGATCTTTCTATCGTCGGCCTTGGTCAAGGGTGGGCAAGGCTCGGGAAGGTGGAAGAAACAAAAATATATGTAATAACAGTGCACAAGAGCATGTGGAACTTAGGGAGGGGCTGGAAATAATGCAACGGTGCATCCAACAGTAACAATAGGAGGAGATAAAATTTTAGGAGTAGCAGATAAAGCATAAAGAGCGCATCAGGGCACCTGGAGGATGAGGTGGATGCGTTGAGGCAACAAATTGAGCAACTGAAGCTCAAATTGGCAGAGAACATTCTGAGGAGTGAGGTAGAAGATATTGGATTTGATCTCAACAGTCCAACATTGATGAGGGAGTAATTTTTATTCTCCTTTGTGTTCAAAGAAGTTTTCTAATGGAAAAATTCACTTGTAAATATTTATTACATCATTATTGTAAAATGTATAACCACGGGCTACCAGATATGGGGAATAGTTTTGGTTTTTTGGGAAAAAAAAAACACTCTGGAAAGGAATTTTGAGAATCCCTTGGCTCAAAATTATGATGTAAAATCCCAGTTTTGAATGTGAAAGGGCGCAATATATATATATATATATATATATATATATATACATACATATATATATACATATATATATATATATATATATATATATACACACATACATACATATGTGTATATATATATATATATACATATACATTTATATATACATATACATATACATGTTATATATGTATATATATATATATATATATATATATGTATATATATATATATATATATATATATATATATATATATATGTATATATATATGTATATATATATATATATGTATATATCTATATATATAGATAGATATATATATACATATACATACATATACATATACATGTTATATATATATATATATATATATATATATATATATATATATATAGATTGATATATATATATATACACATATACATATACATGTTATATATATATATATATATATATATATATATATATATATATATATATATATATATACATATACATATAGACACACACACATACACACACACACACTACTCTCTTCTCCTTGCATTTCTTTCACTTGTTTCATTGCTTGATTCCTCTCCTCCCGAATTTTCACAAATTCTGCAATTCTTAAATTTTCAGCTCACTCCTTAATATTATTGACCATTTCCTTGTGCTGCTTTAGGAATATCACTTCATCTTTGGGAAAGAGCGCTAATTTCTCCCAATTCTCTAGTACCCTCATCAAATCTTCAAATTTAACATGAGTTGTTTCATATGTTGTGTCAACATCCCCCTTTTGATCCCCTTTCTCTTCGTGATGCTCTATCTCAATTGCTGGTTCTTGTGGTACAAAAGTATTTTTATTTTCAAATGCTCTATTTCAAATTCTGGTTCTTTTGTAACAACGTCATCATGAACATGTTCTTATGGATTAACAATTTTTTTTTCTTCTTCATGCTCTGATTTGAATGTTGGTTCTTGTGTAACAACAACGCCATCAACAGGTTCTTGTGGAATAACAAGTAAAAATTCTTTGCCTTGTTCTCCCACTTGTACACCAACTAAAATAGTAAATATCTCCATGATTTTAGCCTCCTCAAGGATTTGCTGGCAACCCCTACAAATTTTTTATAAGACAATAGATGATGTCATTTCTGCAGCCTCTACCAACATATCCAATATAGTTTCATTCTTAAAATTGAGTTTTTCTTTAACCAAGGTAAGTTATTTCTTTAATTCCTCATTTTCCTTTATCCTATTTTCAGTTTGAATGAGAGGGTCAATTTTTGTCTTACATGGTGAAGTAAGAACCTCTTGTTATTTTGTATGCTCTTTTGCTACTAGTCCTTTTGTCTTGTGTGGTTTCTCTGGTTCTTGTTCAGGATCTAGTGTAACAATCAAGATTTCATATGTAGAGGGGCCTTCTTTTGCAGAATTCTCCTACTTTTCTTTGTCCTGTTGCTCCTCAAACCCATTAGTTCTAGCTATATAAACACGTTCCCCCTCAGCTATAGCAGTAGGGTTTTTAGTCTCTTCTAGTATAATAACTACTCACACCCTTTTCCTAGGGGCTCTTCCACAATTGGAATTTTCACTTTCATTTTTTGCACTATTACCTTTTTTGATACTCTCATGATCCCTTAAGGGGTATTCACTTCCTCAACTCCAATTTGAGGCACAAATATTGTTCCAACAATTTCTTCCTCTAACACTTACTCTACAATTTGGCACCCACCTCGTCTTTCCTCTAAGGACTCACTAGACACCACCATACGTTCTTCTATTCACATCTCCTTTCCTCATGAGGATGAAGTATGGGTTGTTCTAATGGAAATCCACCTCTCAGGGTTTCGTTGACCAGTCATATGAGGTGTATCAGCCCTAATCCACTTAGAGCCAGTGGTTGTCTTTCTCTTGGAAGATGTAGCAGTTTCAGCAACATGTGTTACTTCAACATCGGGTGTTGCTTCAATACTTAGTGTTGTTTCAACGTAGGGTGTTGCTTTAGTACTTGGTGTTGTTTCGGTGCTAGTGAATACTTCAACACTAGATGTTGCTTCAACACTCTCTTCATGCTCCTCATTTGCACTAGCACAAGGTCTCACTATCAAAGCATGCCACAAGCTCCCTTGTCTCTGTCATGAATACATGATGGTTAATTTAATAAGCTCATGGTTAGTGACACAATTTTTTGGATTTTTTTCCCCTTTAATAACCTCGTCCATGTGCTGTAATAACTTAAAAAAGTAGTATGGTGAATTAATCAACTGCCTTGTCCTCAGGTGTGCCAATAATTGAAAATGATAATTCAAAATAATCCCAAAACGACCCTCACAGGTAAGAATTTTTTTTATTAATAGGGATACATCTTCCCAAGGGTGAGGAAGATATGTTCTATTAAAAATCCCATGCTTGGGCATCAATTATTCTCCCTCCTGTAACAATAGGGCCTTAGCTTCCCGATTGGACACTGTTGTATGGAAAAATCCCTCTTGCAGACAAGAGCGATCTTCCTCGATTCCTAAGGAAAAATAGAAACAAAAAAACAATTGAATAAAATTTTCCCTAAGCATAATTTGTTTGAATCATAAATACAAAAGAAACAGAGTAGAATCCTTACCTATTTGTGAAATGATTGATGGAGATCCCCGCTCCGTCCTGATGCAACTCCTCAATGCTTGAAAAGAACTGCAATCATAGACATAAAATAGATCAAATGCATATGAAATATAATAACTGAAACAAGCTTAATCTATTGATCAAGGATATTATAAATTGATATCATATTAATGAATAAACAAGAGGAATATAAATCATTCATCAATTCAGTAAGAAAATACAATGGAAAAAATGATCCATTTGTATTATTTCAGAGATAAAGAAGAGCCTTACAACCTTTGCCTTGATGTCATGAGGTTCCTACCAAATGCCTCCAACCCTCTCATTGGATGATAAGATTCCCAATCTAAATTCAACAACATAAAGCTACATTTTGTGAACTCCCCTAAACCTCTAGCCTTTACTCATTTATAGGCCAAGTAGAGGAAGTTATAGATCCAAAAGAGAAGGATGAGACCCATTAATAGTGGGGTTAGGGTTCCTTGATCAAAGGGAATTAGCTCCATGATGTGAGGAGTATGGCTCGAATAGATATGACTAAGAAGCTTTTAGTTGGGATATATTCACCCACCAAGGATTCTAGAATTCACTTTTTATTTTTACTTCTCAATGAGTCATGTGTGCGGTTTACAGTGGAAGACAAAGAACAATTTTGTGCAGGTTTCAATAGAAGAAATTGCGAATGCGTGGAAACAGACTAGGAAAAGTGTGCAGGTAATACTAAACAAGTTAAAAGGCCTTTTTACCCAAAATTCATCTTTTCTTCAAGGGTTTTAGTATGGAATTTCCAGGGAGTGCATTGAAACATGTTTATGGATATTGAGAGATCCATTTTAATGGTCAAGTGTCATGGTGACAAAAGGACATGTAACAGATTGCCCCCCAAAGTGCGAAGTCTAAAAATTTATATAAATATTGAAGCTCTTTATCATGTCAAAGATTGGATCGGAGATAATGGTTGGAAACCTGCATCAAACATTCAAGTATTACAATGCAATATATATAATCATCACTGAGGTGGGAATTCCCACACTTAGAATAAATCTAACTCAATGAAAAAGTACAAAAATACCCTAGAATCATATCAAATAGTAGACATAGTATGGACGAAACCATATGTTATGAATCTGTCTACATATTCATGAATTAATAACTCCTCGTAGGCTGGATGGATCAAACTAGATCCAGGGTCTTGATCTCCATCTCTCAATCTGTAGTACAAATCTAACCATGTGAACAAATGTCTTGAGGTCAAACACAACAGATACCACTTGATTACTGATCAATGATGTGAAACATTAACCAACGCGACAGAAACCACCAATAATGACAATGGCTCTCAAGGTACTCTCAGCACAATCTATGAAGTGTGATTATATGTTTTGAAGTCAAACACCCATAGAATTGTTTGATCAAAGGTTAATGATGAGAACCTGTGGCTGAAAGCGAGAAACCTGCCATTAAGGCATGCAAAACTCATGGTACTAAAAATGGTTTCTAGATCAACTTCCTAGATAGTGAATTGAAGTCGATAAGAAGCGATCCATTGTAGGAGGGCCTACGACACAAAACTTCATGTCAAATTTTGAAGAAATTTTTTGCAAGGACTGACTCAGGGATGACCGATGCGATTGAAGGCTAAAAATTTGTAAAGGAATATGAACTGAGGTTAAACTTCTCTTGAACACATGAAGAAATGATAATTGACTTGGAAAGAATTGAATCAACGATAATAACCAAAAATAGTTGAATACTTTTAATGAGGTTCGATTAACTATAATACAAATAGATTTTCCAACCCGGACACAAGTGTGACAAAGTATCATGTTCAAGAGCGACATACTGCCTTATACTGAATGAAAAAATGAACACCTTTTCCCAATTTACCCCCACCATTACTGGAAAGTACCTCTTTATTTTTGTCAAGCTTGAGTAGGATAACAATTTCTTATCCTATAATCTCATCGTTCAGATGAGTCCTTTGAAGTATTTTTAACGAACCCTAAGAAGGAGTGGTTCGGTCTCGTCATGGTTGAAAAATCTTGCACTATTTACATTTTACGAGTCTAGTGAAGGGGTAACTTGATGTTGTTTTCATGCTTAAAGAGTTTGAAAAGACACAAAAAGGAAACTCATACAACTATTTCAACGTATATTTTTAACGAGCTCGGAGAAAGTAAAACTTAGTGTTTTTTAGTTTTAGGGAGTCAAGAGAAAAACATAAGCAAACTTCATAGTGTTGTTTTTTGTAAATTTAGTCCCTCAAGCTCGAAAAAGGATAAAATTATGCAGGAGAGAACTCCATTGACTATGATTATACAACATATACATTTTTCGTAAATAGTCTAGTTCAGTCCAAAAAAGGGGTAAAATTATACTAAATAGATGACTATTTGTTGGGTACCGGATTTGTATACTTTCCTCTCCCATTTTACCCTATCTTTCTATCTCTTTGTGCCATTATTTATCTTAAAAGCATGAGGTAAAACCCTTCTTCCTATATTTTATGGGATATTTGATTAATGATGTATTTTTCATGGAGGTTTTACCTTTCTACATATTAACTCTGATATTTCTTCAGATCTAGCTACAACAGGAGTGTTGCGACCGCAAGTCAAGGCACAACCCATCATCTCCAGCGTCTTCCTTATTTGCTGCTACAACATGACATCCATGGGTATATTAGCACTATCTTAGGCCTTCTTACGATTTCTTGATGTGCAACCCGGTTTCCGTTGTAACAAGATGTATTTTTGTAACAATGGAGTCGTTGAGAGGAATCAGGGATTGCAGGACAATTGTACAAAGAGGCCTACGGGTTGTGAATCAAGAGAGACCCTTGGACATACGGAATTTGTAATCAATATTTTTATCATTAATTAAAGGTACATCAGCTTGCTGTTTCTCCTGTAATTCTTGAGTTTCTGCAACCCTGATCAAAGAGTTGGGCCCACTTTTTTGATCAGGTGTTGCGTTCTTCTTTCTTTTCTTTGCAATGTTGTGTTTGGTGTGATCATTTATTTGCTGTTACAGTCGCGTTAATTGCTATGGATGCCTTTTATTTCTGCAGTTCATTTCATTGATGTTACGACAGTATGTGTGTTATAGATTAAAACTGTGATCTACAGCGGACCATGTGCTTGTATCTGCATATACTTTACCGTTAGTCTTGAAATAACTAATGCCCTCGGGTTGATAATTTATGTGGAAAAATGGTTGAATTTTGTTCATATCTAGACACCAACATTTTGGTGCCGTTGCCGGGGAAGGCTAATAGGTGTAAGAATATGATTTGCAATAGATCTTAGATTCGATCTCTCGTCTTGAGGTGGGAATATATTGCCCAGATTCAAGTCTTGAGCGTAAGTGCCTTGTGTTTTATTTTTGCTTTATTTATTTCATGTTTCTTTTATTATTTTTCTTTCTGTAGAATTAAACCCTCGTCTTGGGGAAGGTGTTTTGTAAAACCTTGCCCTAGGTCCTGGGCGTGGTCTAGTTTTTCTATTTTTATTTTATGTTGTTTCCCTCTAGGGGCCAATTTCTCATCCTGGGGAGGGTATAGTATTACTCTGCTCCAGGTCCTAAACTTTGATTTTTTTTTCCTTTTCCTGTTGTTTCATTTTTTATGAATCTTTTCTCTCGTCTCGGGGAGGAAGTTATATGTCCTACTTCGGGTCCTGAGCGATTGATTGATTTTCTTTGATGAACCCTCTCCACAACTTGTATGAACAAATATCTGAACAAGAGGGGTAGAGGAAGACCCCCGAAGAAAGGGAAGGATCTGGGAAGGAAGACACATATTCACGAAATTATTGAAAAATCTAGATCTGAGGCATCATCCCGTGCTGTTGTTAGGGTTAGGGTTCAGACGAAGTCCGAAGGGTAGTCTGTGGAACAACCAGCGCCATCCACAGTACCAGAAGGTGTTCTTTCTATAGTAGAAGTGGAATAAGTGACAAGTAAGGGATCAGAAGAATTGAGAAACTCTAACTGGGAAGAAGAACCTCAAAAAGGGTTTTCGTCCCTAAGAGACCAAGGCAGCGTTGTAAAAATTTCCGTTGCTGAGTTCAGTGATTCTGATCTGGTAAAGGAACTTTTGAAGGACTTTGATTCACCAAGGGACTGGGGGAGTGCGGTGCGACCATCTTCGGTTGAATCACTCCAGATACCAGCTGCGGAACCAGTCGAAACTCCAAGTGAGTATTGGAGGATATTTATGGCACCTGTAAGTTCCTCTATTGATTTTCCCATTAGAAATGTTACAGGTGATGCACCAATGAGACCCATCCCTTTGAAAACCTTGCCTAGTTTCATGGGCTCTCCTCTTAAGACCCTAATATGTTCTTCTTTGAATTTGATATTGTTTGTCGAGGATATGACTATATGACTGATGCTCAGAAATTAAAAATATTTCTTGCTACCTTAAAAGGGACAGCCCTAAGATGGTTCATGGGTTTAGGGGGAAGCACAATTAGCTCATGGGAAGAAATGAAAAAAGTTTTCTTGGACAAGTACCAAGATTACTGTAAGTCCCGTGACATTAAGGAGGAAATATTTAAATTTGCACAAAAGGAGGATGAAAATATGGAGGACTATGTAGAACGATTTAAATACATATTGCAAAGGTCTGGACATAGTGACTTGGATAAGGACATTATAAATATCATTCTTCTTAGAGCACTCAGGGAAGACTCTCTGCAACTCCTGAATATAGTGGGAAAAGGGGATATTTCGAAAGAAAACTTCGAAACTATCTGTGACTACTGTATCAAATGTTCGTGGGGGGCTGCAAGAAGTGGACAGGGTATTCGGTCATCGAAGACCTCCGGTGGAGTGGTCATAAGAGCAAATATTGGGAATCTACTGGATAATCTGAGGACCGATATCCTGATCATGCTATCATCCCAAATAGACGCTCTACATGAAAAACAAAAGCAGATGGAGTTGGAAAAATCCATGGTCATATTCTGCCCTCAGTGCAGAAAGAAACACCCTTTGAAGGAATGCCCGCTGAACATGGTGGAAGCTTGCGCGATCTACGAATAGACTCATGTGACCAGTGCATGTCCTTCCTTGCCCGGGCTGAAAGTGGTTTTCCAAGGAGCAAGCAAGGAAAGCACGGTGGACCAGCTATATTTCATGGGGCAGAAGAAGCCATGGCAATTTCGACCACCGGTGGTGAATCCAGGTATGTTTCAGTACCCATCCTAGTACTTTCATAATTTTAGTATGGGTCCCAAATCTGCACCATTTTCAGCCATGTGGCCTCAATATTAGTATCCCCCTTGGAAACAATGGGTTCCTCAAGCCAGTTCGAATCCTTCATGGAATCAGACTTGGCATGGACCCCCTCCCACTGGACAGTTTCCTTAGCCTATGCCTCAACAACAACTTCAGTTTCCTTCCAATGTGCCCCCAGGAAACCCAGCCATTAGACCCCATCTTCCTATCCAGCCCAACCCAAATCCGAATAATAAAGGTGTTCAACAAACAAAAACTCCGAACCTTCCATCCTACAACATTTCTACCGCAGGACTCAATGAGATAAATCTACGGTCTGGACGGGTAGTAAATGCACCTACTTCACCCATTATTACAGAACAATTTGACGGCGAAGATACAAAACTAGAACAAAGAATAGTGAGGGAGAATTCAGATAAAAACGTAACACCTCCCCAAGTTGTTCCCAATCAAGGTCATTTAATATCTCCCCCATATCCTGAAAGATTGACCTTGAGCAAACCAAACCCTCAAGAAAAATTTGACTTCCTAGGGGAACTGAAGAATATTTTTGTTAAAATACCCCTTTTACAAGCTATGAGGGATGTACCTATTTATGAAAAAACTCTGAAATAATACTGCTCAAAGAAACCAGGGAGGAAACCTAAGGATCCATTAACTATTCATGTAATGGGCAGAATATCCAATATCATGTTAGGAAAGATCATGCCTGTAAAATACGGAGACCTTGGGAACCCGATTCTAACAGTACAAATTAATGGGATTGAAATCCCAAAAGTACTGGTGGATTTGGGAGTGACCATTAACATTATCACTGCTGAAACAATGAACACATTAGGACTTGGAAACATTAAACCAACCCCTACTATCTTGGAACTTGCAGACAGATCCACAATTAACCCAGTAGGGAAATTAGAGGATGTGATAATTTCAGTAGACTCATGGCATTACCCTGTGGACTTCCTTATATTGCAGACTCGATCTTTAGTAGGTGGCCACCCATTTATCTTAGGAAGGTCCTGGTTGGCAACTGCAGATGCCTACATAGGATGCCGGTCTGGACATATTATCATATCAAATGGGATAGTTATGAAGAATCTCAAGCTCTATTCTCCTACGGAACCAGACCCATCTGAAAAATCATTACCCAGTCAGAAACCTCTACCTGTAGGAGAGCCTAAACCTGAAAATGAAGATGTTAGACCAGTTCTCACTATTGGCCAGGCCCTTCAATTTAAAACAGAAACTGAAGGTGATGCCATTAACGCCTTCATTAATGATTCCAGTTTTGTTCCCGATCAAACTTGACATATTCTAGAATCTGATGTGAGCTGTGAGACACAGGAAAAAATTGAACCAGAAGATGACATTGAGGACATTCCTGTAACCCCATTCTAGGATAGTACTCCAATCTAGATTGAACTAGGGAAAACACTTAATATCAACCCGAACCTATTCGAATCTCAGACCAAACAGCTTTTGAAAGTCCTTCAAGGTCATCAGGAAGCTTTTGCCTGGGATTATGCCGACATGAAGGGTATCCTGCCAGACTATGCACTGACTATATTTACATTAAAGAAGATTTCCACCCTGTGAGACAGCCTCAATGAAGGATGAATCCTGCTCTAAAAAACATTTTTAAAGAAGAATTACAAAAATGGTTGGATGTAGGATTCATTTATCCCATCTCAGATATTCAATGGGTATCCTCGCTAGTTATCGTTCCCAAAAAGAATGGTAAATGGCGGATCTGTGTAGATTACAGGGAACTAAATAAGGCAACACAAAAAGACCATTTTCCTTTTCCATTCATTGACCAAGTCCTGGACACCTTGGCTGGAAAGAAGTTCTTTTCCTTCCTAGATGGATTTAGTGGATACAACCAGATCCAGATAGCCCCGGAAGACCAGGACAAGACAACTTTCACATGCCCGTGAAGAACCTTTGCATATAGGGTCCTTCCATTTGGCCTGTGTAATGCTCCTGCTACCTTCCAGAAGGAAATCTTGGGAATTTTTTCTAATTTTGTTGATGATAGCGTCAAAATCTATATGGATGATTTTACTCCATATGGGAACTCATTTGAGGAAGGATTGGAAAATTTGGAGAAGGTACTAAAAAGATGTAAACAGACCCATATATCGTTGAGTATAGTCAAATGCCATATGATGAGGGAAGAAGGAGTAGTATTGGGACATTTTCTCTCAGCCATTGGAATTTAATTTGATCCGCCTAAAGTAGAGGTAATATTACATTTCCCGTTACCCAAAACACCCACACAGGTACGTAGCTTTATTGGTTGTGTTGGTTATTACAGGCGCTTTATAGAAAATTTTGCTAAAATAGCACACCCACTATTTCAATTGCTAAAAAAAGATGCAGAATTTTTGTGGACTAAAGATTGTGAAACATCCTTCACGAAAATTAAGGGGCTGGTGTGCACGGCCCCAATCCTCCCAGGACCTGATTGGGCATTACCGTTTCACATACATACTGATGCTTCTCAGACAGTAGTAGGGGTTGTTTTAGGACAGCAGGTAGGAAAAACACCATATGCAATTTATTATGTTAGCAAGAATTTAATTCCTGCTGAATTAAACTATACAGTGATAGAAAAAGAATTCTTAGCTATCATTTATGCTATTAATAAGTTCCGACACTACATCACTGAGTACTCTACTATTGTCCATACTGATCACGCAACAATCAGGTATTTGATGAATAAACCTATTACTCCTGGCCGTATTACGAGATGGTTACTATTGCTTCAATAATTTGATATTACAATAGTAGATAAGCTAGGAAAAGATAATGTAGTAGTGGATTTCCTATCTAGAATGGATAACAATGATGAATGCACACCAATAGAAGACAATTTTCCCGATGAACATCTTTTTTCAGTTTCTACTAAACCTCCGTGGTATGCAGATATTGCTAACTATCTTGCTACAGGGAAAGTGCCTCCTCATTTGTCATATAGGGAACAACGAAATATTATTGTTGGAGAGGTAAATCCCCTCTGCGGATAGAGACGATCCCACTAGCCTTAGAGTGGGTCTAGCAACAAACAAAACACACTATGATATCGATTCCTAGTTACAAAAGACAAAGCTATGATAGATAGCCTACCTCAAGTCCTACGCTGCTTTTGTCAAAGAAGAAGCACTGCTTCCTGTTCCTAGCTCGACAGATCACAATCCTTTCGCTCACTGCGTCCGGAAACTTGTACACATGCAGTGAAAAAATGACGACATACAACGTAATAATTCAAACATGTAACTATCAATCAGTCGGAAAATATTGAACCAAATTGCATTACACAAATAAGCAATACAACAGTGGAACCAATAACGTAGTTGAGCATATATTAAAATGTGAAAGAAAGATTACAACCGAGTTTCGACGTCGCGTTCTTCCTTTGGCAGGGCTTCCAGCAGAGCGTGTCTCACAAAGCTTGTCGAGAACGTAGACAAGGCTCTCTCTCTTACGGGGTTCTCCTTAGCTCTGCTCTCAATAGTTTCTCAGCTATAATTTTCTTCCCAAATGTTCAGCTAGGTTGCAAATAGAGAGGGCACACTTTTATAGAGGGAGAAGGAGAGGTTAGGCTCCCTATAATCATAGGGGAGAGTCCTATCTCTTAGGAAGGTACCATGAGAGGTGGAAAACCTCTTCCTAAACAAGGAGATCCGGAGCCAAAGAACCCAACCTCTTTTTGATGATTCATTCCCGAGGTGGTTAAAGGAAATTTCCGCCTCAATTTGTTAAAAAAAATTCCAAAATAGGTTGGCGCGGGTACAACACAGGGACAGAGCACTAGCTGGCGCGGCCACTAGTGTATATTTTCCCCATTGGCACGAGGGATGAACTGGCTACTTGCACCAATGCCAAAACATGGATTTTTGGGGCTTTTCTGAGGAAATGTTCTCAAGGAGAATTATTTCCCTTATGCAGAAGGATGCCATCAAGGTGTTTTTAGGACATTTTACTGTTCACTGGTCACGGGAATAGTCCTCCAATGTACGGGATGAGGGATTGGAGGGACGGTGACAAAATGCTGTGTAACAGATACACCCTAAAGCATGAGGTCTGAGAGAGAGGGAGGGGTGAAATTCTTTATGAGAACGCGTTCAACTGAAAACACTGCCATCGGAAGACCTGCAAGTACAAATACAACTGATATCTCTGATACATGATATGTGGTATGGGCACAACCATCCATAATAAAGTGTACAAAAAGCGATATCCAAGGTATGGATGCAGCCATCCATCAAAATAAGGATCAGCAAGTAGACTCAGGTATGGTCGCAACCATCCAATCAAAAGAGTCATGTAATAAGTCATAATAATCCACAAAGAACCCGCAACCTGGATTCCATTAGACAAAATCCAGGGTCTTGCGCTCCATATCGACCCGAACAAAGTACAAGTTCGAGCATGCGAATAAATGAGTTGAAGTTGAACATGCAAGAAAATCGTCTGATTACCAGCCAATGATGAAAACTGTTAACAGACGCGATAGAAACCACCAATAATGACAATGGCTCTCAAGGTACAAGAGGTAAAATCCATAGAATGTGAATAGTATTCTGACGTCGAACATCCACAGAGTTAATCGATCTAAGGCCAATGATGTGGACCTTACGTCGAGTGCAAAGAACCTGCCATTGAGGCATGCAGGCTCTAAGGTACCTGAAGGGAGTCTCTAGATCAACTTCCTGGATAATGAGCTGGAGTCAATAGGAAGGGACCTTGATCGAAGGTGGGCTATAATGTTTCCCACATCATCGACACGAGACAGAGGGATACGATGTTTGTGAAACAAGACTAATAGAGAATCATAAGGAGGTTGAAAACTGTAGAGGCCAACTTCTCTTGAACATATCGGCGACATGACACTGGATTTGGAAGTATTTGAAATCAAGGGATCTGAGGTCATGGTGACGCGGCAAAGAGTAGATGAGCGGTCAAAAGAGATTACCCAAACCCATGGAAGCAAGCAAACAACTAGATGAGATATCCCCAACCCGACACGAATGCAGACAAATGCCATGTTCAAGAGTGACATACTGCCAACACGACTATGATTTTGGTTCCATTTTCCCCCACCATTTCTGGCGAGTACCCCAATTATTTTTGAAAACAAGCTTGAAGGGGATATCATGTGCTTGTGATGAAATTTTTTCCTTCGGACAAATCCAACCTAGTACATTTTATGAACCCTAGGAAGGAGGAACTCGAGTAACGTCATTACGACGGAGCCCGATGTCATCAGTTTTTAATGAGTCCGACAAAGGAAGAACTCGACATATTTTCATATTTAGAGATTTTGAAAAGAAGGCGGAAAATAAAACTCCAGTAGTCCCTTTTCGTAAATATTCCGTCAGATCCGAAAAGGTAGAAAACTGTGTCCGAGAGAACCTCTTAGTCGCGAACGGCTAAGGTATTCCTTTTTCGTAAATAATCTATCCCAACCTGAAAAAGGGGTAAACGTATACTTGGTAGATATCGCTTCGCAACCAATTTTACGAGCTAAAAACGACAAGTGACTCAACAATATTTTCAGTTTTAGAGAGTCAGAAAAGAGCTGAAAGATGACTCCTCCTGGAGGAACGAGTGGTATTAAGGGTAGCAACTGGTTCCGGTGATGGTGGAACTACTCAGAACAAGTAAAGGTTAAGAGGCTTATTGGCTTGAGGGGTCCTGACCTAGGTTCGGTGTGCAAGGTTTGCCAACAAACCCATATACTACTAGCCCTTTCGGCAGTGACCTGCTTGCGCAGGTCACAGTCTCACTTAAAGTAGTATGGGTGGGTGCTGGAACCAGGTTTTCGCACCCTGAGAAAGGAAGGGTAAAGCAAGTAGGGCTGTGATCTGTTCAGATTATCTCTGCACAGGGTCAAGTATATGACCAATTGCATCTACGTGCACTAGATCTACAATTAGAAGCTTTTTATACCCTTAACACAACATTACATACCCGGACAAAAAAAATCTAGATTTACTTTAATACACAGACTTTCGTAGCATAATATAACCAAAGAAGAATAGATCCAATCATTCAATATACAGAAATTCGCAGTGCAAAGATAGAGAAATGCATAACACAGTAATTATTAGCAATTCATTCAATAGTACTCACAGATTCAGATCCAATAATATTGCATATTCATTCATTCGTTACCCTTACAATTCCCTTCCCATCCTGCGCACACAGTAGCAGGGTCCGCACACAGCTGGACTAGGATCTCCGCGCACACAACTAGCAGGAGTCTGTTCCCCAAAAACCCCAACAAATCATTACACAATAGATCGCATCAATAG
Source organism: Pinus albicaulis (assembly GCA_034641835.2). NCBI lineage: Eukaryota > Viridiplantae > Streptophyta > Pinopsida > Pinales > Pinaceae > Pinus > Pinus albicaulis. Next base: position 1,558,663,322 of record CM076584.1, read on the forward strand.
CTTAGCCAATTCTTACCTCTTACAATCCAAAATGCCTCTCTATTTATAACAATCTAGCTTTAACATTCCTATGGTCCACAACCCATGGTTTTTAGACCCCTAGATTACACTTTAACCCCATTAAAATGCTTTTCGGGGCTTTGACCCACCCCAAAACCCCTGTTCTATACTAAATATAACAAAAATAACCAGAAATAGATCGGTTTCGTAGCTTGTTATGAGACCCGGTTCCAACAGTCCCCCAACACAATCTTGTGACTCGTCCCGAGTCACTTTGGTGGCGCACCTTCAATATACGCGCATAAGGTAGCCAGGAAGCGAAGGAGGGGTGGAAGCACTTCCTTGATTTGGGTCGCTTCGTGTTGCGCAATGTTGAGCATTGTCAGAGAAGCAGGCCCCTCGAGATCCAGACCAACACGTTCCAACAACCGGTGGAGACGTTCAATGGCAGATTGCGCATCATGTGCAAGCTGGAGTGCAGCATCAGTCCATGGTTTCAAATTTTTGTACGCAACCTTATTGGAGTGACGAAGGTCCTCAATCTGGTGCATGGCATCCAAGTGTTGCGCGTGGCCGGGGGGAGGTGTGGAGGCCCGAAGTCGATCTAGAGCATCTTCTGCCTGTGTTAACTCTCTTTGGACATGCTGAAGCATGGGGTGGTGCCGTCTTTCATCCAGAGCTGCGTAGCCTCTCCAAACAATTGGGCTCCTTGCGCCAGTTGTTCATGAATAGTGTGTGTGGTGTTAGTGACCACAAAAATTCGCTAGGCGCGTTCTTCCAGGGTCAAGTCATACTGCTTGCGTCTTTCTTGGCCACAACGATGTACCTCTTGCAGTACGCTGGTCGAAAGGCTTCGTAGTTCTATAGTAGAGAGCTGTGCTAAGTCGAATTGTATGTCCCCAGAACTCGATTCAGAAGTGACAACGTGGGGGAGTAAACATATGTTTCTTCTAGCGAGTAGGGCCTGGAAATGGCGGAGATTTCGTAGCAAGTTTCGATACCGCAGAGTTCCTGCCGAACTTGGTTCGCAACTAATCCTTCTAGGTGGCCTTCGTGCACTCCTATCGCTACACTCAGCTTCTTTCGGCCCTCTTATATGTTCCTCCTATGCGTTGAAGTCCATACCGGAGAGACGGGCGACATGAATCGTAGAAATAAGTAGAAATAAACATAAGGTAGGTAGCCAATACCACTTGACAGTTGAAAAAATAGCCCAAGCCGTCCGCTTCCAGCCATTCACGCCCCATTCGAAGTTACTTAATGGCAATGTAGGTTGTAAGTGGCGTGTACCCTTGATCATAAATGGTGATATTAATAAGCTACCGCCCTTTGCCTACATTTGTAAGTGTCTTTTCGCATTAACTCTGGATGAGCTGATATTCTTCTTTTGTATCCAAGGTCGTGTCGTCGTAATGTCAGGGTGTGGCTAACGTGTGGGAGGTCCTTTCGTACTTCGACGGACGGTTGACACACGGTGAGCCTTTAAGTTGATCGGGAGTCTTTTCGAGGCAGTTATGTCGATCGTGAAGGATCAATTTTGTGCAGGACAGCTGCGTCAGACGTCCATAGGTGATTTAATTATTCAATATTCATAAATTCTCCCAGAAACTCATGATTGGAGACAGGTCCGTAATCTGGTTGGGCAAGGGCCGAGCGCATCCTTGAGCGAGCAGGTCACCACGTGGGTCGATTGATTTTGGGGCCCATCTGGCTAAGGGGGTCTCTATACACAGGATTACCCTACTCCAGTAGTTCGTCTGAGCAGGGAAGATAGGTTCCTGCGTAGGTGCTTCGTACCGAATTAGTGGTAGTGCCTTGGACCTATATTCTATGGACCCCTTACGCTTCACAGGCTTCGGAGTGTCATCTGTGGCCTCTTGGCAAGGAAAGGTTCATTCCATGGTAGAGATGCGATGGAAGCTTTTGACAGTCTGAAGGCTGCGAAGTGCCGAAACCTCATGCAGCCAGTTCTACCAGTTCTCCAGCTCGTCATCAGAGTCAGAAAATTATTCACTGTCCTTTTCCCAACGGATCACCCCTTCATCCGTGGGGTTAACCCGATCTTCATCTTGCGCAGTGATCTTATAGATATGATATAATTCTTCCTTCGTGTGGATAGGCTCAGTATATTGGGCACCTTCCATGGGATCCAGGGGTACTATGACACGCGTACTTTCGCTCTCAGACATCATGCTTCGTTTCTTTAGGTTAATAATGCTGCCCATGTCCATTGCCCAATCTAATCTTAGGAGCGCAGGGTAGGGGTCCGCATCTTCAACTATCTCAATCACTAGGAACCTTGCCCCTGCAATTTCAACCATAAATTTTGGTAACCTTCCTATGGGAATGATTTTCTGCTGATTTTCCATGCGCAGTTGAATATTGGACCATTCCAATTTGGGCTTCCCCATCCATTTCCAGGTATGCTTAGGCAAAACGTTGGCATCGGATCCAAGATCTAAGATAACCTGATCCATTTCATAGTCCCCGATTTGTGTAGTCAACCACATTTCCCTCTCTGTGCATTTCTTAGAGCTGTAAATTTTGTGCACGTCCTTGGTCTTAGGGATCAAGGTGGCCCGAGCTGCGCAGGTGTTCATTAAAGCTAGGAGGTTTCTTACGGCCTGCGGGTTCCTGAGTAATTTTAGACATGCCTTCAAAAAGGTCTCAATTTCTTCCTTGCTTTGAGACTGCGCAGGGGCTGCTGGTAGCACCTGTATTTCACAAGGTACCTCTTTGCTTCCCTTGGTGTCCAGTCCACTACGTGTTATGACCTTTACACTTGGATCTACTTCTCTTAGCTTAGTTTTAACCCTTTGTATGTTTTGCGTAGGGGTCGGCTGCTTTTCCTGCATTCTGGCTATCAAGATCGAGCAGTCTTCTACTTCATGGTCCAGCTGTTTGCAGTATTTACACAACGGTCAGCTGGGATTAGGGAATTCTCTGGAAAAGTGCCCTATTTCCCCACAATTATAATAGATCAGCTGAACTCTTCCTCGACCTGCGCTTCCTCCCCGGCCTCCTCTGCCTCGGGCCAGTGATCCTCCAAAGTGCGCAGTAGGTCTAGGCGAAGCAGGGTCTAATTGCACCCGATATAAGTTCCCTCGATCTATCATCAAGTCATATGTTTGGAAATTCTGCTTGTCATGTCCTACGAACTGACAGAATCGGCACCATTTTTGTTTTCTCTCTGGGACATAAGCACCCAGCCGAGGGCAATGGTCCGTATCGTGGAGGCCTGCTACCCGACAATCATCACACCATAGCGCAGATCCACTTGATCCTGGTCGCAATAGGATAGGTTCCCTACTTACTCCTGGGCACAGAGGGCTAGGTCCTCCAGCTTGCATATAGTCATTCAATAGAGGGCACTGATCCTTTGTGTGACCAGACACTCGGCAACGTATACACTAGAGATTCGCACAGATGTCTTTTCCTCACTCTTTTTGTAGGTTCTGTATCTCTAGGTGCATAGCTCCAAGTTGTTCCTGGATCTACTGGACTCCTGCTGAGGTATCCTCCCGAGGAGAAACTTCTAACTTCATAGAGGCTTCTACATATTTCTCCTGCGATTCGAAGGTTTGCTGATTCATTGGTGTGCGCAGATGAGGTAACAACATGGTGATGAACCATTCTGTATGTTTTCTATCATCATATTCGAACCCTCCTTCCCTAATTTCCTTGTTCAGCCATTGATCTACCTCCCATACTGATTCAGACACAGCTTGTTTAAAGTCTTTTACATCCGCCACTAACTGGGAGTAGGACTTTGGTTTTCGGAATTTTTGCTTCAGAGCATTCTTAATATCCTGAATGGAAGCGGTTCCATTCTGGGCAAAATATCGCATATACCAGTCTAGAGCTTTGTCTTTGAATGCTAAATACATCTAGGCCCTTTTTATCGTATCGCTTGCCACATTCTGCGCAGTCCAGATGGAGTCTGCAACGAACCAGAATTGATCCATGTCTTCATCTCCTACCCCCTTGAAGGTAGGTAGTTTTAGATGCACAGCCATATCACTATCCAGAAACGATTTTATAGGTGAGTTCTTACCCCTACGTGTCCTAGGCGGTGATGTGGTCGGTTCCTTAACTAGGCTATAGGCAGCCCTTCCTCCATCAAGGTTGGTTCGATAATACTTACCATTGCGTGTCACACTCTCGTCTGGATCCGAGGTCATTCAGTCTATATGGATACACAAAATGCTCTTTTCGCACAACAATTTCTTGATCAGTAATGGTAATGTCCTCAAAAACTTACCCCGGAATCCTTTGAAGAATTATCGCTCGGCCTCAGAGTGTGATACAGATTGATCAATGGAAAACTCTATCATAAAGCCTCCTAGCACAGTATCCACCCAGTGATCCATCGTGCGCGTAATAGTGTTATCGGTTCTCTCCAGCTGTTCAAGAAGATTGGGAGTCCACTGAGTGACTTGCTCATCCTTCCAGCACTTCTGGAATTCTACCAGCCTGGCTAGCCACTCCTAAAGCTCAATTACAAAGGTTACAAAGAATATTTCGTAGCTTTCAGTAAGAACGTACCTATTCTTCCACCTTTCTGCCATTAATTTTTCGCTTCGGTTTTCTCTTACTGCAAACTCCTGGATCTGCCTTTCGAACCAGTCCTCAATCTCTTTTCTTTCAGGCTTCCAATATTCTCTTGTCATTACCCGATCCATTTCCCAGATCTCTTCAGGTCCCGAAAACGGAACCATTTTTTGGCTTGAGGGGTCCTAACCCAGGTTCAGTGTGCAAGGTTTGCCAACAAACCCCTATACTACTGGCCCTTTCGGTAGTGACCTGCTTGCGCAGGTCACAGTCTCACCCGAAGTAGTATGGGTGGGTGTTGGAACCAGGTTTCCGCACCCTGAGAAAGGAAGGGTAAGGCAAGAAGGGTTGTGCTCTATTCAGATTATCTCTGCGCAGGGTCAAGTATATGTCCAATTGCATCCACGTGCACTAGATCTACAATTAGAAGCTTTTTATACCCTTAACACATCATTACATACCCGGACATAACAGATCTAGATTTAATTTAATACATAGACTTTCACAGCGTAATATAACCAAAGAATAATAGATCCAATCTTTCAATATACATACCTTCGCAGCGCAAAGACAGAGAAATACATAGCACAATAATTATCAACAATTCATTCAATAGTACTCACAGATTCAGATCCAATAATCTTGCATATTCATTCATTCGTTACCCTTACAATTCCCTTCCCAGCCTGCGCACACAGTAGTAGGGTCCGCACACAACTGGACTAGGATCTCCGCGCACACAGCTAGCAGGAGTCCGTTTCCCAAAAACCCCAATAAATCGTTACGCAACAGATCACATCAATAGCTTAGCCAATTCTTACCTCTTACAATCCGAAATGCCTCTCTATTTATAACAATCTAGCTTTAACATTCCTATGGTCCGCAACCCATGGTTTTCAGACCCCTAGTTTACCCTTTAACCCCATTACAATGCTTTTCGAGGCTTTGACCCACCCCAAAACCCCTGCGCTATACTAAATATAACAAAAATAACCAAAAATAGACTAGTTTTGTAGCTTGTTAGGAGACCCCATTCCAACAAGGCTGGCTAACAAGACCAGTCATCGCAGCGGTTCCTCAGGAATGGGTAAAACAACCAAGTGAAGGCATCTGATCGGCCAAGAAGATAGTGACGATGGAGTGAAAAAACCAAGGCTCATCAGGGAAAAATAGGTTGATAAAATGGAAATCACAAGAGCTAAAATAGGAATGGTTTCATTTTTACACAAGCTTGAAAAAAAGATAAACTATGCTTGAAACTAGTTTCATTTTTACACAAGCTTGAAACGGAAACAAACTATGCTTGAAAAAGTAAGCATGCCCCCAGCATGGTGACTCAATTCGAGACACATGCCCCCCAAGCTTCAGTCCATATGAAAGGAAAATGGAGTGAAGGTTCAAATTACGAGATCAATAGAAAGACTCGACTGGGATTTTACGAGATCTTATCAAAGACTCGAATTGAATGGGAACGTGTTTCATTGTTTTAATGAGGTCGACACATTAAAAGAATTATCCTCAAGACACCTTGTTTCATTTTTTAAGGAGCTTGACACAAGAAAACGAACCATGCTCCGATGAGCTTGTTTCATTTTTAAAGGAGCTTGACACAAGACAAGGAACTCTGCTCCGTGGACCTGTTTCATTTTTTAAGGAGCTTGACACAAGAAAATGAACTCTGCTCCGAGGACCTTGTTTCATTTTTTAAGGAGGTTGACACAAGAAAACGAACTCTGCTCCGACCACAAATCATCATGATGAATAAGAAGTCATGGTTTCCAAGAGTTTCACACCAGATGGGAGAACAACATATTGGAAATCAGAACCCAATGCCCCTAGCACACGATGCACAATGGCACTATCACTAATTGCGTGCATAGGATAGGTAGCCACATAATTAACCTGCGGCAGGGAGTATACAACTGACATATAAAGACCCGGAGGGGACGATGGTGGACCAGATGTCATGCCAGGACCAAAGAATGAAAGCTGATAAATGGTCACGATCCGACCTTTGTGTGGAAAATAAATCACACGAAAGAGGGAGGAGACAACTGCCCCCATGACATAAGTATAATCGAGCCCCAAGAGAAAATTAAAATCCAAGGGGCCTGGAACAACCATGATGTCTAGATGGACGGTTTTCCCTCCCAAAGTAATAGGTAACTTCGGAAGGATCCCTAACGGTTGAATAGTTCTTATGTTAAAAGCCAACAGATTCTGGGTAATAGGCATAAGCGGTGGAGAACCAAAAGCTTGACAAGTAGTGGAAGACAGAATACTAACAGATGAGCCTTCATCTATAATGGTGCTGGGTACAACCAGATCAAAGGTTTGTATCGTTATCTCAAAAGGCACATAAGACGGAAGGCGGTATCTGGAAAATCGACTCCAATCAAAGGAAGTGACCAAACTACTTGGAGGGGGTACCATCAAACTGAGGTGGTTTTCCCTCGGTGTTACCAGAGCAAGAGGAGCATCCTCCGAGACGTCCATCATGGGAGTAGGAGGAGCAGTTTCTTGGATTACAGGGACAGAAGAATCTTTCTCCAAGTCCGAAGAATCTGACGAAACAAGAAGAACATGAGGGGGATGAGATCCACTCTCAACGGAAAAGACTTGATGAACCACAGATGGGGTCAGATCGACTGATTACTCAACCAATGGTTGGTTGAGAATAGATTCCTGAACTTGAATTTCCGGGGGAGTGGGACCGACTAAGGATAACTCTTTACCAACCTTTGAATCAACTAGCGGAGGACTCGAAGAAAGTTTTTGGTAACTAGCCAGAAGGCAGGGTGCAGAAACAATAGGGTTGTCCAACACTCTTTTGGCTTCATCCATGTACGGAAAAAGGTGAATGGGGTGATTCCCTTCACACAAATTACAGGGATTGGTAATCTTGCCCTGTTTTTTATGAGCCTTATCAGGGCTAGTCAAAGATGTGCCAATAATATGACTTCCAGAAGCCAAAGGCAATGGCGGGCGACCATCGAACCATGCTTCAAGTACCTTGGGAATACCAGGGCAGTCTCGAAGAAAATAGTTGCCTTTGTAGAGCATGCAAGGGAATTTGAATTTCCATGGAAGTTCGGACGATTCTGCAATGGAAGGTTTCTTAAGTGCAGTAGTTGCAGTTTTAGCCTCTCGTTTATTTGACTTCTTCTTCTTGGTCTTCTTCTTCTTCTTCTTAGCCACCTGGTTACTAGAATCCAGATTTTCACCAGGCGAAGTAGAAGAGGAGGATGAAGAAATAGGCGAATAAGGGGAGAGGTCCACCTTAGAAGCAACATGATGTTGTTCAGGTGGAGGAGATGGCTGTACGGTGGACGGAACACTCGGGACCACCGAGGCCGAAAATAACCATACAGGCAATCCAACAGTTAAACCAGGCAGGGACAACGTTGCCATATAAGGAGCACCAACATTCCCAAAGGCAGGAAAAGGACCAGGATTCCCTTCAGAAGGGATTGTTGGGTTAGTGAACTTTGGAGACGTTGCCATTTGAAACAAATTTCAAAACAACACCCTAAGGAAACTAAATTTAACCAGGAATATTTCATGGGTATTTATTTTTTAAGACATTGAAACAAAACTCTAACCTTTCATATTTTAAGAGTTGAGAAACAAGCAAAAGGTGACTCTATCACTTTCAGGTTGGAAACGAGCATGAAATGACAAGTGTTCGATGATCTTTTCAAATTTATGGAGTTAGTAAAGATCGAAAATGACTGCTCAGGTAGTCTAGGTAGAAGGGTGTACCAGGTTCCCGTGAACTGCCATATACACCTTGGTTATAAAATGAAAGAAGAATCAACCAAGGACTTGATGTACGTGCAGGTAGTCTCCTCGAATGTTGTGTTCGGTGTATCACGGTTACAAGGCAGTAGACTCGGCTTCCTACGGATAAAAGGATTGTAACCTAGAGGGGTCTCCCTTTATATACTCGACGGTACAGGGAGCACAAGTCCGTACTAGCGCTGTCTGAAGCCAGATGGCGAGCGATAGCTGCTAGGTTTAAAGATGTCGGAACACGTCTCTAACTTAGACCACTAAATGTTTCGTTAAGTTTCAATGTTGCCTTAGGTTAATTGAATAAATTTTAAGTTGATCTTGTATTTATGTTTCATTTCCAAGGTCCTACCAAATGTTGAATCTCACGAATCCCTAAATGCAAGCTACATGCCATAAAATACCATTTCGTTCAATGAAAGGCTATCTACGAGAGAGTTAAGAGCTTCCAAGTGATAGAAATAATATGAACATACAAAAACATCCACTACTTAATCTGATGTAATGAAACTGAAAAGCTCTTCCCTAGAATTATATAATGCTAGAAATGCGAAAGATTTTCCAATTTTCACTATGCTAATCAAGAATGCAAAAGTTTTTTTTTTTTTTTTTTTTGTATTTTTCAATATATCAGAGCAAGTGCACTAAATGATATGAAAAATAAATCAAAACACCAATTTGAGAATGGTGAAGCAAGAGCTGAAACAAAACAATTTTCACTCAACTCAAAACAAGCACAACAAGACTCAAACCAATGACGAAATCCCTCAAATCAAAGAAATGATCTCAAAAGGGACCCAAAAAAGCCGTGTAATCTAGGCTTGGAGTGACAAGAGTAAAACTGAATGAAATAAAGGACAATCAATCAATTAACGCAATCACTCAAATGGATCTAAGAAGCTGAATTCAAAGAAGCAGAAACGAAGTTGACTAGGAAACCAAGGAACCGAAACTCCCATGGGAGGCTCAGTAGGCTGAAGCACCTAGAAAAACTAGGGCTGAAAAGAAAAATTGACAGAAAAGGGAAAAAAACCAAAGGATAAGGGCTAATCTCAGTAAAAAACAAAACCAAAGAATTCAAATCAAGCTAAGAAAATACCCAGAGACACCAAGATGGACCAAAAACTCCAAAACAGGGAAAATCCTAGCACCTATAGGAATTGGCGTGACTGTCTGGCTTTAATTCGCGTCAGACAGGGGATGGCGCGAGTGATAAAATGGCAACAAGCACCAGCTGGCACGACTGTCAGGCTGGAACCCACGCCAATGAATCCAACCTTGGAAAGATGGGAATTTTGGAAAAAAAGAGGTCAAATTGATCCTCTGGGGCTGAACAGGGGTCTTAGACTCAGCGAAGATAATCAGAAAAGCAAGCTAAGCAAGAAAATACCAAGAAGACGACCTAAAGGACGAAGGAAAAACTCACACTGATCCCTAGTGGAGTCGCCAATTTGTTGGAGAGGTAAATCCCCTCTATGGACAGAGATGATCCCACTAGCCCTAGAGTGGGTCTAACAACAAACAAAACACGCTACGATATCGATTCCTAGTTACAAAAGACAAAGATATGATAGATAGCCTACCTCAAGTCCTATGATGCTGTTGTCGAAGAAGAAGCACTGCTTCCCGTTCCTAGCTCGATAGATCACAATCCTTTCGCTCACCGCGTCCGGACACCTGTACACATGTAGAGAAAAAATGGCGACATACAATGTAATAATTCAAACATGTAACTATCAATCAGTCGGAAAATATTGAACCAAATTGCATTACATAGATAAGCAATACAACAGTGGAACTAATAACGTAGTCGAGCCTATATTAAAATGTGAAAGAAATATTTCAATTGAGTTCTGACGTCGCATTCTTCCTTTGGCAGGGCTTCTAGTGGAGCGTGTCTCACAAATCTTGTCGGGAATTTAGACAAGGCTCTCTCTCTTACATGGTTCTCCTTAGTTATGCTCTCAATAGTCGCTCAACTATAGTTTTCTTCCCAAATGTTCAGCTAGGTTGCAAATAGAGAAGGCAAGCTTTTATAGAGGTAGAAGGAGAGGTTAGGCTCCCTATAATCATGGGGGAGAGTCCTATCTCTTAGGAAGGTTCCATGAGAGGTGGAAAACCTCTTCCTAAACAAGGAGATCCGGAGCCAAACAACCCAACCTCTTTTTAATGATTCATTCCCGAGGTGGTTAAAGGAAACTTCCACCTCAATTTGTTTAAAAACATTCCAAAAAAGGTTGGCGCAGGTACAACACAGGGACATAGCGCTAGCTGGCATGACCACTAGTGTATATTTTCCCCATTGGTGCGAGGGATGAACTGGCTACTCACACCAAGGCCAAAACATGGGTTTTTGGGGCTTTTCTGAGGAAATGTTCTTAAGGAGAATTCTTGCCCTTATGCAGAAGGATGCCATCAAGGTCTTTTCAGGAAATTTTACTATTCACAGGTCACAGGAATAGTCCTCCAATGTACGGGACGAGGGATTGCAGGGACGGTGAAAAAATGTTGTGTAACAATTATTCATCATAGTGCCTGATATTCTTGGATGGTACGGTACCTTTTTCATACAAGAGTAGATAAGAAGATCCGACGTTATGTGCTTGAAGATTATATTTATGAAGTATTGAAAGCTTCCTATGATGGCCCTTATGGAGGGAATTTTGCGGACAAAAGAATAGGCCATAAGGTGCTAAAAATGGGATATTACTGGCCTTCCATTTTTCGTGATGCTCAAAATTATTTTAGGAGGTGTGATAGTTGCCAATGTATGGGGCAACCCGGTAAAGCTGATGAAATGCCTTTGCAGGCATAGGTAGTCATTGAGCCTTTTGAGAAATGGGCTATTAACTTCGTTGGACCCTTTAACCCACCCTCCCAGCAGAAAGTCCACATCTTGTTCTGTACTGATTACGTGACTAAGTGGGTGGAAGCCAAAGCTGTTGCGAAAGCAACAGAGCAGGTAGTCTCAGATTTTCTATTTGAAGAAATTTTTGCTCGTTACGGTACTCCAAGAGAGGTTGTTTCAGATGGAGGAGCACAATTCACATCACACAAGATAGCAAATCTCATGCAAAAATATGGGGTCAAGCATAGAGTGACATCTCCATACCATCCCCAGGTGAATGGACAAGTAGAAAGCACAAACAAGACATTAGAAAACATTTTGAAAAAAACTGTGGCATACCATCATCATGATTGGGCTCAGAAGCTTCTAGAGGCTCTCTAGGCATATAGAACAACATGGCGCAATACAACCGGGTTTTCACCATTCGAGTTGGTTTATGGGAAATCCCAGTTGTTTCCAATAGAATTTGAAATAAGCACACTCAGAACAGCTTTGGAAGTTGGTTTAGATCTATCAGATGCCCAGAAACACCGATTGGCTCAGCTTAATGAACTTGATGAAATACGTTCAATGGCTGTCCAACGAACTACTACTATCCAACAGCAGAGAACGAAATGGCACGATAAGTTTATTAAAAGTAAGGTGTTTCAAAGTGGAGATTGGGCACTACTTTATGACTCTTGTTTTAAATATTTTAAGGGAAATATTTGCACTCGTTAGATGGGACCTTATGAGGTGGACGCTATATTTGATAATGGAACAATCAGGCTAGTCACAATTGACAATACACGTACTTCCTTTACAGTCAATGGACATCGCCTGAGACTATACCATCGGCCGGCCTCTAAGGATGCTTTTATTAAACAACTCTCTGAGAAATCTGGTTTGAAGGTTATCAGCACAGAGAAACCTTCCTCTACACCCTAGTTGTAAATATATATATATATATATATAATAATAATAATAATAATAATAATAATAATAATAATAATAATAAAAAATAAATAATTATGTTCTATTTTCTTGTCTTTTTGCAAGAGCTACGACTAAGGAGTGAAAATCAAGGAATTTTCTTGTTGCTGCTTCTCATGGTGCTATTCCTCGGTGGCTGCTACTCATGTCGTTGTTACTCGGTTGCTGCTACTCATGATGTTGTTACACCAAGTGCTGTTACTAGATGTTGTTACTCCTTGATCAATGCTGCTACACCGGATGTTGTTACTCGGTTGCTGCTTCTCATGATGATGTTACTTGGTTGCTGCTACTCCGATGCTGTTACACCAGATGTTGTTACTCCGATGCTATTACACCGATGATGTTACTATGATGTTGTTACATTGGATGTTGTTACTCCGATGTTGTTACACCGATGTTGTTACACCGATGCTGTTACACCGATGCTGTTACACTGATGCTGTTACTCTGATGCTATTACACACAACACTGTTACTCCGATGTTGTTACACCGATGCTGTTACTTTTATGTTGTTACACTAGATGCTATTACTCCGATGTTGTTACACGGATGCTGTTACACCTGATGCTGTTACACCATCCACATCATTACTATGCTGTCATCCTACCAACCATCACATCATCAGGTAGGCCGTCAAGTACGCCTCCACGTGAATTTTACTGATTTAATTAAATATCCCATGTGAATATTTTAATGCTGCAGATGAAAAAAATTTAAGTTGGGGGGGGGGGTGCCATCATGCCAAGGACGATGTAATAATTGCCTCATAAGTTAAGTATGACATTCCGCTCATGGTACACCTTACGATTCCCATCAATATGTGGTATCATCATTTAAATCGTATTGGGATTCGTAAGATGTCTCGTCCACCCTGTACGAACAACTATTATTTCTATTTTACCACACTTACCATACTCTTTCATGATTTTTCTCGGTTTTCGAGAGTTACCAACCATATTTACCGCTACCACCTTTCCATTTTCACTATGTTGTTCCTCCGAATTTGGTACCCACCACGTTGCCCAATGATCTGCTGCTACAGAAAGTGCTGCTACAAGTCTCCACAGTATGGGTGGGCTGGCTGTGTGACATGAGCCTAAAAACACAGTTTCAGTTCGCAACAATCCAGAGGTTTGGCAAGTCTTTGTTGACGCAGGGTGGGATATCTACTTTGAGAGATTGCATGGATTTGATGGAGGTATCACAATGGAATTCACACTCAATTTAGAGGAGAATTATTCATGGGTTAGACGTCTGGAAGTTCCTGTTACAGAGGAGGTAATTGTAGAGGTTAGTGGGCTAAGACAGTAGGGGCAGCAATGGTTTGCTCGGAAAGTTTCTCTCCCAGAATTTCCCAAAATTTTCTTGCAGGCAGGAGAAAGTATCGATTAATTGGGTAGAGGATACAAGCGCAAAACTGTGCAGTATCCTTGGAACGAAGTTGCAGGTTTCGTAACAAAATACATTACCTGCGAGGGTCGGGCCTCAGCTCTGTTTAAGTATCACTTTAAAATTATAACACACCTGCGATTTCCACATAATTAGGTGCATGCCCTAAATATGCCATTCTTCCTATTGAAACAAGTGCAGCATATGGCATAGTCTGCTCAGCGCTCTCGCCGAATGATGGTAGTAATTTATAACCACGGATTGGTGTGATTATTGGTTGTGCATGCAATAGGTAGGCTGCGGGTTTCCTGGGTGGAACTCTGTGGATCCTCAGAAGAAGCGGTAGCAGCTATGATTGCTGCTAGAGAAGAAGAACCAGCCTCTCCGGCTGGTCAGGCGGAAGAAGAATATTTAGAAGAAATTGATCAAGAGGAACCTGAGGAAATAGAAATGGAAATTGATTAGGAGGAACTCGAGGAAGAAGAGATGAGTATGGAGAAAGTAGTTGGCGACACAGATGAGGCCGTCACACAAGAACCAGCATCGCTTGAAGAACCCACAGAGGAAGGAATGATGGACATCGTGCAGGAAATTGATACCGTTATATAGTCGTCAACCTTTGTCAATGAAGAACAAAGGAATGGAATTGTGGACAGAGGAATGGAAAGTCATGCTATTTTGCAAGAAACAACATCACCTACCCAGACATATATGGATATTGATACAGGTGGGGGTGTTACACAAGAACCACCCCCAATTCGGCTAGAACAAGAGGAGTTAGCCCGCAAAATCGACGCTAGAACTCAAGAATCGATACCAACTGTGAAAACAAAGTTGAGTTTTGAGGAAAAAGAGGGTAAAGAAGGAATGAACCAGGTGGTCGATACTATTCCATAAGAACTAGTATCGACCCATGAAGAAGAAATGGTAAGCAAAGGGAAAGAGGAAAGAAGGGAATTGAGCCACGAAATCGATGCTGCTCCACAAGAACTAGCATCGACTCCAGTTGAGGTGGTAATGCATGAAGTCCTGGTCCAAACTGGAAATGAAGATGATGGGTCTGTTCCCTATTCTCCATTCCAGTCCCTGATTCCCAGAGGGGCGAGGGGATTTCGCTCGCCTAAATGGTTAATGGAAGAATTGGTTGTTCCCCCGGTACTAAAATTTGTTGACACAGCCAAGATTGGCCCAGACACTACTGAACCAGAACATTTAGAGGTTCACAAGGAAGACAAAGTTCCTATAGAAACATCGGAACACAGGGGGATCAATGAAATTTCCGACCAAACAACAGGAGTTCCTAGAAGAAATGTAGAAGAAGAAGCCCTTGTGGATAGGAGGCCCAGCTAGAAGGGATTGACAAAAGAATATGTGGAAGATTCTAGTAGCATTCCGTTGCCTTCTGAGCCTGTCATACGCCCAGAAACTGAATTCATCGTTAAACAGGAATGGGTCGAACAGTGTGAGAAAAGAAGGTTACCTCTCAAAAAGAGGTATCAACTGTAGTTCAGTGAAACCATGAGACTGAAAAGGGAGGTTCGAGATTTGAAGAAGCAAGTTTCACGCTTAAAAAGGAAGGTAAAAATCTACAAATGGAGGGCAATAAAGCTGAATATTGAAGTCTCCACTACAGCTACCTAGACTGGCCCGATCGAAGAGTTGTTTGAAGGTCGAGAATTTGTATTGGCCGCTGAAATTCAAAAGTGGCAGTCTGTTGCGAGCGACCACAAGAAAGAAACAGCTAGGGTTCGAGAACAGGCTGCTGGAGTCATCACAAGATACATGGATCAGTTATACAAGGCACGATTGAAGCAAGCCAAAAAAAAGGCCAGGATAGAAGAGTTGGAAGAACAAGTTCAGTTGCTAAAGACAGATAAGGAGAAGATGTTCTCCCTAACATAGCAGGTAATGGCCTATAGACCTCCTACACATAGCTATGCCTTAATCCTTCTTGAAAAATTTCTTTTCTTTTGTCTTGAAAGTATATATAAGGAGATTTTGTACGAAATTGAGGACCCCATTCAATTTCTCCGTATTTTAAAAATTCATGATATTATAGGAAAACACTTAATGTGCGAGCTCTACATGCATGGGTATTACTTAAGGCATGATCAGTCCTTTAACCTCGTTCCATTCGTGGGGGACATCCATTTAAGGGATTTCACCTCCTATACCATCAATCAGATTAAATGGAGAAAGGCCTGGGATACATTTGAAGAAAATCAAGCCAGAAAGTCATTAATGGTGAGAAGAGAGCATGGTCAGTCCTCAAACATTTATAACAAGCATTATGCCTTTATACAGATAGAGGGTCGTAAAAAACACATGTCGACAACCCAGAAATGGTGCGTTGACCTGTGTGTCGGCCAGATTATGACATTTTGCAAGGAAGCACTGGAAAATTGTCAGAAAGGATGGATGTTGTCCTCCTTAGTCATCAGGGAAAGAGAACCATTTGGGGCACCTAACTTTGCACATGCCTTAGAGAGAATGTCGCATTACGTGGCATGCATTCATACCTGTGGGGTTAGATGGATGGGATTAAGATTTCGATTTCCCCTTTTATGGCTGCCAGCTGTGCAGTATACTCCTGCATATAACGTTGAACCAGAATGGTGGAAGGACGTTGTTTTGATAGAAGAATATAAGCCACTAGGAACAAAAATGGCTGCAGAATATGACCTCACACAGCTTCATGCCGATCACAGTCAGTCCAATTCGGATCTGAGGAGACGACGAGCTGCATGAGGACATGCAGATAGATCAGTTGGGGGGAGATGTTGGGTACCGGATTTGTATACTTTCCTCTCCCATTTTACCCTATATTTCTATCTCTTTGTGCCATTATTTATCTTAAAAGCATGAGGTAAAACCCTTCTTCCTATGTTTTATGGGATATTTGATTAATGATGTATTTTTCATGGAGGTTTTACCTTTCTACATATTAAATCTGATATTTCTTCAGAAATGGCTACAATAGTAGCATTGCGGCCGCGAGTCAAGGAACAACCCATCATCTCCAGTGTCTTCCTTATTTGCTGCTACAGCGTGACAGCCATGGGTATATCAGTACTATCTTAGGCCTTCCTACGGTTTCTTTCTGGGCAACCCGGTTGTCGTTGTAACAAGATGTATTTTTGTAACAATGGAGTCATTGAGAGGAATCGGGGGTTTCAGGACAATTGTATAAAGAGGCCTACGGGCTGTGAATCAAGAGAGACCCTTGGACATACAGAATTTGTAATCAATATTTTTATCATTAATTAAAGGTACAACAAATTGTTGTTTCTCCTGTAATTCTTGAGTTTCCACAACCATAATCAAATATTTGGGCCCACTCTTGTGATCAGGTGCTGCGTTCTTCTTTCTTTTCTTTGCAGTGTTGTGTTTGGTGTGATTCTTTATTTACTGTTACAATCGCATTAATTGCTGTGGATGCATTTTATTTCTGCAGTTCATTTCATTGTTGTTACGGTGGTATGTGTGTTATAGATTAAACCTGTGATCTACAGTAGACCATGTGCTTGTATCTGCATATACTTTGCCGTTAGTCTTGAAATAACTAATGCCCTCGAGTTGATAATTTATGTGGAAAAAGGGTTGAATTCTGTTCATATCCGGACACCAACACTATTCATTTACTTTTACGAGTTTGAATAGTCAAGTACTCGACGATCTTTTCATGTTTAGAGAATCTGAAAAGGGCTTTAAAAAGAACTCTAGAGTTTCACTTTTTCGTATTTTTCGAGAGCCCAGATAAGTGATAAAAGTTTGCTCACCGTTAAAATGATCCATTTTTATGTTGTAACCTCTATTCTGCACATTACACCTGATAAATTATCCTAAATAAAAATTATGGTAAAAACATCAAAAAATGACTTTTAAAAGGTCAAAGGCATAAAAAACAATATTTTATTGACCTAAATACTTATAAAAGTTGAAAAAGTAATTCATTTTTTACCATTATGAGTTTTAACCAATTTGAGAGTAGGGAAAAGGGGGTTTTTACCACAAAAATTCAGAGGTTGTTTCCGAACAAGCCGGTGGACCAATCAATGAACCATTTTCTCCAGGTAAGAGATCTCTTCATTATATTGCTTTTCATCTGATTAATTTTTTTATTTTAACTATTTATTTGATTTTTGGGGGGAGTTTAAGTTTTGAAAATCTACCTCCGGATGTGCATGGTTTTCTTTCATTGGGACCGCGTACATCGGTAATTTTTGATACACAGAGAAATGAAATTGTGTGGTTTCTCTATTGAGAAATTGCTCAAATGCATTATGTTTGTAAAGAAAAACTGTGCAAGCATCGAGGGTTTTTAAAAAACAACAAAAATACACCCCAAAACTTGCAAATTTATCTCAAGCATTGTTATAACACTCCTCAATTTTTATTTTATGGACTTTTTATCTGTCATGTTGGAGTGGAGAGAGAGAGAATGTGAAAACCAAGACACAAAGCTTTGGATGATCCAACAACTATGAAAGTACCTAAAAATTATTGCCTCTACAATTATTGGATTATTCCGATAATGAAAGTTCAGCTGGAGCTCATGACATTGTTGGTGAGGACCTGGGATGTCCAAGATCATTGTTTCATGATAGGGGATAACCGCCTCACCATAAATGATGATGATATGTACTTCTTGACTGGGCTCTCTCGTAGAGGGATTGCCACTTCTCTATATGGCCAAAGGCCAGGTGGAGAGACTATTGCTTAATATTTGAGACGATATTGTGTTTATGGGGCTCAACTCAAAGATGGTAGGATTGATATCAAAACCATCGAGCGAATTGATTTAAGCACCATTGATTTTACTATCACCAAAATATGTGTAAGCACAATGATTCACATGGCCACAAATGTCCAAATGCAGATTGCGGTGGAGTGTTCAAAGTCCACTATTTTCAACTAGTGTGAAGGAGTAGTTGCCAACAAGAAAGGGCAATTGGCTAGAGCAAAGAATGGTAAATTGAAGAATTTTGGTTATGTTTCCATTATTATTTCATTTCCCTAGAGAGGATTCCACTCCTTATCCTACAACAAATTCTTGTAGATGATTCAAGACCTCGAGATCTACGTATGCTACGATGGGTTTCATTTATGGCTTGCCATGGAGGTGATGGTTCGATACTAAGGTATAGTCCTAAGTTTTTTGTGTGGTTGGGAAACCAAATCATCATGATAGAGGATTTCCCATATGCAGAGATGGATTATAGAGGTGACCTAGATATCCCACTCCTCGCAGGGATGCAGCGGGGTGACCTAGGTAAAAACTTCTCATTTTGATGTTTGATGTTTTTAAAATTTTATTTATTATTTAAACATCCAAAGTTAATTATCTGAAATGCCTATGCAGATGTGGGACTAGTTCGACTAGCAGGACTAAGACATTTTGAGAGGTGAGGAGACCATCCTGCAGCAATTTTAGTACCCCACTCAGATGCAACAGAGGCTTTGATCGAGCTGGAGCACAACCTGGATAGGTTGACTATATATATCCTAGAGAATGTAACTGATGATTGGCCTCTCGAGTACCACAAGCACATGGTTGGGGTTCGAAGACCGATTAGGCAACTGCTACATCGAGTAGCTCGTGCTATAGTCTGCTATCATGATCATCATCATGGATAATTTCTTAGTATTTTAGGGCTACATTTTGATATTGTATATCGGCATATTCGGATAATAAATGCCATGGGGTCTTATGTCTTTGGATGACATTTTTCGTATCACACTTTCTACAAACTATATTACCCAATGAGAACTACTACTTTTGTTTTTAGTTTATCTTGTTTAATATATGGATGAATATTTTTTTAATTTACAAATGTTTCAAATGTATATTTAACACGTGGTTGGCCAATGCATCAGTTAATGCATTTAAATTTCTTGGAATGTGTTGATATTCGATGTAATCAAACTGCCTTTCCAAGAGGCAGAACTATAGAAACATTCTTAACATTGATGAACTTCTTACTGTATAGACACCTTTTAAATGTAATACTCTGAGTTGTGATGACATCAGATAATTGTTCAATGATTGTACTATATTCTGCTATGTTGTTCGTTGTTCGACCAAGGCATATCCCATGAATGGAAACTAACTCATCAGTAGGTGAATAAATAACCCAGCTACGGAAGACAAATTTTGAGTACTACGACTAGTACCATCAACAAATCCAATTTAAGTCTGAGGGAACGTTGACATCTGCAAATCAAGTGTAATTCAAGATAAGCAGGAAAAGTAGTAGGAAATTGTAAAAAATGTAAAACCTAACACACACATTCATAAAAATATGATACAAGTAATGAAAAAACAAAGTCTTTCCCAAGATAAATCACGCATAATATTTCTTTAGGTAGAGACTATTTCTGGGCTCTCCCAAAGAAACATCGTCATAGTCAATTAATTCATAGGCCCCTTTGGCTACTACACGTTTTACAATGTAAGGACCATGCCACATAGGTTCAAATTTACTAGCACCTAGCTTATCATGCACTTTATCATAGAACAAGACTAGGTCACCTTCCGAATATACACGAGGGTTCATGTTTCGATAAAACTGAGTCTTAACACGATTCTTATGAGCCTCGCAATGGCTAATTTCCATGATGGAATTTCACACTCAATCAAAAAGACTACCTCCAAACCGTAAACAAGTTGGAAGGGAGTAAAGCTAGTCGATGTTTTTGAGAGGTACGGTATGCCCACAAGGTTGACGAAAGCATAGTATGCAAATTTTGTTTATGAATGTCGACAATCCATTTGATCATATTGATAAAAACCTTGTTCACAGCTTCTACTTGGCCATTCTCTTGCGAATAATAAAGAGTAGAGTTTTCATGGCGCAAGCTGAGCTATGCAGAAAGTTCGGTCATCACAAAATTTTGAATGTGGCTACCATGATCTACAACGATGGATTGTGGTATGCTGAACCTAGAAATTGCATGATTGAATATGAAAATAGTTGTAGTTTCGTCATCATCCTTATATGAAGGCATCACCTTAGCCCATTTTTCAAAATAAGATAAAGCGAGAATAATATACCCATGTGTAGAAATTATACAAACAATATGTATACCAATGGATTCAATCTGGTCATGTGATATGCTAAAGAAAGATACTGAATCCTTCGAAAAATTAATTTCTGAAAATAAACATGATCGCCAATCACACCAAGTAAAAGAAAGAAGAAAATCAATCCACAACACACATATTTTTCTGGGGAAATCTTACTGCTCAAAACCCCTCTATCTTCTATTGTACATTCAACCAAGGAATCATGAAACAATTAAAATGTACTCTTCTCACAAGAGTCTGTTGCACTCTGTTAACTGTCTCACACTGATCCGGAAAAAATTGACCAACACTTAGCCAATTATCAGCCTCTGCTCAGCCTGCCTGCCTTGCGCAATTCATGTGGAATGCAATCCCTATTATTTTGGAATTTCAGCCTTCCAAAACTGCACAAAGCTCATGGGAAATCCTATGGGTATATTACTGCATGAGGGTAGTTTTCTGATAATACAACTGATAATTAAAATCCATTGTAATATCCATAATGGAAATAAACAACAATATAAAGTACATAAACTAAGACAAACATCAAATGGAGAGGTATCACATGAATAATAACCAATATGGAGAACGCTGAGCCATTTTATTAATACTAAAAGATAGAAATGCGCACAAAGGTGATCAGAATGATGGCACCTTGGCTTGCACTAGGCAAGCGTAGAAATACTCTTAGGATATGACCCGAAATGACTGCTACTCAAGACTGCGTATTCTCCAGTGCTGTTGGTGCTAGTGCTGCTACTGCTGGAATGAAAGGATGATTTGGGACTGTTCCCCTCCTTGGAAAATTATGAAACTCCAGAAATGGCCTCTCCACACAAAACCCATAAAATCCCAAAGAGCTTTCTGGAAATGGGTGACCCCCGAAAATACCTCCCTTGAGGCACTACGCTATTCCCCAAGAGAAATGCTGACCCTGAATGCTTTGATGCAAATGATGGCCTCCATATCTGTCAAAATGATGGAATATGGAAGGGTTGATCCCTCTCCAACTCCTCTAGGCTGAATCCCATGATAAACCCTCAATCCAAAACCACCTCTATCCAAGACTGCGTCCTCCCTCTCACTGACTGCGCTGTCTCTTCCAAGGAATGCTCCCAACTGTGGATGCTGCTATCCTCTATGGTAAAGCAAGATGAAACTCCTCACCCGAGAAAGCACTCGAAGTCTCCCAAGGCTGAGGTTGGGATCTTTGAACAGAGACATCCGATGTACTGAACAGTACGTGCAGACTTTGCTAAACAGCAAGTGTGCTCAATGTCAAAGACAAATCTCAAAGATGCATAATCAGAATGAATCCAAATGAAGATACCCTCTCCCTTTTTATGCTTGGAGAGCCTTGATATCACCCAGGCCCCACCATTAACTACACTGTTCCTTGGAGCCACGTTTTCCATCTCTCTCTACGCTGGCTTGGTCCCAGACTGCCCACGCTGTCCCTTTTTCCTGCGCTACCACTTGGCCTCTAGGCCCCACGCTGCCAATTAAACATTCTCCTCAAGTGACTTTAGGAAATAATCTTTTATCCTAAGTGTGAGTAAGTGTCCCCTTCACCCAATTTATTTCTAATTTAGCATATTAAAGTAAAAGTAATCAAAATCCTCCCTGGAAAAATGTTGCTTTTCCTCAAGCAACTGCAATGATGGATGCTGCAATATCTTATCACTCTCCCAAGTGGCATCCTCATCCGGTAGATTCCTCCATCTCACCAGGTACTCCCTGACTGTCCTACTCCGTAGCTACCTCTCCCTGGTGTCAATAATGGCTTTCGGCTGTAGTACCAAATGCCCCTCATCATCTGTGGGTGGAAGCTCCTCCATTGCAGTCACCTGCTATCCTGGTGCCTTCTTCAGGCATGACACATGAAAAATGTTATGAATCCGGCTACTGGTGGGAAGCTCCAACTCATATGCAACCTCCCCAACTCTGTGTGTCACCCTGTATGGTCCATAAAAATGGGGCTTGAGCTTTTCATCCCCCTTCTGCTTCAGCGTGGATTTCCGGTATGGTTGCAACTGTAGGTAGACCAAGTCCCCTACCTCGAACTACCTCTTAATACGTCCCCTGTCGGCATACAGCTTCTGTCGATTCTATGCTGAAGCCATGTTGTCCTTGAGAGCTCAGAGTATGTCCTGACTCTCTTGAATCTAATCCTTGGCCCTAGGGGCCTTGCTAGCACCAAACATCATGTAAACAAAAGATAAAGCATGATACCCATATAAAGCATAAAATGGTGACATACTGATGGACATATGGTAAGTGGTGTTGTAGCAGTACTCCCCCAAGTGAAACCACCATAACCATGCATTTTGCTACCCGCTCACATAGTTACGCAAGTAGCCTTCCAGCCACTTGTTCACTGTCTCTGTCTGCCCGTCCTTCTGTGGGTGGTAACTAGTACTCGGAGTCAACTCAGTGCCCATTAAACGAAAAATCTCCTCCAAAACTCGCCCATGAGGTGGCTATCTCTGTCATTGACAATGGTCATTGGAAGACCATGCAATCTGAAGACATCCCTGAAAAATAACTTCGCCACCTGTGCTGCTGTATGAAGTGCTGATATGGCGAAGAAGTGTGAATATTTTTTTAGCCGATCAACAACTACAAATATGTAATCCTTGCACTGTACGGTGGGAAACCCTGTGATGAAATCCATCGAGATGCTCTCCCATTTCCCCTCAGGTATGGGAAGAGGATGTAGTAATCCGGCTGGATGGTTCATCTCCCCCTTATTGTGCTGGAAAACTTCACACTCCCTGACATGTTGGAGTACGTCCTACTTGAGGCCCTTCCATGAGAACCTCTCCCTAATGGCCCGATAGGTCTTGGTGAACCCCCGGTGGCCCAATAATGGTGAGTTATGTGAGGCATGCAATATCTTCTCCTTAAGCTTGGAGCTCTCAGTCAAGAAGATCCAGTCCCTGTATTAGATCACCTCATCCATCACCTCGTACCTTTCATCTGTAACCTGCCCATCCAAAACCTCACAATCAAAACGATCCTTAGAGTACTCTACCAGAAGTTGAGCCCTCCAGTCTGTCTCTAAAATCATTAAGTAAAACGCTACCGGTCTACGTGAAAGTGCATCGACCACAACATTGTTCTTCCCCTTGACATACTCAATGTCAAGGTCATAAGCCTAGATCTTGCTGACCCACTTCTGCTACCTCTCCCGCAACTGCTTCTGCTCTAGAAAGAATCAGAGGCTGTTGTGATCCGTCCTCACCCTGAATCTATTCCCTACCAGGTACTATCGAAACTTGGCCAAAGCATGCATGATGGCCAACATCTCCTTGTCATATATAGCATTCAACCTCTCATGTGGAAATAGCTTCTGGATCTCGAAAGCTATGGGATGGTGTCCTTGCATCAAAACTGTGCCTATCCCTTCCCCTGATGCATCACACTCCAAGACAAAGGGCTGTGTAAAATATGGCAATGCTAACATCGGCCAACTGCTCATCACCTCCTTGAGCTTGTAAAAATCCCTTTGCGTTGTATCCATCCAACTGAATGCCCCCCTTTTTGGTAAGGTCTGTAAGGGGTGCAACAAGCTGGGAAAATCCCTTGAAAAACTTATCGTAGTAGGTGCAGATTCCTACAAATCCCCGAAGTTCCGTCACCTTCTTCAGCTCTGGCCAATCCTTGATGGCCCTGATCTTCTCCTCATGGAACCTCACTCCGTCCACCCCGATGATGTGCCCCAATTAGAGCATCTCTGTCAGCCCAAAATTGCATTTGGAGAGCTTAGCATAGAATTGCTGCTCTTCCAAAATGCAGAATACAACCTCTATATGTTGGAGGTGCTCCTCCCATGTCCTGCTGTAGATCAAAATGTCATAAAAAACACTAATACACACTTCCTCAAGTTACTGCGGAAGATGTGATTTGTGCACGACTGAAAAGTGGCCAAGGCATTGGTTAGCCCAAAAGGCATCACCAAAACTCAAAATGGCCGTAATGACACCTGAAAGCGGTCTTGGGGATGTTCTGCTCCCTCATGTGAATCTGATGGTACCCAGATCTCAAATAAATCTTTGAGAAGAACTTGGACCCCATCAACTCATCCATCATCTCATCCATCTATGTGATGGGGTACCAGTTCTTCATGGTCTTCTTGTTTAGGGCCCTATAATCAATGCACATCCTCAATGTGTCGTCCTTCTTCTTCACCAGTACTACTGAAGAAGCAAAGGGGCTAGTGCTAGGACGAATGTGTCCAAGAGCTAGGAGCTCATGGATAGCCCTCTCAATCTCGTCCCGATAGGCTTTGAGATGCCTATAGGGTGTAGTGATGACAACCTGGATGCCCTACTCCAGCTCGATCGTGTGCTCAAATCCCCAATCTAGTGGCTGCCTCGGTGGTATCTCCCCAAATACCATAGCATACCTGTCGAGAATGGACTATACATCTGGGTGTATGGCCTGCCCTGTAGATCCTGCCTCTGAAACTCGCAACTCCATTGCCCACTCTATGTCTCCCTTCTAGAAATCTTATTCCATCCAGTGCCCTGAAACTGTCTGCAATGGGTAGGTGTGCATATTTTAGAATTTTCTCATGCTTACCAGTATTCTTATTCATCCACTCCATCTCCAATGTCTCCCAATCAGTGGTGACCTTCCCCAGCGTGATCAGCCACTATACCCCCAGTATCACGTTGGTGTATGGAATGTCTACCACGAAGAAGTGATTTGTCAGGGTGTATGTCCCCATAGTCACTTCCAAAGCTGGCACATACCTGGCACACTGCATGGTCCGGTCACCTGGAACCAGTACCAAAAATCCATCAAAGCTCTCCATTGGTATGCCTCTCCCCTCTACCAACTAGGCATCAATGAAATTTTGGGTGGCCCCATTGTCCACTAATACTGAGACACGCTATCCCCTCACTGTGCCTCGAACACGTAGTGTCAAGTACTTGGGAACTCCCCGCAAGGATGCAAGGGCTCCCCCGGTAGGTGAAAAAGTTGCACCTCCCGCTCCTGGTGGTGGAGGTGGCAGATGATCCCCTCTCTGTTGGGAAAAATACTGAGAGGGGGGGTGAATCAGTATTTTGGGCTGAACAATTTTTCTTTTCTTTTTCTTAAAACCATATGTTACAGTACTGCATTCAATATGTATGTCCAGATATCTTATTGTGTCTTTACTTAGAGCATTGAATCAGATAAGCATTAAGCATGAACAGAAATAACATAACAAACCATCAAACATAAACAACACATATGAACACTAGGATTTAAGGTGGAAACCCAATTCGGGAGAAAACCACCGCTGCTGTAATCTTAGTCTTCAATATTTATTATAGAGAAAGCTTCTTACAATATATGTTGGTGCAGACTTATACCAGCATGCAGGCACCCACCTGCAGAAGGCTACAACCTTCTCTCGTTTACCAGCCTCTCCTAGAAGGGAGCTACTACCCCCTGCTCTTGTTTACCATCTACCACTGGAAGGGAGCTACAACCCCCTCACTGAAGGCTTCAACCCTCAGCACCACTGTGGACCACATTTCATCAATTTTCAAACTGGATCCACCAGTTTCCATACGACATACCTTGCCGGTCACCAGATTTATTTATTTTCTGTATACTCACACTAGTTCTTTATGATTTCGTCCGTCATTCAAACAGAGATTCATCGTTGTCAGATCATTCTATCCATGGGTGCATCGTGGATTCAGATATATCAGTTAAGATCAGAGTTCGCCCTTGCAGATATTCCTTAGAAATATTTATTCATTCACAACCCTTACAATGCACACACCGTTCTTTATTTTTCTTTTCCTTATATAGTTTTGCCTTTATTAAAACCATGAGTCAAAACCATGAACCGCTAGTGGTATTTCTCTGTCAGTATTTTTAGTTTGTCTCACGGGGCTTTTTGATTTATTTTTAATTTATTTATCAATTTTAAATAAATTGACAAATAAATATATTTACAACTTTTGAATTTAACCCTTCGGATTTTATAGAAACATCCAACGCTTCCAAATAAATTAATCTTACGATAAATCTTTGACCCCTGGGCCCACATACATAGTCAATAGCCAATCCAATACGCCCATCGTACCACAATAATCTTTGCACAAGTCTAGCGTCCAATCACCGTTAGATTAGCAAGCTTCCAGATCAACAACATATATGTATATCGCTCGACCTCTGATGCCGAATGTTAACAAGCGATGGTCCGCCGTACCTGTGTTAATCTTCGCGCATCTTTAACAAATGAAGACCGTTCGATGACCCCTTCCTAGATCAACGACGCTCAACGATATCGCTGGGTGTCCTGGGTCGAACTATAACGCGCGATGACGCACAGTGAAAAGTGGTTTTGTAAAATCGTAAAGGGACGCGTGTTGCCCGTTCTATGGAATCGATCCCCACCTCTTGAATACCGCTTGCCCGTTGAAAGCAGTGCGATGAAAACCATAAACCACCTTCACTGTTCCTCCTTCGTGATTCCGCCCTTCGCTCAAGGTTCCGTTCATGATTCCAAAGGGTTAGTCTGGGTTTGCACTATAACTCTGGTCTATCTTTGGCAGGATTTCCAATAATCAACGAACAAATGTAGTTCTCTTCCGACGAGATTTCCTTACAAACATAAACTCATGACAATTCAATATCATTCTTCAATTCTTCTATGATATATATAACATGTCAACCTTCCATTTCAGAGTTCTATCCTGTCACAGTTCCGCTTCTACCTGTACATTCAAAAACATCATATCTCTGCCACCATTATTCCTCAATAGGGTTTCAATTTTAACTCCATACGCAGAGACTTATACAGAGGTTCAGGGGATTCCACACAAGAATTACATCAGTCATTATACATATAATACACCTATCCCTAACTCTGCAACAATGAGTTCATACTGAAGGTATCCTCTGCCCATTATGAAATTACTCATCCATACTTAGCACAATTCCACAGTTCTTCATCTCCTTTGCAAACTGTATTAAACCCCTAATTCAACTCTACTGCTCTGTCTCATCTACTACCTCTGCTACCTCTCTGTCTATTTTTCCTTATGGATAGTTTAGGTTCTTCTCCTGTCTTTGCCAATTCCTTTGCTATCAATGACAATGTTTCCAACACTCTCTGCGCTGTACTGCTGCCTCTTGCCTCTATCTCCTCATACTCCTCTTCTTCCCTGCTACTATTGGAGAAGACCTCGATGTAATGTGCCTTCCCTGCGGCACAACGGTGTCTTGGTGCCCATGGCTCCTAGCACGTGAAACATAGCCTCATCTACTTCATATCTCTCCTAGCCTCATTATATACAGGTCCTCTACCCTCGTTCCCCTTTGGAGGTGGAACCCTCATGTCCTTCCCCTTCGGCTGAAATGCCGGTCTCTGGGAAAAAGAAGCTCTAGTCTAGGGCAATGCATCCTGCAAATCCCTAGTCCTCCCAATTGCATCATGGAGTGTGGCTAGCCTCATAGACCTGATTAATCCTCGAAGAGGCTCTTCCCATCCTTCAATGAACATATAGATCATCCAGGCTACAGATAAATCAAGTACCATCACGGAGAGTCTAAGAAACTATGAGATGTATGTGTTTGGTTTCCCGGTCTGTTTAAGCTTTGTCAGCTCAAAAAAATGCTCCTCTGGATCCCCCCGATCAAAACCCTCTACTAGCCTCCATGTAAACTTGGCATATACTATCACTCCCGAGTGCCCCAACGTAGCCATCCCATGAAACCACCAATCCTGGGCCTCACCCTCAAGGTGCAATGCTACCACCTTGAAGGCCTCTAGCTCTACCATCTGATTAAGCTGGAAATATATATCCAACTTCTCCACCCAAGCCTTTGCCAAACACTTGGATTATCCGTCAAATGTCGGTAAGTGGAACCTGCCTATAGTGCGTTGCATATCTCCGTCATGTGAGTGCCTATTCCCCCTATGATGGTTGCGGGGTCTGCTGTCCCGCTTGAGCTGAACGAAATCATGAAATGTGAGAGCATCTCTGAACTCCTGACCGTAGGACTGGTACTCAACGAAGTAATCTCCCATGTGTGCCAGTTCCTGCTCCTGATGTGCTCCTGCCCCAGTGTTTGCGGCAAGAAATGTAGGCATCGTGGAATGGGGAGGTGTGTGTGATGTAATCTACTGCGTTGTGAGGTGATCCTGTAAGTGATGGGATGTGCCCAAACCCTCTCCGATATGGAAACCCCTTGGGGTCTCACACTATCTAGAATCTGCCGTGAATCTCTGCCCCATCTCCTCTATCCACCTCGACAGATCCTGCACTGATTTGAGGAGAAGTTCCCCTAACTCCTTCTCGGCATCTCTTTCCTCTGCCATTGGTTCTTCTCCCTTTGCGTCCACTACTGGGATGTTGTCACCTTTCCCGAAAGTGAGCTCTAACCTCCGTTCTTAGTCTTTATACTTTATTCCTCGGTAAGCGATGTACGGTTTTCCTGCCGGTGTCATAGACAATCTGCTCCATAGGCTGAGCCAAGTCTATGTGCTCCGATACCACTGTAATATCCCGAATGGAAATAAACAGCAATATAAAGTACATAAACAAAGACAAATAGCAACTAGAGAGGCATCACATGAATAATAACCAATATGGAGAATGCTGAGCCATTTTATTAATACCGAAAGACAGAAATGAGTACAAAGGTGATCAGAATGATGGCACCTTGGCTTGCACTAGGCAAGCATAGAAATACTCTCAGGATATGACTTGAAATGGCTGCTACTCAAGACTGCGTATTCTCCAGTGCTGTTAGTGCTACTGCTGGAATGAAAGGATGATTTGGGACTGTTCCCCTCCTTGGAAAATTATGAAACTCTGGAAATGGCCTCTCTGCACAAAACCCAAAAAATCCCATAGAGCTTTCTGGAAATGGCTAACCCCCGAAAATACCTCCCTTGAGGCACTACACTATTCTCCAAGAGAAACGCTGACCCTAAATGCTTAGATGAAAATGATGGCCTCCGTATATGTCAAAATGATAGAATATAGAAGGCCTGATCCCTCTCCAACTCCTTAATATTACTAGTGATTATGAGATAATATTACAATTTATCACACTTAGTTAACTATTACAATTGATTATGAGATAATATTACAATTTATTGTCCAATTTAATTAAGGGAAAATTAAATTAGACACACATTTCTTGTTGACTTTTAAACACTCCCTCTCAACAAGAAAGGGATTATCAACTACCCTGATCTTGCCTCTATGGTATTCGAATTTGGTCTTGGCAAGCACCTTCATCAGAATATCTGCATCCTGATCCTCCATGGGAATGTACTGAAGTAACATAATGTGTCTCTGATCACGATATCTCAGATGGTGGTACCAGATGTCAATATGCTTGGAC
Source organism: Pinus albicaulis (assembly GCA_034641835.2). Lineage (NCBI taxonomy): Eukaryota > Viridiplantae > Streptophyta > Pinopsida > Pinales > Pinaceae > Pinus > Pinus albicaulis. The sequence continues at coordinate 1,558,693,307 of CM076584.1, forward strand.
CTATCATGGAATACTGGATTAACTAAGAGTTTTATGTAATTTTGGTTATCACAATTTATCATTGTCTCCATCTGATAACCAAAAAAACCAACAAGTATCTTCCTCATCCAGATGACCTCACATGCAGCCTGACTAGCTGCCATGTACTCTGCCTTGGATGAACTGAGTGAAACTAATCTCTACTTCCTGTTGTACCAAGAAACTATTGTCGATCCTATGCTGAAGATCCCTCCTGATGTTCTCTTTCTGTTTGATGGGCTTCCTGCCCAATCTGCATCGGTGAAGCCTTGAAGTTTCACTCCCTCTGTTTGTATGTACCATAATCCATACTTTTTAGTGCCTCTAAGATATCTCAAGACATGCTTCCCCGCCTTCCAAAAGAGCTTGGTCGGCTTAACCATAGCTTGACTAAGCTAGTTAACTGCGTAGCATATGTCTAGTCCTGTGTTCACCAAGTACATGAGTGAACCCAAAAGCTACCTGTAAATAGTAGCGTCCACTACCTCACCTGAAGTAACATTCTCCTTCCTCCAGTTTCTTGGAAGAGGAGTCTCCATGGGTTTACAACTCTCCATGTGGAACTTTCTTGGAATCTATTTGGAATACTTGCCTTGAGAAACAAATAACTCCCCATCACGCTACCATATCTCCAAACCAAGGAAATAGTGAAGGAGTTCCATGTCCTTCATCTCAAAATCTCTTGCAAGATCCTCTTTGCAAGAAGTTATGAGCTGCTCATCACCTGTCAAAATAATATCATCAACATAAAGTATGATAATCAAAAGCTTACCATCAACCACAATCCGGTATAGGTTGGCATCCACTTTACTCTTTGTGAAGCCCAACTTGGTGAAATAGCTGTCAACCCTGGTGTACCAAGCACGAGGTGCTTGCTTCAACCCATACAGTGCTCTATTGAGTCTGCACACATCCAACTCACTTTCAAAGGTCTCAAAACCTTCTGGTTTCTCATTTTACACTTCTTCCTCAATAACTCCATTGAGAAATGCAGTCTTCAAATCCATCTAATGTATTTTCCACCCTATCTGCGCTGAGAGTGCAAGCATATATATAATCGATGAGTACCTTGCAACCGATGAAAAAGTCTCCTCATAGTCAATCCCCTCTACTTGTGAGAATCCTTGGGCTAAAAATATAGCCTTGTACTTCTCCACACTCCCATCTATTGCCTGCTTCACCTTATAGATCCATCTAGATACAACCACTGACTTTCCAACTGGTCTTGGGACAACTTCCCAAGCACTGTTCCTGACGATGGAGGCATACTCCTCAACCATGGCATCAAACCAAACTAGTTGCTGCACTACTTCCTCAAAAGAGAATGGTCCTATCACAATACACTTGCTCATAAAAGCCATGTATCCAGTAAACCTATCTGGAGACTATCTCTGTCTGCACAGTGATGTAGGTTCTCCTACATGTTCTGCCGCATCAAGTCTCAATCTGTCAGCTTCTGTGGTGCACCTCCTACCATGTCTGGTGGATGACTCTGCATGAGTCATTTCTACCACCGATGATCCTCCGCATGTGGCTTCTCCAAATCTTGACGTTCATCCTTCGAAACCAAGCATTCCTCATCTACATGCAAATCAAGCTCCCTCTAAAGGGACAATCACATGGCTTTCTCCTCATCAAATTTTACATCCCGTCTGAGAATAGTCATCTTGCTACTCGGAAAATACATCTGATAGTTGTGGGGAGTATCAGTGTACCTCAAAAATATCCCAATCTCAGCTATTGGTTCTAGCTTCTTTCTGGAATATTTGGTCACATGGAAATAGATATATGAGGAATATCCTCCTTTGGTGTACTCATGCCAAGTATCCGATGAGGAATATGGTTCTGCAAAAATATCGTTGTTTTGCATGCCTCTGCCCACAGATGCAACGGTAGGCCCTGATCATGTAACATTGCTCGTGCCGCACCCATAAGTGTTTTGTTCTTTCTTTCTACAACCCCATTTTGTTGTGGGTTATGAGGTGCAATCAACTCTCTCTGAATTCCTTCTTTGGCACATAATTTCTTGAATTCATTGAAGATGTACTCACCACCATTTTCGCTCCTCAGAGCCTTCACATGCTTCCCTGTATCTTTCTAAACCAGTACTTTGAACTCACAAAATTTTGAGAACGTCTGATCTTTCTTCTGCATGAAGTATATCCAACACTTTCTAGAAAAATCATCAACAAAAATCACATAATACATGTGATTTTCTGTCGAAGCTGTAGAGAATGGTCCACACACATCTGAGTGAACTCTCTCAAGGATTTCTGCTACTCAGTTCTCCTTCTCATGAAAAGTGGCCTTTGCATACTTCCCCATGGTACATCCCTTTCATGTGTCTATTTGTGCAAGAGTACCCTTTGGAAGCCCCGTAGAAATTTGATGCATGACCTTCAAAGTACCGTGGTGTAGATGGCCCAATCTCTTGTGCCATAACTCATCCTCATCCCAGCTCACCACTTTGTCTGCTTTACCCATCAATGTTGCGTAGGCATCTACATCAAGTTTGTAGGGATTCTTCACATGAATCCCAATCTTCTTGACTTGTCCTATGGCTTTGTGGTGAAGGAATTATTTCCCTTCACTGAAAACCACATCATATCCTCTATCGTGCAAGATAGAAATTGAAACTAAATTCATTTTCAAGCCTTGTACATGCATTACATATTTTAATAAGAAGGTTTTACCTGAATGTCTCTGGAAAGTAACTGTACCAATCTTGGTAGCGCTATACGCTCCGTCATCATCCATTTCGATATGCATCTAAATATCCTTCTCCTCCAAGCTACTAAAAATTTCTTTGTCTCCCGTCATGTTGAAATATGCACCACTATCCAAGTACCACACTGATCCCATCGCACTAGACACCATGAATGCGATAAGTGAGAAGTCCAACTCAAACTGTGAAGCCACAACTTCACCCGCTGTAGATATTGAAGCCTTCTTGTTGTTGTTCTTCTTCTGTGGACAATTAGTGGCATAATGTCCATGCTCGTGACAGTGAAAACATTTCACTCTTCTTGCCTTCTTTGCCGGTCTCATATTTGGAATAGGATTTATTTCCCTTCCCCTTCTTTTCCTTACTAGCCAAGGCGCAATTTTCCTCATCATCTGCTTTGGATGAGGATCCATCCCAGGTATTCTGCCTGAATTCTTCTTGTATCAAATCTGACCAAAGTCACTTCCAGTTTGTTAGCTTCTCCCTCCCATTGACAGAGTCATGATAACTATGGAAATTCTTGGGAAGGCCTAGAAGTGTTAGGCTCACCAAGTCATCATCCGCTATAGTAATCCTGACACTCCCAAGCTCATCTCGACATTGGATGAACTTGGTTAAATATTTCGGAATAATGTCACCTTTCTCCATTTTGATTTTCCTGATTTTTTCCTTTAGTGCCAATTTGCTGTGGTCACTGCTACTTTGAAACAAATATGAAAAAGCCTTCCGCATTGCATATGGAGTCACTTTTCCATGGAGCCTCGAGACAATGTGGTCTCGAACTCCCTCTAATAAGATTCTCCTCGCCTTTGCAACCTTCTTTTTCCAAGCACAAATAAGAGCGACGTCTGCTGCTGGGGGCTTGGGAATATCATTATCAATGAATTATTTTAACCCGTTGTCCTCCAGAACTGCCTCCATTATATCTTTCCATGCAATATAATTAGAATTGTCCTCAAGTGCATATTCCAATATTAAGCCATTGAAATCCATCTTGATCCGCTTGTCGCACCAAAGAATATTTTTTCAAAACCTGACATATGACCACCACAAGCTCCAGAATGGCAGTCATTTAATGCCTTCTCGGATTCTTCATGTGTCAAAGAACTTCAAAATATAGAATCAACATCGCAATGATAAAGTGTATCACCAACAATGGTATATTGTTGGGATTGGTACCAGATTCAATGACGATCCATTCGAGATAGTTTAGGCCGAAAATTTTGAGTTTGAATACATTTAATGATATCTCCATACCAAGGATCTAAAGTAATTATAAGAAACAAATATTCATCTGGAAGAGAATCCTCTGCCACAGTTTCAGTCTCAGTATAGGGAAAGTCACACAATGACTCAACAAATACCAATGAATTCTTAGACTTAGATCTTTCGAACTCTAAATCAAAATCTTGTAGGATAACAATCTATGTAGAGTATTTTCCCCCTAGAAATTGTCTGGTAAGAATGTACATCATAGAGTTGCAATCATAGATCATGGTTGTTTTGCGTAATATTATATAGTGACGAAAACTTTGGACAACTTGAACGACTGCCAAGGCTAATTTCTCCACATGAGCATATTTGATTTCAATTTTCGTGAGATTCCTACTCAAATAGTAGATCACATGTTCAGGGTTAAATTCATTTTCTTGAACTGGGACTGTGCCAATGGTGGCATCAAATGCAACTAAATACAAAAATTAATCTCGAATATGATAATCCTGTAGATGCAGTAACAATGCATGGGTTAACACGTTTTTCAATGCATAAAAATATTTTTGAGCAAGCTTGTCCCAAATAAAAGGGATGCCCTTTTTCAACATTTGAGTAAAAACTTTAGTTAGATCGACATAATTAGGTATGAATCTATGTAAAAAGTTTTCTTTCCCTTGCAAACTTTGGATTTGGCGAAGATTGGAAGGAGGAGGAAAACTGATAATAGCCTCTACCTTAAGTGGATCGAAACGAATGCCTTCCTTTGAAACTAAAAACCCCAAAAATCAACCAAATTGTACAAAAAAGACGCATTTGTTAGGATTTAGACGAATATTGTAGTGCCTACATCGGATGAAAATTGCTTTCAAATGCATCATATGAACTTGCTGTCTTAGTGAATGAGATGGTAAGCCATATTGACAGGGTTGCACAATATGTTTGATATCGTGAAATGCATAAGAAATTTCCCTCTGAAAATTTGCTCCAACATTCTTTAATCCAAACAGGAGTTTGTGATAGAAAAATGTTCCCCATGGACGAATGAATGCAATTTTAGGCTGATCGACAGGGTGCATGTTTATTTGATTGTATCAGGAAATCCGTAAATGAAAGAGAAAATCATGTTTTCGACACAATCATCAACAATTTGATCGATATAAGAAGTAGGATAATTTTCCTTTGGACAAGCTTTGTTGATATCCCTATATTCGACACATACTTGACTATTCCCTTGCTTTTTTTTCACTGGAACAATATTGGATACCTAATCATTCAAGAGAATAGGGTAAATGAAACCTCCTCTAAGTAATTTTTCAACTTCAGCTTTGATAGATGCAAATTTTCGTGGATGTACCGGACGTAATCTCTATTTAACAAGTTTGGCATCAGGGTATGTCTTAATTTCATGAACTAGAATGATAGGGTCAATTCTTGGAATTTCCTCATAGGACCAGGCAAAAATGTTGCAAAATTCCTAAAATAGGGCTTTATATGTCTTGATTTCGTCAAGGGAGTATGGAGCACCTATGCGAGTGTTCTAATTAATTCCATATTTAACTAAGATGTTGATAGGTACCATTGTAGATATGTTTTATTGATTATTTTCAGAATCAGAATAAAGTATTGACATAGGACATTGAGGAATACCGACAATCTCAGATGAAAAAATAGATGAAAAATAATTCTCGATTTTATAAAGTTAAGGTAGAAAGGATGAACAATGGTCATAATTGTCCAATGGAATTTCGTTTAAAGTCATGAATTCCATGATACTTTTGTCGGTTGGAAACTCATTATCGAAGGGATCAGGGAATGACATTGGTACTAAACGTGATAAATGAGAATAATCATCGGTGATCACATAACCTATAAATTTTAATAATAAAGTAGTAAAATATTTGATCTTTGACCAAACATTAGAAATAATTTTGAATTATGTTAAAATGATAAAATGATTGAATAAGTTGAAATGATAAATTCAAGAGTGCCAAAACAAGTATAAATGGAGGAAAGAAATAAAAAATTGAATATGGTTGTTAGAGGGATAAAAAGAAGTGGAATCGTTATGAAAATGTCATATGAATAAGTCAAAAAATATTTGGCAACTGATTAGAATAAGTCAAATTAAAATAAGAAAAAAAGAATGAAATTGTTAGATCAATATAATAATAGAAATATTGGTCACATTGGATTATAGATAGAATTAGATATTACTATTAAATATTAAATTAGAATAAAACATTAAAATATTAGAGTAGAATTAAAATAGTATTAAAAATAATTAAAATAGTAGATTATTAAATTAGAATAAAAATAAAACTGAGAGATCCAAGGTTCAAATCCCTCGCTTGTGACCCCATTTACGGAGAGGAGGACAGGGCATAGACCCCATAGGTTGACTAGTTAGTTCCGTGTCAAATGGGTTGTTGGGTTCCTCTCAGATACCAAAAAAAAAGGATAAAATTAAAATTAAAAAATTAAATTATTGTTAATAGTAAAAAAAATTAGTCAAATTAAATTAGAGTTAGAATTAAATATTTTTATTTGATATTAATTTAGTGTTAAATATTAAAATGGTGTTAAAATAGTATATAATTGAATATTATATTATTAAATTAGAATTAAAATAGAATTAAAGTAGAATTAATAGTGAATTAAAGATTCTATTATTTAAAATAGAATTAAGATAGAATTAAAAGTTATAAATAGAAATATCCCATGGGGCATAGATTATATGGTGATAGGGTGTTATGTTAAGGTACTCAGTGATGAAAAGGTCACTGGTTTGAAACTCCATGGGCAAAAATTCAGTCATGTTAAGGGTTGGTGTGGCCTAGGTCGGGTGTAATCTCCAGGTGATTTTGATGGCTTAGAAGCCACTGGGTCATGACTACTCAAGCCATAGGTTAGGCATGCCAGTCATCTCAATACCCACATTACAAAACAAACAAACAAACAAAAAGGGTACAAATAGAAAGAATAATTAATACAGGAAAAATAAATGGAAGGGGGTTAAGGGAATTAGAAATGACTAAATTAGGATAGATTACAAAAATAAAATGGGTAATGAACTAGATAGGATGAAAGGTTCCTTTCCATCAATGACCTTAATAACAACCCTAATATCTTAGTCATAAAAGTCGATAAGGGGAACACCTTAGTTATATGAATGCATCGGACTATGAAGCTAAGCTCCTTGCACTCATGTCTTCGTATTCTTATAAACCACTCTCTAACAATCCTATTAATTTTGTCACCAACTTGGTCTCCAAAGCCATTAAAGCCTTATTCATTGATCCTCATATTAAAAAATGACTTATCCCTCAACACCCCATTACCCCAGAATCTATTGGCAACCAAATATTCATAAAAACACATTCCTTTATGACCTATAGTGAGTGCCATTAGCGCCCCAACACATTCCTTTTCTTGATTCTTAGCTAATAAAATCCACCCCTTTGTCGGTACCACTAAATATTCCATTCAATATTCTCCCCACTTTATTAAAAAATACAAGACCATCCACTTTGACCCTAATGACATCATGTTGAGCTTTGATGTTGTATCCCTCTTTACAAAAATCCTTGTTTTGAAAACCTTAGAATTTCTTTGAAGCTGGTGGTATTTGAAACCCTTAGTCTCATTAAAACTTATTTTTCTTCTACTTTCTTCTCCAACTAAGATACTTGGTATGAATAAACAGAAGGCATGGAGATAAGATCTTATGTTGATTTTTCTAAGTGCAATAGAGACTAGCACAATATTTATGAAAAACCAATAATTACGCTTGATGTTGATCTTCTTTTAAATTATTCCAATATATCATTAAGAAATTATACTTTAGAAATTAAACCATACAAGAACAATCGAACAATAGTGATCAAAATGCACAAATAGATGACAAGATTTACCCTGGGAAAACCCACTAAGGGGAAAAACCCAAAAAAAAATTCAATAAAGAAATGCTCATGTTCAACAAGAGACACACCTAGACCTACGTTCAAACCTGGTCAACCCCTCCAAGTCAAGTCTCCCAACCTAATCCAGCACTTCACTCTTCCTAATCAAACCCAAAATTTCTTCCCTCCTGCAACTTCCAGAATCCCAGAATTTCGGCCCCTAGTAACTACCCAAAAATTTTAGCCCCTGCAATAGAAACTGCCCAGAAATATGTGAAATCCAGAGAGAGATAGAGAGAGAGAGAGAGAGAGAGAGAGAGAGAGAGAGAGAGAGAGAGAGAGAGTGTGTTATATTGAGAGAGAGATATCCAATTTTTCCATCTTGATCTTTGCTAGGATGCCCAAAAACTCTCTTCTTGAGAGAGTGTGAATTGGTTGTGAGAGAATGAGGATGAGTTACCTTTATATAGTGATCTATTGGGTCAAATGGGTGTGTCCTTTTCCTGGGTCAACTTGAATTGGAGGAAGGTTGAATCGATAATTGTGGAACCAAAAATTTCAATTTCAAAAACTCATTTTTCTCTTTTAAAAGTCAAAATGGGACTTGACTCAAAATATCTTTTTCTTTTGACTCTAGCATTTACGTATGCTTTACAATACTCATTATAAATACATCAAGTGGTCAAATACACATTATGAATACTGACAATGGTTACAAAATTCAACACTCCCTCTTAACTAGGGAGGTATTCATAATGATTGTCATAGATGTTCTCAAGTTGAAAAATTTATCTAAGGAAAAGGTTATATCAAATCATCATCAACATCATCATTATCATCTACCATCAACATCTTCTAGTAGCCATATCATGGTTGCTACTTAACCCATGGCTTATCATCAACATATCAAGACTCACTCTCTCAGAGTGATCAGTCCTCAAATATCAACACTCACTCTCTCAGAGTGATTGGTCCTCAAATATCAATCAGGACTCACTCTCTTAGAGTGATCGATCCTCAAATCTCAAATCCTCCCACTAGGCCAAAATGATGAAACTCAAACCTCGTGGGGAGTACTATTAGGCACTCTCTCAAACCTCTTGGGGGGGGGGACTTTGGGACCTAGTGCTAAAATATCTCACTCAACCCTACCTTGGGGATTGATCGGGTCTATATGTTACAAAGAGCTCACTCCTCGCTTCCCAAGTGTGTGATCAGGTCAAAATGTTGAAAGACCGAACACCACCCTTCCTTGGTGTGTGATCAAGTCTAGATCTTACTCAACCCTTCATGGTGAGTTATCAGGTCTCCTCACTAAGAGGCACTCACTCAACCCTATCTGGTGAGAACTTTGGGCCTCTCAGACCATTCTCCCCATCGGGAGAATTTCCATCCATGTTGGTATCAAATCAACACTCCCTCTCAATGAGAGGTGTAATCTCCACAAGCCCCAAATTATCTCTGAAGTACATGAACTTATCTCTAGGAAAAGTCTTCATTAGAACGTCAATTTTTTGCTCATCGGTGAAGTTGTACTCGAGCCTTATTTCTCTCCTCTGTACCATGCCACAGATGTAATGGTTCTTGATATTAATATGCTTCAACCTATCATGGAACATGAGATTATTTGAAAGCTTCACGTATTTAATTATCAAAGTGTATCATGGTCAGTTCCATATCTTGGTCAAACATTGTTTGAAAACAAATTTTGAAGAAACATTGCTTCTATACATGCTTCATTGGATGCAATATATTCTTCTTTTTCACTGATGAGTGCAAAACATCTCTACTTCCCTCTCATCCAAGATATTATAGTGGAGCCCAAAATGAAGCAAATTGTTGAAGTGATCTTCTTGTCATCAACGCTTCCTACCCAATCAACATTTGTATATCCATGAAGTTGTACATCCTTGTTTGCAACATATTTCAAACCATAGTTCATAATACCACATACATATATAAAAATGTGCTTTGCTACAATCAAATTATCATGTCTCGGTTCCTCTTGGAACTGGATCAATGTGTTTACAACAAGTAAAATGTATGTCATGGTATTAACCAAATACATCAACGGGCCAATCAACCATTGGTACCTATATGGACCTACCAATCTAGATTTGGAGCCTCTTAACTTCTTCATGATAGTCACCATGGAAGTGGCCATGGATTTAAAATCGATCTTGAAAAATCTATGAAGGACCTCAATAACATACTTTCCTTGACCAATGAATACTTTGCTAGGTTTATTCCATACTTCTAGTCTTATAATGCATCAAATCAAGATCATTCATATAAAACTTAGAAGCCAACCTCTTTTTAAACTAAATAATGAGAGGCTCAACACCTGTTAGAAAAAAAAACATCATCATATAGCAATAACATCACAGGTGCATCCTTAATAGCCTTATAATAGAGGTTTGGATAAACATCATTGTTGGTAAATCCTAATCTCATCAGATAGCCATCAATTCGATCATACAAAGCTCTTGGAGCTTGCTTGAGTCCATACAAAGCCATCTGTAATGTGCAAACATGAGATGCATTTCCTTGCATCTCAAAACCTTTAGGTTTATCTATGTACAACTCTTCCTCAATTACACCATTGAGGAAGGCAGACTTCACATCCATCTGATGTGAATTTCATCCCAACAAAGGAACAAGAGAAATAATATATCTAATGGAGTTGTACTTGGAAATTGGAGAAAATGTCTCATAATAATATTCTCCCTCTTTCTAGGAGAACCCTCTTACCAAAAATCACGCCATGTATTTTTCATTACTTCCATATAACACATGCTTGATCTTGTATATCCACTAGGAAGTCACCACTGAATTCCCTTCTAGACTCGACATAATACCCCAGACATCATTCTTCATGATGGATTGGCATTTTTCATTCATTTCCTCCTTCCATACTTGTTGGCTAGCTTCTTATTCATAAGTGGTAGGATATGCATCAATAAGATTGGTCATAAGATTTGCATGGCTAGAAAAACTTTTATGTTTCTTAATCTCTTTGGATGTTCCATCAGGAGGTGCTTATACTTCTACTTATTTTAATGCAGATCTAAGTCATGCTATTCTCTTTTTGATTTCTGGAACAACAACCGGTTATGCTATTTCACAAGGCCCTTCTGGCCCTTTAGGACATTATGTATAACTTGAAAGCTCCTCCTTCAAAGCTTCATGCTTTACTTCATCATAGGAATCCATGGAGACTTCCTTATATTTCCAATACCAAATTTATCATTGAAGGTGACATTTGACTAACCTCAATTCATAGTTGCTCTAGAATGTAGATTTTATAAGCCTTTAATGATTCACTAGAACAAACAAATATGCCTCCCTTTATGATTGTTCCTTTTTTCCTTAATAATATTAATGTAAACAAGGAAACCAATGATTATCATATGTCCAGATTTTGGCTTTCGTCTAGAGAATGATTCTTCAAGAGACATATCTTCCAGAATTCGATGAGGAATTTGATTCTGAATGTATACAAATTTCAATGATGCTTCTCCCCATAATAACATCAGAAAGTCCTGATCACACATCATAGCCTTGAAAAATTCTTTGATGGACCTATTATTTCGTCCTACCACACCATTTTGTTGCGGATTATAGGGAACAATAAAATCCCTCTTAATCCCAACTTTCTTACCAAAATCACCAAGTTATTTCAAGGTGTACTCTCCTCCATTGTTAGAACTCAAAATCTTGATCTTGTTACCTTTTTCCACTTCATCTTTTAATTCTTGAAAATTAGTGAAGACTTCATACTTAGTATTCATGTGATAGATCCATGTATTACAAGAGAAGTCATTAATAAGTGTCACATAGTATAATGAACCTCCAACTGATCTCACAGGCATCATACCACATACCTTAGAGTGAATCAAATATAAAAATTCTTTATATCTATTGTCATTACTTGGAAATGGTGTCTTGATGTTATTTCCTAGAGCACAACCTTTATATACACCTTCATGATCTATCTACAATTGAGGGACACCTGAAACTATTTGATTTAATTCAGGTAATGCTCTATAATTATGGTGACAATATCTCCTATGCCATAACTCACTTGGATTGATTTCATCATGTGCTAGGGCTTGAGATGGTTGACTCATGATTTTGTAAAATATTCCTTCAAAAATCCCAATAAACCTAACATCATCTATACTAGAGCCCTTTGACCATACAAGTGCTTTGTCATCCACAAAATCTACTCTATCTTCTTTATATTAAACATCAAATAGAGACTATATTATGTTTCAAGCTTCGTACATATAGAACATTGTTGAGATGAACATTGCTATCATATTCCATCTTAATGGATGTCTTTCCAATTACTTTGACTACATAATTGTGGTTGTCTCCAAGCTATACTATTTGGGATAACCTCTTTTCCATCATGCTAGTAATATTTCCATGATCTTCAATCATATGTCTTCGAGCACCACTATCTACCATCCACATATCATCATCATCTTCAATAGAACCTGTTAGAGCAGAAAAGTGAAATAAATCTTTTTCACCTTTAGGCTTCTTTGGATGTTCATCTTCAATGTGAACTATGGAAGCATGTTTATTTCCCTTTATCTTTTTGTTATTATTCATTTAAGGACAATCCCTTTTATAATGTCCAAATTTTTGACGACCATAACATTTAATTTTCAACATATCCTTCTTCCTTTAGGGAGGAGGTGATATTATTCCTAACTTTTTGTTTTGAAATCCAAACTTCTTCTTTCCTTTATTAATGAAACAATTTGCAAATTCTTGAGAATATTCTTAATTTTTGTCTCTTTATGTAATCCTTAATACTGCTTGATCACATGAGGTCCATAGTTTTTCAAATGAAGGAGCTTCCTTCAAGCTACTTATACCTACTTCAAGTGCATCCCATGATTTAGGTATACCATTGAGTGTTGTAGTTACAAATTCATTTGTAGAAATAGTTTATATGATTTCTTGAATATGGTATTTTATTTGTGAAATTATTAAAAAATATGAAGCCACAATGTCATCATTCATCATCCTTACATCATGAAGCTCATTCTTCAAGTTCATGGCTTGACCAAAATTCTTGATAGTAAATAGAATAGTTAGGGAATCATACATATTCTTGGAAGTATCAAGCTTTACAATATACAAGACTATATGATATATGATGGAGTCCATAGTAAGACTCATGGAAGTGATGCCATCCTCCTTAAACTTCTCCTTTCCTACAACATCTGTTGATTCTATAGCCTTCCCTGTCACAATGTCCAAAACCTTTTTCTTTGCAAGAATAAGATCAATTCTAAGTTTCCAACATTTGAATTTTGAGGCTCATTCCAACTTGTTCTCATATTTCATAGAAGAAGCCATGTATGCAAATAATCAAGAAGGAATTCAATAATATTTATCCCAATGTAGAGTTTCTTCAAAGGTGATCTCAATGTTCCTTCCTTCACCAAAACTTAGATACCACGTTTATTTTTCTAGGTGAAATAGTGACTATCACAATATTTCTAAAAACCTAAAAATTAATTTTGATGTTTATCTTCTTTTAAATTATTCCAATGTATCATTTAGCAATTATACTTCAGAACTTCAACCACACAAGAACAATAGAGCAATAAATATCACAATGCACAAAGAGAAGACAAGATTTACCGTGGGAAAACCCACTAAGCAGAAAAACCCAACTATTTTTTCAAAAGAGAAATCCTTCTATTCAACAACAGACAAACCTAGACCTATTATCAAACTTTTTCAACCCTTCCAAGTCTTGAAACCTCTTCCAACACTTTGCTCTACCTAATCTGACCCTGGATTTTGGCCCTCCTGGAGCTGCCAAAATCCCAGAATTGCAACCCCCAATAATTTCCCAATAATTTCATCCCTTGTAACAAAAAATGACCATAAATATGATAACTGTAGAGATTCTATCCACACATTTGATCTTGAGAGATAAAGAAAGAGTTCCAATTCATTTTTATTTTCATCCTTCTTGATATTCGTTAGGATGCCCAAAAATTGTCTTCTTGAGAGAGTGTGAAATTGGTTGTGAGGGAATGAGGATGAGCAGCCTTTATATAGTGATATACTATGTTGAATGTGTGTGTCCTTTTCCTGGAATGACTTGACTTGGAGGGAAGTTGACTTGTAATTTTGGAGCCAAAAATTTCAATTTTAAAATTCAAATTTTCCTCTTTTAAAAGTCCAAATGGGACTTGGCTCAAAATATAATTTTATTTTGACTCTAACATTTAAATATTTTTTACAATAATCAATATAAATACATCAAGTGGCCAAATATACATTATGAATACCAACCAGTGTTACAAAATTTAACATCTTCCTCGTCTCATGTTGTTGAAAATATATGTATGGAACATTTATAAACTATGACCCTTAATTCATGGCATCATAAACCAAAATGTTAGTATCATTTTGTTCACGATATTTTGGTGGTTTGTCTGCATGGTATTCCTACCCTCTACGCTTTCTTGAATCGCCTCAATAGTGTTTATTCACATATCCAATTCACCGTGGAATTGGAAGATCGCTCCTCCCTTCCCTTTTTGGATGTCCTTGTTTCCTATCTTCCTGAAGGTTACATTTCCTTCCAAGTGTATCGCAAGAAAACACACACAAATCAGTACTTCCATGCCAACTCTCATCATTAACCTACTCATAGTTTTTCAATCGTAAGGACCCTCTTCAATAAAGCACTCATAATTTTTGGTCCACATTTTTTGTCCACATAAAGAGTTCACCTCAAAAAATCTCTTATGAAGAATGGATACTCTTCATCCCATATCAATAAATCCTATAGATATTCTTGGTCTCACCGCCCCAAAGACCCTATTCCCCCTCCTTGGGCTCTCTTATCTCTTCATTATATAAAAGGAACCGGCGATAATATTTCTAGATTCTTATCCAAAAATAACATTAAAACCTTCTTTAAACCTTTCAAAAGTATAAAGAAATTATTCAGGTCTCCGAAAGATAAGATGGATCCAGTGCTTGGTCCAAAATTTTACTTAATTCCTTGTTTGTGTGGCAAGTCCTACATTGGGAAAAGTAGTAGGTCTTTTAAATTTGTTTGAAGGAGCACATCACCGACCTGACCCACAACCGGGTCTTAAAGTCAGCTCTGGATAAACACTCCTTCAAAGCTAAGCACCTTGTTATTTTTTTCCACACTAAAATCCTCACCCCTGCACCTTTCTATTCCACTCACCCTATTCGTGAAGATCTTCAGATAAAAAAGAACCTGGAAAATTCAATAGGGAAGATGGTTACAAACTTAGTGAATGTTGGAAACCCCTTATCTAATGCCTTAGTCAATGACTGACCTAAATTTTAATGATTATTTATCCCAAACCTCCTTTGTTCTCTCCATTTCCCCCACTTTAGATGAAACTTCCTTTTCTTTCCTTTCCTCTCTCCTCTCTTCTCTTAAATACCCCCTCCCCCACCTATTGGGTTTATTTTTCCCCTAAGTCTTTAGACCCTCTTTTATTTTAATTTCTTGCCTTTGGAACTTTGATCTCTCCCACCCCCCCACACACACATTTTTTTGTCTTTTTTCTCTCCCATCCTTCCTTAAGTATCCATTGATATAGTAATTTCACATACTTTTAAAAAATGACATAATTGTAGGCTTGGAACCAGGATCACTACTGAGAGGTGGGGGGGTGAATAAGTGGTAATAACAATTTCACAATAATCAAAATTTTTCTCCAGTACATTAATCAATTCATTACTGAAAAAATAAGCATTAGATCTGAACATGCAAGTTCAAATAGAATCAACACATGAGATCCATAATCATAAGAAATAAACATGCACGATGAAACACAATCATCACATCACATAGGAACACAGGATCTCTCGTGGAAAACCCCCATCCAGGGAAAAAACCACCCTTATTTTTGTTGCGCTACTCAACATATTTTATTATCTATCAATCAAATCATTACATAGAGATTACAATATGGAAAATATATGAAATGAACTATGATCTCCATCTATGACTCTAGAGACACCCATTTGATGAGCAAGCCTTGCCCAACACCCATTGGACTTATGAAGAAATTTTTTCTCACTCCTTGTTTTTCCAGAGCACCCACCCCACTTCTCTATGTGGTTCACCATTCATGCATTTCAAACTGGAACACTTGAGTTTCTCAACATTAACATAAAAACAACAATATCTTCATACCATATAATAAAAACTCTCAATACAAAACATCGATCATAGAATCAACCTCAAATCATAAACCTCTCTCACATTCATGCATCATTCTCAACTCAAATTTCCTCAATACATTTTCTGCAAACAAACTGATGCAAAAAATTAATCAAGCAATAACAAACATACAAAAACATGAAACACTATTGCATCCAATCTATCACAATCATATCAGCAACACATATAAATCCAATTGAAAATTATTTCCTTGCAATCACAAATGCATTAGAAAAATCCAGTTCTCATTCATGCATACTTCTGTCTCCGTTATAGTTATACCTCCATGCACATTCTGCTACAACAAATTCACACTCTTGACTAATGGCTTTCCAAAACACTATGAAAATTTTCTCACACAAGAGAACCAACTGAATGAGCAACCTTTCTCCACATGTTTGTAGTTTCTAAAGATAATTAAATCAATAAAGGTCCAATCATCTAGTGGAGCTTTGTTCATATGTTGGAAGTGGTTTGGTTTAATGCTTCTTGACTCAATCAATCCACTAACTTCATTTAATAATTAATATTCTCTTGTGATAATCTTCTAGAATCACAATAACCTTTTTCTGACCTTTAAATCAAGAGTCTCAATCAAGACAAGCCGGAAAAATAAATAAACACCCGATGAGCACAAGGAATGCGGATGAATTTTAGATCTAAGTCTCAGTCGCTCCCACAACATATGCTCCATGCGTCTGGAACTCCTCAGTCACTCCAATAGGCCTTCCTGCCAGTGATTGGAGCTTTTCGTTCACTCCCACAGGCTTGGCTCCATGCGACTGGGCGAGAGGATGGAAGAAAACTCAATCAAATCACCTCAGAAACTAACCAAACATGATCCACTAATTAATCATCATCAGTAAGTCCTCAGGAAGCCACTGCAGCCTATGCAACACTCCAAATATCCTATGTAACAACTCCATCATCATCGCAAGTCAAACTAGGTTGACTTAAATGCCATCCATTAGCTGCTCCAACACTCAAGCCATCAAACTTCACTACAACTACTCCAACATTTACAACCATCAATGATAGGCCCTGCAATTGATCATACAAGTTGAAACCCATCCATACACACACCTAGTACCATAAACATGATTTAAAAGTCTCCAATATTGTCAACTAGGTGTAGCAGCTCCACATCCTACCAAGGCATCCATATACAAGCCAACAACTTGCACTAACTGTCAAGATAAGGTATGCAAACAATGAAAAATCAAGTACCTCTACAACACATGATATCAAGAACTCATGGCATCAGGTTGACCTCAATGCCAACCATCAACATTGTGATACAACATCAATGCCACATCACAACATCAATGCCAATAATATCCCCCTTTTGCATTGATGAC
Organism: Pinus albicaulis; assembly: GCA_034641835.2. Classification (NCBI taxonomy): domain Eukaryota; kingdom Viridiplantae; phylum Streptophyta; class Pinopsida; order Pinales; family Pinaceae; genus Pinus; species Pinus albicaulis. The sequence continues at coordinate 1,558,710,770 of CM076584.1, forward strand.
AACCCCAGCTGAACCATTCAAACAACCTATCAAAAACTGATCTCCTCATTTTCTTCCCCCTTGACATCAATTGAAAAGGGACAAACATCAAATCATTAACACTCTACTGAACAACCAAGAGCTACATAGCAGATCAAGAAATAAACACTCTCACTCCTTAAGGAGTGCATGACAAAGGGAAAAAACAATCTCAAGGAATAATACCATCAACAACAATGTCAAGGACCAAATAGAAACAATATATTATGGCTCTTAGAAGCAACAACATATAGTCAACAACAAAAACAACAACAACAAAAAATAACTAACAACTCCATAATCACTACTCTCAACCAGAGTAGTAACAACATGAGCATCAGTAAGAGCAACACTCTCTCCATCAACATCACCAGAAACAACAACAAAACAACCGATCACCATCATAAAGGAAGACCGCACTACATCCATCAATAATAACATAGTGTAGACAACACCAACAACATCCTCCCATGCAAAAACATATCATAACTGGAAAAAATAGAAACAAGGCATATGATGACCATCATCCAATATGGTGTGAGAAAAAACACATAATTTCCTCCATGTGAAAAGCGGGAGGCTACTCCAGAAGGACTAAGGACTATGACTAAAAAATATTGCAATGAAAGTACAAGGCTTCATAATCCTACTGTATGCCTACAAGACTGATAGACTGTGACTGTACAATGCTTCATCAAAGTTAAAATATGACTCCTCACAGATACATGAACGTCACTCATATGACTCTACCAATGACCCAAAATTGATACATGATGTTACATGGCTGCAAAATAATCCTAAAATCCCACACATGGCTGCAAATCATAGCATATACCAGGTGACACAAGGTTGAAATAAATCTCATGATTATTTCTCTTAAGACAATATTGACTCATGACCATACAAAAAATTCATTTTATGGATTACTCAATCAACAAAATGAATATAAGTAGTGATAATACAAGCCTTAGACCCATAAAATTGACCTAAAAGTGAATAATTGCATCCCAAACGAAGTGTGCACAAATCTCTCCAAAAATTTTCTAAAACATGTCCTGAACTAGCATTCTGCAGCATCAATAGTTAGCATCCCCAAAAAAATAAGCCTCCATGAGTGAAAGATAGCAGCAACTATCCATCAACATATAGCAATAAGTGGCAAAACACTATTAACCATCCATATAAATCAATCAACACTATAACCTCCAGTTGAATAGAAAACAACAACATGCTTAAAATCCTTAGGTGACTATAATATGACACAAAATATATATGCCAACACAACCTTGCTTTAATTGGCACCATCAACACAGATACATCACAAGAAATAATTTGATCTGAAAGCAATAATGCAACAACAACATATGCAAGTAATCCTCAAACATAAATAAAAGCAATAACCATGAAACCATGTTTTTGTAGCACACCCTATTAGGCATAAGATGGCCATAAAAAAAAAAAAGAGTCTCCAATAAAAATCCATCCATGCTCTCATGATATAATATGTGCACCTGCAAGCAAAAAAATCACAACAAACACATGTGGTAGTCATCAAGGTGAGATCATCACGAGAAAGATGCAACATTAGACGCTTGGGTGCTTGAATCATAACACAACTTTGCATGACATGGAAGAAGTAAAATATTTTGACCTCATGAAAATATGATATGAAAATAGGATACATAGCTTCATGATAATTCAAATACACTGAATGATGTATAAATTCTCTTTAAACAACTCACAAAACCGACCAACAACTTTTTACGATACATGCATGAATCAATGACCCTTCCTCATAAGAGAAATGACTATCTAATGAAGTACAAGAGTGAGGGTTTCAATGAGAGTAACATCACTCTCTCAAAATATCACCAAACTTCCCATGGAAGACATAGTATCGTGCATGACATAATTTTTACATGTGCAAATCATAAAGCCATATCAAACTCCCCATAAGAATATGTCATATTTCCATCAACAATTTTTGCTTACTGCATGAAATTTTGTTAGTGTGCATAAATATAAAATTAAACCTCTCACAACATGGTTGAAACTATAAAAAATCATGAAACAAAAGGATAAAATGATATGTAATGTATCAACCTATTAGAACTCCCCCTGGACTCATGCGCTCTCCTTGTATGCCTCAAATTGATCTTGTGGACCTGAAATGAATAGATGCACGAGGATGAAATTTCCTTCTTTTAATCATATGCACCTATCAAGTTTGGATTCTATTGAATCCATCTCCTATTGTGCACAAGGTAAATATCTACTTCCCATAAGTGTTCCACTGAAAATTGTCATCATGACATTCTGCTATGTGTATGAGCTCATTATTACTCATACTTCTCCCTTTGCAAGTCTAACATATCAGTTCCTCATGTCAAGCCTTGAAAATCAGAGAAAGGTTCCTAAAAGTCTCCTAAACTTTGGTATCGCACTTTCTCGCTATCTTGCCTGCGGTCCCGCACCCAATGTTCAACTCTCCTGCGTACCTAAACGCACTTTATCTGTGTTAAAAGTGCGGACCCTTGTAAGATAAAAAAGGCGCAAGTAATTTCCAAAAAGCTCAATAAAAATTAATTCTATAAGCTTCCAGAAAATATCTTGCGGTGATAGAACCGCTCTTATGAGGTGCATGTATCCCTTACCTTATGGAGCTAACCCCTTGATGTGAGGAGCTTATCCCTTTGAAGGAGGATTTTATCCCTTCATAGTTGGAACAAAAAACCTCCTCTATTCTACTATAAAAAGAGGCATTGGGTAGCCTCAAAGGGAGTTGAAGCTTTAGAATATTTGAAGTTAAGTGCTGTTGAGATTCAGACTCAGTTAATTAAGAATTTTGTGAGGAAATATTACATACCTCTATTCGTCTTGGTTGGAGGAGTGCAGAGCTTATCAAAGTAAAGGAGATTCCTGCTTCGGACCCCGAAAAGTCCTGTGCAACATCAAGGCTTAGGTTGTAAGGATTTTCTTTTTTTGAAATTAATACAAATATACTCATTTTTCTCAATAAGCTTTCAATCAATGGTTTATTTCATAGATTCCTTGATCACTATGATAAGCATGGTTTATGATGATTTCTATATAGGTGCTATGTAATATTTTGCTTGTTTGTGACTGCAATTTTACGAGGAAAACTCCTTCAAGCGCGCGAGGGACAACAATGACTTCAAACAAGCATTGGACAAACGGTAAGTCCTTAACACCTCAATAGAGCTTTTCATGGATCATATATGCTTAGAGAAAGATTATTTTATTTGGCTGTTTGTTGCTAGATACTTTTAGTACTAGGGAGATCGGTCTTTTCCGCAAAACGGATTAATCCTCCAACAAATTGGCGACTCCGCTGGGGAAAGAACTTGTTGTTTTTGGTTCTCTTTTATTTTGATTTGAGGAAACGTTTTCCTAGTTTTTGATTGATAGACATCTTCCTGGGTAGCTTAGGTTTTCTCTGTTTTTGAAATTTTTTAGATCTTTTATGTTTTTCTCTAATTTTTCCTGGGACCGCACTTTGCTTTCTTTTCACAGTGCGGGCAGTTTCGCATCTTTGCTTTAGTAAACAGTGCGGTATCGCACCTGTTACTTCTACAAGCCTGCGGACCCTGTTAAAATTTTGAAAAACCTTTGGATTTCTTCCTTTATTTTGATTTAGAGTTTTTGGTTTCTGCCTAGATTGATGATTGTTTCTATCAAAAGCTTTCTATGAATGAATCTTGGCAGTATTGGTGTTTTGATGATTTTCTAGAAGTTTTGCGTGTTGGATTGTTTTTCGGTTGGTCTTTGTAGCGATTCTAAGAATTGAATGTTTGAAGTACCTAATATTACATTGGTCTTTTTTCTTTTGCTGAATCTGGCCTGATTGCGAAATCATCCTTTATTAAGAAATAGAGTTACATGTTTCTTTGCAAATCTTCGAAAAGAAACTTTGTTATTGGTTTTTGAATTTCATTTTTTATAAAAACATAATTGAGTGTTTTTGATCTGTTTGTTATTTTGAACGAATAGATCCTTAGTTTGCTGAATATCTAAGTAAAACATTCTTCAAAAAAAAATTCTTAAAGCTTTTATTCGATTAGATTGTTAAAATTTGTAGATCTCAGAATTATTTTGATAGTTTTGAGTATTTTTTATAAAATTTCGTAGATCTCTTTTGAAGGAGATTTGTTTTATAGCTTCAAGTTTCTGAAAGTGAAAGGATTTTTCTTATGAGCTTTGATAGTTTTGTTTCATTTGGAGTTATTGCTGAAAAGACAAAAATATTTTCTTTCAATTGATCTTTATGTTTAAAGAAGGAATTGTTCATTAAAAGAATTGCATTCTCCAACTTTTCCTTAATTAGAATTTCATTGAAAGGGAACGATCTTATTATCATTTTTAGGTGCATTTTTAGTGTTTTTTGGAAGTCGAGTCTTCACACCATCAGAGTTTCATTTCCGCACCCATTGACTTAAGAAACAACTCTTAAAAGTAACGCCTAAATAAAATTCATCTAGCAATCTTTTTATTTTCTAGGGCTCTTATCACCAACATGGCTTAGGCTAGTATCTTGGAGTAGGGAGTAATTAACTCTCCAAGGTAGTAAAACAAACAAGTAGACAAATCTTGCGGTAGGAAATAAATCCAATTGTAATTTGTAACTGGGAAGCCTTTCAAGGGGTTACCAGATCATGTCCGAACCTTTTTGACAATCAATTTTCTATTTCATTAAAGATAGAAGATTTTATGCCGTATTAAAATGGTAAACCTTGGGATTAATCATTTTTGAGATCAATACTATTTAAAACCTTGGACCAACTGTGTTTATATGAATCCCAAGGGGATTGAGTTTGTTATTCGCTCAATGCTAGATTTGACGTAGACTGTTTTCAACTATATTTGTTACTATTGGTAACCTTAGTGTCCACAAACTTAAGATTATTTCCTAAGGTGACGGTGAAGGAAAGATCTCACTGTACCTAGAGCAGACGTCGACTAGAGTCACTTGGACTCTCTGTGGGGTTCTCTTCACACGAGATGGTTTTGTGAGGAAACTTGTGCCAGTCTGTTTCATTAAGCAGGTTGTCAGGGTAACTGTTCCAACCGCCCTTTCTGTATTAAATTTCTGCTAAGTTGGATTTCATCACCAACTAGTGTTTTTAGTACGGGAAGTTACTGTTTGTGTGTGGTTTGAATTCCTAGATTTTTAAGCATGTGATTCAGATGTTTGTTTCTTTAGAGGCCTTAAGTGTTTTCATTGAAATTTTCTTTGTTTGCGTGTGATTAGTTAAATATTTAATCGTGGCAGAATTGCCAAGAAAATCGCAGAGACTACAAGGGAAACCCCCTGAATATACACCAAGTCAACTTGAAGGGCTTCGTGCTCTGGTATCGTTTAGTAGCGGTAGGATTAAATCAACAAAAGTTGGAACTTTATCCATAGTGGTTCATCCTGATTATCAAAAACCCATAATAGAACACATTCAAGAGCCGATTTCAGTTTCTGAAGTTACTGGTAGTATTTCTCCTACTAGTGAACTGGCTGACGAACCTGAAATCTCTGAACCTGAAACTGAACCTTCTGTTTTGGAAACATCCTCAGGATTTATTTCACCAACTTCTAGCGATCCTGGATCACCTAGGGTAAGCAATATTGTCACTGACGATCTTCCATCTGGACTAATTTCTATTGAAGAACTTACTAATCCAGACGAAGAGTTATCTCTTCCCAATTCCCCTCAGTCGTTAAATCTTAGGGAACGTGAATCAATTTTCTACAGCCCTATTCGAACTACTGCTTGGTACTTATCCTTAACGAATTTTTTAGAGAATCCGGGTCTTGCTTTTTCTCCACCTCGAGTTCCATATCATCCAACACCCAGAGGTTACTACCCATCATCCATTATGGCAGGAGAGTCATCCATGTTTTCCCAGACACCGGAAGCATTTCTACACGGTGGTCCTTCTGTTCCTTCGGGATATCAGGCTCTGTCTGGTACTTTCTCGGGGGTAGCTCCTCAACCGATTGAAAGCATGTTATCATCTGGTTTAAGTGGAATTAAAACTGAAACGTCAAACGCAGAGTAAATTTTTATGATGTCTGGTAATATTCTGAATCCGCAACCTCAAGGCAGTCAGTTACCGCCTGGAGGGAAATCTCAGGGAAATCAGTTACCACTTGGGGGGCAACCTCAAGGTAGTCAGTTACCGCTTAGGGGGAAACCTTCAGGAAGTCAGTTACCACCTGGGGGTCAACCTCAAGGTAGATTTTTCCTAGGACAAACTGTGGAATCATATTATCTTGGGGGAAAACCCCAAGGACAGTATAGACCTCAAGGATATCAACCTTCAGGACAGTACAAACCCCAGGGTCAACCCCAAGCTCAATATGCTCCTCAAGGTCCTTATCAACCCTAGCTTCAGTACGCGCCTTAGGGTTATCAACCTCAAGGTCAGTACCCAATTCAAGGTTACCAACAGCCTCCTGGTCAATCATCTCTTCAAGGAGCTGGAAATTTACCACTTACTTATCAACTCTACGTTCAACCAGGTTATGGTCCTTATGTTCAACCTTCTGCGGGACAATACCCCGGAATGAATATGGTGTGAGATCCGTCCCAATATAAACAACCTATGCAACCTAATGTGCAGTTGCCTTTTCAACCTGGACAACCTTTGGTTTCTGGTCCAACCCAGCAACCTGTCCAGCCTACTATTCAAACTCCTGAACTTAGTTCTGTTCAGCAATCTACGCCTAGTACACCTCAGACTCCACCTCAAACTGCTGCAACTGCTGCTACATTTGTCCAACCTGTAACACCTATTTCTGGAGTATCTGTAACGCCGAGTTCGTCCATCCCTACATCCGTGCAAATCCCTCAAGTCTCTGTACCCCAGTCAGGGCCTTTCGTTCAGACTTCAGTTCAGATGCCTGCAGGACAAGCTGGTACAAGTACAATTGTCACAATTCAACCGCAATTCACGTACCAACCATACCAGGGATATCCTCAATTCGGTCCTGGTTCACAAAATCCAAATTATCAGTATCAACCGTACCCTGGTACACTTATCAGCAGCCTCAACAACCCCAGTTTGGTCTGGTTAATCCTGCTTTTCCGGGAGGTTACACAATTCCTAACGCAACTCCAATTCCCAGTTATCCTGGGAATCCACCTCCTGGAACTGCTTTGGCTACTCAAGGTTTTCATGACCCTAACCGTCAGTTACCATTTATTTCAACTTTGGATTTACCTGAGTTGACGTGCCTTACGAATGATCCGATTTTCTATTATCCATACTGGCCGCCAATGCCGCATAAGTTGCCCAGTGATATGCCGAAATTTGAAGGTAAGTCAGGAGAGGATCTGTCAAATCACGTCATGACTTATCACCTCTGGTGTGCGTCTAATTCAATTATTGATGATTCGATTCGCTTACGTCTTTTCCAAAGAACTCTTATTGGTCTTGCAGCCAAATGGTACATTGAGTTGCCACGAGGCTCGTTTATAATTTCAGTTAGTTAGTGACTGCCTTCTTGACTCATTTTCAGTTGCTTGTCAGATACGAAAATGGCACAGAATTATTAACTTCACTAAAGCAATCTACGTCTACGTATATTTCTGATCATATTCATGAATGGCGACGTAGAAGGCGTTTGGTGAAAGTTTACATCTCAGATCAAATTTTGGCAGAATGGTTTGTTAAATCATTGTTACCCAAGATTACTGAAGATGTAGCTAAGGTCAGTGTTGTTATTGAAGAGCAATTGATTGCTCAAGCTCAGTACCTTGACCTCGTTTATACGCAGTCAGGTACTTTACACGAAAAAATCCCTGACCTTCCAAAACAAGGTCAGATAGCTGCTGCTCCTTCAGGGTCTCATGCTGCTAATGGCATGATTGGTATAGTCAATACTGAAAGTAAGAATAAATCTTCAAAGAATTCTTCTCCTATTATAACTTTACCAGATTCCCTGAAAGGAGAATCTTCCCCCGAAATTTCTGCCGACATTCACGTCGTAGAGACATCTACGGCTAAATCTAAATCCAGTGGTAAAAAGAAAGGGAAGAGTAAAAACAGGAAGAATTCAAAAGAAAAAACTGATAAAAATGAATCCAATGACGAAAAGCGCAAACCTCGTTACCCTTGTTACATTTGTGACGAGGATCACTTTACTAAGGAATGCCCACATCGAGCAGAGGTTGCAAAATTTGTTAAAGGTTCACAACAACCTGCTGTCTTGAAGGATCCTTTTCCGACTCAAGATAGCAAGATGGTTGGTTCCATTTCGACTGCTTCAGAAGAACCTATTTTGATGATGTCTCATGTAAGGATTGTGATGCGATTGCAAGATTATGGTAGTAAGAATCTTGTTGATGGGAAAGAAGCAGAATCTTCTAATGCAAATACATCAACTACACCTCTTTCTGGTCCGCTACAGATCGAGAAACAAAATCCAGACTTAATAATCAAACCGCCTGCTGAAGGTGTTATTCGTAAATCAACTTTCAATCCACATATGAGAGCTGCTCAGAATTACAACATTGTTGAAGACTTAGCTATTTCCCCTTCAACAATGTCGGCTTTGGAAGTGCTGCAATCATGCCTAGCACAACGTAAATTGCTTTTGTTTGCTATAGGAGCTGTAGATGTTCAGGATTCTAATCTTATAATCTTTGATTTAGAAAATAAAACACCTCGTCTACCTCATCAAATGGCTTTCCAGATACCAGTGTTAGTAAAAAACAGACCGATCTATCGTACTGTGATTGATGAGGGAGCTTCAATGTGTATTATGTCGATTCAGTGTTGGAAATCGCTTGGTTCTCCTACACTCAACCAATCTCCGATGATTCTTAAGGCTTTTGATGGTCGAGGTTTCCACCCTTTTGGTATTTTGCAGGATTTACCCATAGGGGTCGAAGGTAAAACCGTAAATCTAGATGTGGAAGTGGTTGATGCCCCTCTAGATTACAACCTTCTTCTAGGTCGCAGTTGGTCTTATGCTATGACTGCTGTTGTTTCCTCGGTCTTTCGACTCATAAAATTTCCATATCAAGGAAAGATCATCACAATAGATCATTTAAATTATTTCTCTTTCGACACAGCCTCTACAGAAACAATCCAGCATGTTGGCAAAGCGAATATCCCTTATAAAGATGTTGGAGTAGGATTGGTTAAAGATTCTGGTTTACTAGGAACTTTTTCCTTTCCTCCTAATGTATCGCCTGCTGTTGCAACTATTCACATGATTTCGTCAGACATTATTATGTTTGATGATCCTTGGATCGTACCTTCCGACTCCAAGTTAGATTCAATTGATGGCATGATGCCTTTGAGTCCATTTGAAATTGCATACCAGGCCATACAGTCACTTTCCGATGCCTCTTCAACCGGAATTGATCCAATGAATGGGATCCATGAGGAATCACTTTCTATATCCAGTTCAGCCACAACGAAATTTCCTGATATTGTTCATACCGATGAGCAGATTCATGAATTTTTGTCTGTTGATGATTTACCATGGGAAGATCTGCATCACCGATCTTCGTTTTTACCTGAACCAAATCATTTTGAAGATGATTTCGCTTCAATTTTTACTACTGAATATGTCAAAGAACCCCAGAATCCATTGCAAAATCTTGATTCTGAATTAAATTTGGAAAATATTTCTCGAACGGTTCCAATTGACATTTCAGTAAAACCAGGAATAATTGAAAACATTCATATAGGTGCTTGCTGTACTGAAGATGAAATTAAAGCTTATAAATCCCTATTTCAAGAATTTTGTGATGTGTTTGCCTGGTCTTATGAAGAAATGACAGGAATTGATCCGTCAATCGTCATACATGAAATCAAGACTTACCGGATGCCAAACCTGTTCGTCAACGTTTACGTCAAATACATCCTAGAAAAGCTGCTGCTATCAAAGCAGAAGTTGAAAAATTACTTCGTGCAGGTTTCATTTATCCAATTCCCTTAATGGATTGGGTATCAAATATTGTTCCTGTGACTAAAAAACAAGGAACGATACGAGTATGTATCGATTATAGGGATATTAATCGAGCTTGTCCCAAAGAAAATTATCCAACTCGCTATATCGATCAGATAATCGATGATTGTGTCGGTAGCAAAATTTTTTCCTTTATGGATGGCTTTTTTGGGTATAATCAAATAAACATACTCCCTGCTGATCAGCCAAAAAAAGCTTTTATTTGTCCGTGGGGGACGTTTTCTTATCACAAGCTACCCTTTGGTTTGAAGAACGCTGGAGCAACTTTTCAAAGGGCAATGTCTTACGCGTTTCATGACATTAAGCACATTGTGTAGCCGTATCTTGATGATTTACCTGCTCATTCATCACGCAGGGCCGACCATCTCACACACTTACGTGCTATCTTTATGAGGTGTCGGCATTATAAAATTAGGCTGAATCCACATAAATGTGTTTTTTTGTGTAGAATCAGGTCGTTTACTGGGATTTGTTGTTTCTAAATCAGGCATTCGCGTCGATCCGTCGAAGGTCGAAGCTATTATTAAATTACCTCCTCCTTCGACTTTACGCCAACTCCAAATTTTGAAGGGGAAAGCAAAATTTTTACCTCGGTTCATTCCTAACTATGCCGAGCTTACAAAGGGTTTTACCCGGTTGCTGAAACAGAACATTCCATTCTTTTGGGATGAGATCGCTGATCGATCTTTCGATGCACTTAAACATGCGTTGACCCATGCACTGTTATTGCATCCTCCCAACTACAACCAAGATCACATTTTGTACCTCGCTGCTTCTCATTCCACCATTGGGATGGTGTTAGTTCAGGAAGATGAACCTCACACTGAACATGTGATTTACTATCTTAGTCAGAATCTGCATCCGACCGAGATCAAATACACACATGTGGAGAAATTGGCATTGGCAGTTGTCCAAGCTGTCCAGAGATTTAGGCACTACATCTTGTTACATAAAACCACGGTAATTTCTGATTGAAACCCTATGATGTATATTTTGACCAAAAAATTGATAGGGGGCAAGTATTCCAAATGGATAGTCATCCTGCAGGAATTTGACTTGGAGTTTGAGAAATCCAAGGCAAATAAATCTTTGGTATTTGTGGAACTGATGTGTGATATTCCCTCCATTGATACTGAAACTGTGCAGAAGAGCCCATTGCGGACGAATATCTGTTTCTTATCAGTACTCTAGATCCATGGTATGGAGATATTATTGTTTATCTCCAAACCCAATCTTTTCGGCCTGAAATCTCACAATATCAGCGACGGAAAATATGCTTCCAATTCCAACAGTATAATATTATTGGTGAAACACTCTATCGTCGTGGAGTTGATTCTGTTTTCAGACGCTGTCTTGTTCATGAAGAAGCTGAAAAGATGTTAAATGATTGCCATTCTGGAGCATGTGGTGGTCATATTTCTGGATATGCCACAACCCAAAAGATATTGCGCACTAGTTATTAATGGCCGTCATTATTCAAATATTGTATTTATGTAGTCCGGAAATGCCACAATTGTCAACTTTTTGATCGTAAGATGCACGCGCCACTGACTCCTCTTCATCCGATAATTGCTGTTGGTCCTTTCGCGAAATGGGTTATCGATTTTATTACATGTAACCCTCACTCGGCCGGGGGGCATGCATATATTATCTTAGCAGTAGATTATTTTACTAAATGGGTCGAGGCGATGCCTACATTTTCGGCTGACGGCAAGACTGCTGCAACTTTCGTATTTAATCACATAATTGCTAGGTTCGGTGTTCCTCAAGCCATTATTACAGATCATGGAAGTCATTTTCGAAATGTCATGATGACTGAACTGACAGATCAACTTGGCCTGCGTCACAACAGTTCCACTTCGTATTATCCACAAGCCAAAGCTCTGGTTGAAGCCATAAATAAAGTTTTAGTCACCATGATTAGACGAATTATTGGTATTCACAAAACGAATTGGCATTCCATGTTATTTTCAGCACTTTGGGCATACCGAACCTCAGTAAAAACATCAACTGGTTTCAATCCCTTTCAACTCGTTTATGGTTTGGAAGCTGTGTTACCAATTGAATGCGATATTTCGTCATTGAAATTAGCCATAGAGTTACTCCCAGCTACTCCTGAGGAGGAGAAACGTTTCCTGTACTTAGCTCAGCTGGATGAGAATCGACAAAATGCCATAATAGCAAACGAGGCTCATGTTAAACGAATAAAATCTCAATATGATAGAAGTGTTACCCCTCGAAATTTTTTAGAAGGAGACCTAGTCTTAGTTTATGATCAAGCCAATGATAAGCTAGGAGCTGGGAAATTCGTGCCCATGTGGCATGGCCCTTTCATTGTCAAACGAAAGCTAGCTAAAGGGGCCTATGAGCTGATATATTTTGACGGTGTCCCTTTAGATAAACCCAGAAATGGACTTTATCTGAAGCGATACTATGCTTAACTTGGTATGGAGATTTTTTATTAGATTAGATTTCTTTACTGCTGGTGTGTTTTAGATTAGAAAAGCGTGCTTAGTTTAGAAGTGTGTTTTTATCACTATTCCTGCTTATTTGATTTTTACTCTTGATATTGCAGATGTTGACATCTCTTCAAACCTACATTGGTTTTGTTGATGGTGCTTGTCGTAGTACACGGAACATTTCTTCTGCAGCTTGGGTTATCTATTCACCCTCTGATGAGTTAGTATCCATGCATGGGGTAAGCCTTGGCCAAACAACGAATAACATTGCTGAGTATAGTGTAGTGATTGAGTTATTATATGAATCCATATCATTTGGAATTCGGAGTTTGATTGTTAGGTTGGATTCTAAACTTGTTGTATTACAATTAAACCGAGTTTATGCCATTAGAAATTTAGTGTTATTACGGTTATTTTTAAGAGTTCGTCTCTTGGAACGTGAATTCAATTACATTGAATATCAACATATTCCAAGACATTTAAATACTTTAGCAGACGTAGTTGCTTCTAGTATGATAAATCGACATTTGCAATGATCAAAACAGTAAAACAAACAACATCCATAATATGTATACAGATAGCTGGTAAATAGTGATATATCATAGTTTTCGAAAAATATATATCGTCTTCGATCATAGGTTGGAAACACCTTATGATCGGCAAAATGATAAACACAAAAAGTCAAAAATATGAGTCTACAACACGATCATCCCATCACTGATGGTGATCACGATAAGAAACCACTGCCCGAGCCACCCTACACAGGAACCTCCTAAAAGGTTCTGGAACATCGATCACGTATCTCTGCAATCTGAGTGGGATCTCGTCTATGTCTGTCTCTGGAATATCTAGAGTCAGACACTCTAGATGATGCTCTAAATCAGACAAAATTTCTGTTGATTGGCCTACTGGGGCTGGCGCGGCTGTAACTAGTTGTCTTCTGTCATAGGGCTGGAGATGGGCTGGTCGCCGTGGACCCACATCTGCATTCATAAAAACTTTTTGGTTATTAATTGACAAGACGATAAAAAATAAAAAATTTAGAATTTAGAATTCGTTGAAAATGTTTTTACCCGATTCATCCCACTGTTCCCCTACTGGGAGAGTCATCTCCCGGTCGCCGCGGAAGTCTATCCCGACATATGGAAAGTCCTCAATGACAAAAATTTGGCGGTCCAGCCAACGAAAATATGAAGGAGGAAATCGAACAATCTCAGTGCCCTCAATACCGTGATGGGCCATCAATGCAACATAACGAACCATCCTAGGTTCTCGGGGTCAACCAACATCAACAAGAATATTTTACGGAGCTAGCATGGGTACCCTCTCTAGAGAAAAAGTGACCACGATGGATCCATATCCAAAGTTATTTAGTTTTCCATTTTTTGCTCTAGTTAGTTGGCCTTTTATATTGGCCAACGCAGCTTCGCACCAGTTGAAAATGGTGCCTCGGAAATAGTCCACATCAATACGCATCTGGGAACCGGTAGCCACATGAAATGCGGCACTCCCACACAGTCTGGTAATTGTAAATGCAATCACTTTCAGTTCGGGACGGATGATAGTTTTTATATCAATCCGTTTGTCCCTGGGGTCTGCTTCATCATTACAGAACTCTTGTCGAAGACTAGCGACAGTTTGGCCACCTGGCCTAGTCCCAAACAAGGAAATTTGTTCACCCCTCTTGGACAAACCAGTTAGAAAATAAATATCCTCCAGCTCAATTTCGAGCCGGTGGCCGCCAATAATGAAACACTGGTCCTGCACATTCCACCTGTTTACCAGCCATGTCAGGAGGTCTACCTATGCCCTCATGCCCTGAATGGCCCAAAATTTATACAAACCGCATGCTCTTAAAGCCTGCATTGTGGGAAAATGGAGCATCGCGGCATCATCCACATCCTCATGCTCACGTTCTCTCCAAATCAACATCTTGCTAATCCTACAATGCATAAAAAGATAAGTTAGAACAATCTAATTCGAAAATTTTTGGGCGGCAAATGAAAAATTTGATTTTGAAATTCAATTGCGCGGGGACCGCACTTTTTCTTTGTACACAGTGTGTAGGAATGCACGCGTTCCGTAGGTAAAGTGCGGACCCATGACCTTTTTCTATATAGAAAAAGGTCGGGGTCTGCAGGTCCTGTGTGTTTCTTAAACATATTTTTCCCTTAAAAAATGAAAACTAAAGCCTAAAAAGAATTGTAAATGGATTAAAAGCAATATTAAGAGGTCGTGGATTACCTGGGACTGACGGTTCTCGATTTCGTCGGACGGATCTTCTGGAATCTTCACAGGAACTTTTCTACCCAAAAGCTTCTACTTTTCACTCTGAACTTGAACGGTAAAAATGAAGTTGAAAAGTCCTTTTTATAAGTTTTTTTGAATAGATGAATTTTTAATTTATTTATTTTTCACTTTAAAAAGGGTATTTTGAAAGCATTTTTACTTATTTTAAACAGGTATGTGTAATGTTTCAATTTTTTGTGCAGAAATTGGATTTATCAAGAGAATTGATCATTTTTCAACAAAGAGCATACTTTTATCACTTTTTCAGACTCTTTCAAAATTTTATGAAAAAGCAAAACATTGGAGTTCTCTTTTAAGCCCTTTTTCAGACTCTCTAAATATGAAAAGATTGTCGAGTACTTGATTGTTCGAACTCGTTAAAGTAAATGAATAATCGTCCCTTCAGTATAAGTTTACCCCTTTTACGGACTAAAATGGACTATTTACGAAAAACG
Source organism: Pinus albicaulis (assembly GCA_034641835.2). NCBI lineage: Eukaryota > Viridiplantae > Streptophyta > Pinopsida > Pinales > Pinaceae > Pinus > Pinus albicaulis. The sequence continues at coordinate 1,558,725,985 of CM076584.1, forward strand.
CATACGTTGACTAAATTAAGGTCAGTAGAGTTCTCTCCCGCATTATTTTATCCTTTTTCGGGCTCGAGAGACTAAATTTATGAAAAAATACACCCATGGAGTTTTCTTAAGTTTTTCTTCTGACTCCCTAAAAATGAAAAACACTGAGTTTCTCCTATACTGGACTCGTTAAAATTTAACAGTAAAGGACCTGTTTAATTTTCAACAGGAACTAACCACTCCTTCTTAGGGTTTGAATCTTAAACTAAGTTGGACTCATCCGAAGGATGAGCTTATAAACAAGCAAATGTTATCCTCCTCAAGCTCGTCAAAAATAAAGAGGTACTTGCCAGAAATGGTGGGGGAAAAGAGAGAAAAATGACTTGTTTGTGGTATTTTGATTTTTCGAAAATCTAGTTAACCACTCTTGAACACGACACTTTCAATCACCTAGGTTGGGAAATCCTTTGCCTAACATTTAATCGAACCTCATTTGAAAGTCTTCATCCGGTTTCTGGGTATTAGCTTTGGGTCAACTTCTACCAAGCCATCTGCAGTGTTGTTATGTGTTCAAGAGGACAGTTCAAATAAACCATTCATCTGCAAAATATCTGTCATCCATTGTTGACCATCTCTGAGTCAGTCCTTGCCAATATATTTTTTCAAAACTTGATCTATGATTTCGTGTTGTGGACTTGCCTATGACAGATCACTTTCTATCGATGACAACTCATTATCTAGGAAGTTGATCCAGAAATCGTCAGTACCTTGAAATCTGCATGCCTCAATGGCAGGTTTCTCGCCTTCGACGACAGGTTGCATCATTGACCTTCGATCGAATGATTCCGTGACATGTTCGACTTCAACTCATTCATTCACATTTCATGGATTGTACTAAGTACTTTGAGAGCCTTTAACATTACTGGTGGTTACTCTCACACTTGTTAATAGTTTACATCATTGACTCGTAATCAAGTGGTTTCTACCATGTTCGACTTCAACACATTTATTCACATGGATAGAATCGTACTAGTTCGAGATGCGGAAATCAAGACCATGGATCTAGTTTCTACCATCCAGGCTACGAGGAATTTTGTTATCATTTATAAAGTATACTATTTACAAACAGATGGCTGCGTCCATACTGTGTCTACACATTTCTATACTGTGATGTACTCAAAATCATTCCTGTATCAGAACAGTTTGAATTAGTCTCTAGTTAGTTTTGATCTGAGTATGGGAATGCCTACCTCAGCGATGATATATATATAATTTGCATTGAATTTTTTTACAGGTTCCGACTGGGGTGACCACAGGATGACCCTTGAAATGATAAAGTACTGCACTCTTCATATATGACAGACTTCAGCATCATCTATTCCAGACTTTGCACTTTAGGGGGAAATCTGTTACACTGAAAATTGTCATCATGACATTCTGCTATGTGTATGAGATCATTATTACTCATACTTCTCCCTTGGCAAGTCTAACATATCAGTTCCTCATGTCAAGCCTTGAAAATCAGAGAAAGGTTCCTAAAAGTCTCCTAAACTTTGGTATCGCACTTTCTCGCTATCTTGCTTACAGTCTCGCACCCAATGTTCAACTCTCCTGCATACTTGAACGCACTTTATCTGTGTTAACAGTGTGGACCCCTGTAAGATAAAAAAGGCGCAAGTAATTTCCAAAAAGCTCAATAAAAGTGAATTCTAGAAGCTTTCATAAAATATCTTGCGGTGATAGAACCACTCTTATGAGGTGCATGTGTCCCTTACCTTATGGATCTAACCCCTTGATTTGAGGAGCTTATCCATTTGAAGGTAGATTTTATCCCTTCATAGTTGGAACAAAAAACCTCCTCTATTCTACTATAAAAAGAGGCATTGGGTAGCCTCAAAGGGAGTTGAAGCTTTAGAATATTTGAAGTTAAGTGCTGTTGAGATTCAGACTCAGTTAATTAAGACTTTTGTGAGGAAAGATTACATACCTCTATTTGTCTTTTTTGGAGGAGTGCAGAGCTTATCAAAGTAAAGGAGATTCCTGCTTCGGACCTCGGAAAGTCCTGTGCAACATCAAGGCTCAGGTTGTAAGGATTTTCTTCTTTTGAAATTAATACAAATATACTCATTTTTCTCAATAAGCTTTCAATCAATGTTTTATTTCATAGATTCCTTGATCACTATGATAAGCATGGTTTATGATGATTTCTATACAGGTGCTATGTAATATTTTTCTTGTTTGTGACTGCAGGTTTACGAGGAAAACTCCTTCAAGCGCGCGAAGGACAACAACGACTTCAAACAAGCACTGGACAAACGGTAAGTCCTTAACACCTCAATAGAGCTTTTCATGGATCATATATGCTTAGAGAAAGATTAGTTTATTTGGTTGTTTGTTGCTAGATACTTTTAGTACTAGGGAGATCGGTCTTGTCCACAAGATGGATTAATCCTCCAACAATAAGTAGAATATCCTTTTTCAAACCAAAACATTATTCTTTGATGTTATTTGAAGATCCAATTATTTTTAGCTCATATTTTCTCCTCCATACCTTCTTTGCCTTTGTTGGACACCTAATCCTCTATGGGTAGGTGTGGAAGCTGAATGGAAAAAAGGAGTCCAAGTGACCTTGGAATGTGGAATCCAAGGGTCACACCAATGTAATATAAATGAAAATATATGGTGAATAATAAGATAACTCACACTTATCCTTCAGTTATGTCTTATGTGTTTACAATACTTGTGTTTAAGATGGTACCAGAGTTGCAGGTGATACCCTGACATTTTCAGATTCTGCCAGCTCCATTTTTAGAATTTATGCCCTCATAACTCCTGTCAATTTTCTGACATATTCTCTGCAATATTTTGTGCATTCAAATCCCTTGGAGTTGCATTGAACGTCCGTTGAGGAGAATTTTATCCATGCATAATTTATGTTCCAGAAAATTGTGGTGTAACTGCCATCAAATTGTGAACTGTTGCATTAAAAAGAGATAACTCCATGTCCCAGAACCTGAAAATTCCTACCCTTCTCATTAACCACTCTGTATCTCAAAAATACGCGTCTTTTCCAAAGCCTGGGTACAACTATTCTTGGTGCTCAACGATTTTGTGGTAGTTCATATCTTTTTTCAGATTTCTTGCAGTGCAACAGTTATCTTATGGCATCTCAAAACACATTTATTGCATTTGTATTTTACTGCTATCCTAACGCCTCTCTTACAACCTTTGCCTAAACGTTGTCTTCGCTGCCATATTACTTCTTGGATGTTAGTCAAATGTGTTAATTTCTAGAACATGAGACCCTTTTTCTATTAGTTCATCTTGGTATAATCCAAGCTCAAATTTTGTTATTACTCCACCCCATCACATATGATGGCATCCCTATCATAGGCTCTTAGAGCTTCGATCTCACTATGACTCACCTCACACCTTTAGAACATTACATTGTCGTACTGAGTGCTCTTGTATCGCAGGCTCCACCTGATTTTCTTATTAGGTTAAGTGCCTTTCTCCATTGCCTTATGATGCTCGGTAGGGTCGGGTGAATCACAGAACTTTACATCTATCCAACGATATTAGGTTAGGGTATGAGGCAATGGTTTTTCTGGGATTAATTCCCTCTGGTCTTTTGTGACCTCGACAAGTTTAGAAATTGAATTCGACGACGTTGTGTTTGCTAAGAAAGAGAATGTGGGAAACTTCTCCATGGGATCAACAACACATCCCTTGAAGATATGGTTTGATAGCATGATAGCAAAAGGGGAATACTTGTAATTGACTTTGTATCGACCTCCCTTGGTGGACTAGTCTAAACTATCCCAAATGGTGGCATATATAGACATGGGTTTTTCTAGATAGTGCAGACCCATGACGTCTTCTCTTGGAATTTTTATTATGGGGATGTAGTCCGAAAATAATATTGTGCTTTCCTTTGTCCAAAGAGTTATGTGTTGATGAAAGTATTCAGTGGGATCAAACCAGAGCATGTATCGTTCCTCGCGTTTGACAGTAGGAGCACTGATAGAGGCCTTGTATTTGGTCTTGGTTAGAATTTCGCTTCAGTTGTTGGTGCATGGATTATGAGACTGCCAAAGTTCTTGAGGCATCAATGTGTGGTCTGGATGCTCCTGAGATTATGTGGGGTATTGCCACTTCTTTGAAGTGTGGGGCTACAAAGGCACAGTTTGACTCAACTGTTGGTATCCACCCATCAACTGCAGAAGATTTTGTTACTATGCATAAGTATTACCAGACGCATTTCTGCTAGTATTCAAGTAAAGAAAATTGAATAAATTGATACCTATATCTTATCATTTTTCCTTATAGAAAAATTCATTAGTTAACGGATTTATTTTTTCTGGTTGATGGGATAGATCTCTGCCTTTAACCAAGATAAGGTATTGTAGTTCCTATTGCCGATGTAAAATATGGAAAATACAAGTATCATGTCAGAATGAAGGCGTTCGATAATATTCTCCCAGGTAAGAAAGGGAAATCACAAAATCATGTTTAAAAAAAAATCCCTTATATTTGATACGTGGAAGAGTATAAGCTTGTGTATTTTCTATTAATATGGTTGCACATACAAGTTGCAAATTCCATAAGTTTCTACTAGCACTTGTAAGTTAACATCGATATGAAGGTCCAAAAATGCATGTGCCTCGCAAGCAAATAAGGTGAATGAATCTATAAGGGGATAATTACTAAGAATTTATTTGAATATTAAGTAAAAAGAGCAATTGAATGGTGTATGTCACCATATTAACAAGAAAGGCAGCTTGGGACATTCCTTATAAGCTCTATCACCACTTTCTCATTTTATTTCTTTGAGCAATATCATTTTCAATGTGACAGTTGGTGGTTGATTGGAATATTTGTTTCAGTGTGGATATGCAACAATATTATGCATTTCGTTCCTTATCACTCCTTTCAAGGTGCATTATGAGTTTAAACTGACACTCTCCATTTGTTGAGCTTGAATTTTTCTGAAAAATGACTCAAATTTATGAAGTATTAGAGTTCCTAAAAACTTTGATACAATCTACTTTTGAAGAAATAGTAAAAATCAACAAGGCCAATCTTGTTAATATTCAAATATGTCTACAAGATGCACACGTAAAGATCGAGTTTCTGCAACTAGAATCTCAGCTCCAGCAAGAAGAATTAAAACATAAGAGTCATCATTTTGAACCTGTTTCTGTTCAGAATATTGAGACAGACTCCCACAACAACAAGGATATAGAGTTGAGGTTGATTCACATTCAGTGCCTAGTTCAAGCGCAGATATGCATGCAGGTGTCGAAATTCAGCTTGCGCTTCCCAAGCCCATCATCATAACTTGGGAAGAGCTTGTCCATAACAAGCACAGAACAGGGTTTGGATATGACAAGGAGTTGTCCTTTCATATTCCAGACTACTCCAAGCCCATAAAATTTCAGAGTGCTGGATTTTTTTATGAAAATTCACCTTCAGTTGTTCCAGATCCTGCTCCTCTTCCACAACAACAACAACAAATTGTAAAATGCCAACACTGTGATTGAGTTGGCCATATGAAATATCACTGTTTCGATGTTCACCCATGCAAGCACTGTGGTCTTCACACTCATTCTTCACACAGATGCTTCAGAAACAAGCCTCCTGCAAGAACAAAGATTCATATTGGATGGATCGCTTCTTGGAAATGGGCATAAACAACCAAGAATATGTTTAATTCATATGTCAGAACTTGTTCTAGAATATTGAAAAATCTTGCAGTTGATTTTTTTCCATCACCACACCTTGTACCTAACAGGGGGGGAAATGGTGGTCATCTACAAGCTTCGAAGCCACATCAAGCGAGCCTGAGCCACAACCTGTCATTCCAGATTCAGAGTTGTAGCCAGAGACACAACACTTCAAGTGAGCCTGAGCCACAATCTGTCATTCCAGGTTCAGAGTTGTAGCCAGAGACACATATGCCCATGAGCATTCCTTTGGTTGGTGGAAAACCTTAAACCATCCATGTGAGGTTGATATTCTTCCTCTTTAAAGAATTCATGACACTTCCTCTAGTAGAAGACTTTAGCTTCTTACCAATTTTGGAAGAGTTCCAGGAAATGCATTAAGCATTCCAGAGTTGGTGTGTTTTGGGAAATAACTCCCTAAAGTTTTTTGGGTTGGCAACCTTCATAGATCAGGGACATACCATTCAAGAAGGACTCACTTAACCTATATTTTATGTTGAAAACTAGATTTAGACAATTGCGAAACTTACCCGAAAGTCCTACGTTTGACGTAGATCCCGCAGGGTTCAAACCCCCAGCAACTCCTCGTGCTTTGTAACCTGGAAATCAAGAAATAACGAACACGAAACACTAGTTGTACAGCATATATTGTTCCTCAATGTCAGTATAATTCATGTATAATATCATATAAGAAATACCGAATGTTTAACTAACAATATTCACACATATATAGACACATGAATATTTGGGAACAAGATGGTTCTTTATTATAAATGGCATGTACAAGAATAGTAAGTGGAGAGATCACCTGAATCTTTCCATGGCCTTCGAGTAGACCGTCCTCTAGATCCATCCAGCCCTCACCTCGCTAGGATTCTTCTAAGATGTGTGCACACGAGATGTCATATAAGATGATCATCATCTTCAAGGAAACAAGGGTTTCCTGAATATACTTGGGAAGTGCAGGAGGCATGGGAACATCAGACTTGAAATAAGGATCCAACAGAGTATAATATATATAATTTTCTCTCTCCCTTAGGCCATACACATGAGGGGCTTTTATACTCCCTCAAAGTAGTTTCAGCAATTGGAAACAGTTGGGCCACGGGCTGGGGTGGTTGAATTACGGGAATAAGCATCACCCTGCCACGAAAATAAGGAATTTATATATTTTTTAATGATTTAAATGGAATATGCGGAAAATTACGAACGAACTCGCTTATGTATGAGGAAAATTCTAAGCATAATCGCGTATGGAAATTTTAACACTATTTTTTTATGAATTTGTTCAAGTCTGGAAGGAAAGGGTGCCTAGGGCCAAAGAGACAAACATTATTCACATGAGGGTGAAAAATGATGCTATAACAGATGCCCCCTAATATATGAAGTCAGAAGGGGTACATGATGGCCGAAATATATTATGTGCATAGAAAGAACCTTGCGAAGACAAGAGAGGACGTCACCAGATTTTAGCCTGTCAAAAAACCAATGAAAGAAGTTAGAGAGTCAACTCATGTCTGAGGCAGGCATACCCATGCTCATGTTGTGACCAAAAACAACCCCCCTTCTTATTTAGTATTATCACTAATATTAAATAAGTGGGGGCCCTTAGTCAAAAAAATTTAAAAATCGATTAGTGCTTGTATTTCCTTTTACAATAAAACTTACTATCATAGAATTAGGAGAATATCCCTTGAAAAATCTAAAAAGCTTAATTTTTATGATAAGATAGAATAAAATCATTCCTTAAGAAATATCACATCGCAAAAAAGGTAATGAATATCTCCTTACAAGTGGAATTATAAGATTGTGAGATCGCAATGCGAAACTACGCACTAAAAAACATTCATCGCATCGCATGCCTTAAAAACCTTAAACCGTTGATATGCGATGGCACATATCGCAAATCGCATTTCACAGAAAAACGCATTAACGGATGTTTGTCATATGCTATGATCCAACGATTTTGCGATTTTTCGATATTGCGGTATGGTGATATTGCAATTCCATGAGATTGCGATCTGCGATACTGCGATTTGCGATATTGCGAAGAAAATCACAGATCGCCTTATCGCAGATCTTTAAGGCTCATTGTACAAAAAAGATTTTCCATAAACCAAGGCCTGGTTATGCACTTTAATGTTAATCAATGAATTGGTTGTCAATCATTAATGAAATATGGTTTTGTTATGATCGAAGAGCCATTTCACGTAAGGTGGTATATTTTATACGTCATTATAATTTAAAGCTTTCCTATCACCTTTTTCATATCATTATTCTCACTTCATTCGTAAACTGCAGGAACAAAGAATAGAGAACTATACAAAGCAGTATTCAGGGTATTATGGGGAAGAAAGACAAGGCTTCAAGTTCTAAAGATAAAGAAATGACGCCCTTGTATACAGACACCACCTGTAACAAAGATGATGGTATTACTACTTGGGAAGGCATGTATAATCTACTTGAGGAAGAGAACCCCAGAGTAATGGAGGTTACAGCTACTGCAGGCTCACATGGGTTTTCTGTGGCGTCTATTACAGAGCTAGCTTGCTCATTCTTGCACCGGATAGCGGTGAGGCCTAAAATTATTCCATACACGGACATGATTAAATGGGTATTGGATAGCACTAATATCACAAACAGACAGTTTAAGACTCAGGGTCAAGAACTTATTGGTTCATTCACTCCACAAGATTTGAGACTCATGTATCATTTACCGGAGCCACAGGAAACTTCTAACAAACAGTTTATGGAGAAGTTTGCTAAAGAAAATGAAGACCTGGCAGTATGTACCAAGGACTAGTCAAGGAGGGATGAACCACTAAAAAAGGATAAACACGGTATGCATAGTACTGGTTCTCTCACCTCCCCGTATTGCTTTGCTGCTGCTATGCTCTGTAGGCTTTTTGGGAAGCCAGACATTAATAAAATTTCATTTGAATGGCTACCATTATTGAATGTTGTTGTCAATGCTACTGTTGTGGATTGGGCTAAGATATTATCTGATAACTTAGCCACATCCATTTTGAATTAGCGGTCTAAAAGAACTGTTTCTCAGATAATTTATCCCCCTTTTTACTTATCTGCATATGTGATGGATTCAATCTGTTATATTTCCAAGTTTCCTTTAATGGGTTGGAAATGGATGACTCAAGACCCCTTACCCATTCATATTTAGCATAAAGAATTGTGGGATTCCAAGTTCACTCCATATTTTTACAAGATTTGTCATGGAATCATGTTGCCCCTGTAAAAAATGTTATATGATAAAGACGCTCCAAGGTTTTCTCCTGAAGCAGAAGTAGATATACTTCCTGTCGTGAGATGGTTTGGAGAAGAACTGTTTACATATGTCAGGGTATTTGGAAGTCTCGCTTCCCCTCATGTCTTACCTTTGTATGTTCCTGATAAACTCATGGCACGAGAAATTTCTTATCAAACCTGCGGAGAAGGAGGTTTGACTAAAGATTTGAAAGATAAAAAGAAGGCTATTTGGCCACAATTTCCTGTGGCCTGTGGGGCATTTTCACTGTTTGATGTAGGCCATGCATTAAAAGAAGTTAACAACATAACATGTTTACGTTTGTTCAAATTTCCAAGAAGACCGTTCGACCCTTATGATATTGCTAAAAATTTCACCACTGCAGTCAAAATAAGGGTGTTTTCTAAAGAAGATGATCTTTTTGATGACATGTTCCAAGAGAAAGGCACACTTAAAGAGTTCTACATTCGGCCCAAATACGATTTCCTCCAGCAGAATTTCAAGAGTTCAAGATGTACAGGGAAAGGAGGTTATCTAGTATCCCTTTGGATAAATTACGCCTGGAACCCATAAGAGAACCAACTCCCAGTATTAGTCTCACTGGAAGTTCAGGCACAGACAGATCTAAATCTAAGTCTGGGAAAGAAACATCAGAACACTCTAAGAGGTCTGAAAATGACCATGATAAAAGTGAAGGGTCAGTAAGGGATACTGCCCAGTCAAAGGAGCTCTCACAGCAACAGGTTTCAACCTCTCCACATCTAAATCTTCCCCCTCTCATCGTACATCAATCATCAGTCAGAACTGAGCTAGATAAAGAATGGGAGACATTCAATGATTTAATCAATATTGAAGGACATAACACGCAGACACCTGTGAGTAATATATAGGTAACAAAAGATATAATCACAGGAACAATTAGCAATGTCTCAGAAATGGAACATATTCCCATTACCCCATCCTCTGAACTTATGCTAAAAATAGAGGAAATTCCTCCTCTTGATGTATTTTATAGTCCACAACATAAGGCAGTGGTATGAAGACAAAGAAAGAAAAGGAAATTGGAAAACATGCTCTCTCATGATGCAGAGCAATTAGACATCCTATGGCAAGATCCTATCGCTGATCCCACTGAAAATCTCACCAAATCATCTCAGATCACAGGAGCATATGCCTCTGCAGCCATTGATAAAGCATCTGAGGTACGACAATTACTGAATGAGAAAGAAGATCAAGTACAGGTTTTGCAACAACAGCTACAACAAGCCAACGCCAATAATGAAGCACAGAAACAACTTGAAAAATTACAGCAGGACTTCCAACAAATGTAGATAGGGTACCAGAACAGTTTGGCTGAAAAAGAAAAACAGTTACAGGTTATGCAAGAGATGCACAAGGATGATCCCAAGCTTACAGAATTCATCACAGAATCCATTTCCTTAAATGATCAACTATTGTAGCAATAGGAAATATTGTGCCAAAGAATATCACAATGGAACTCTTATTGTGAAGAAAGTGATAAAATCACTAATCAAGTCATAGACTTACGACATGATTATGATTTAATTGATAAAATAGTTACCGAATATTTGGCTTGGAAAGAAACAGAGGAGGGGAAAGAGCAGGTGCACCAAAAATTAATGACAATCACAAAAAAATGCTCTTTAACAATTGGGATGCACAAATCAGGAAAGCAGAGCAAGCGGCAGAAGAAGCAGCCAGAGCAGCAAATAATGTTATTGATTGCATAAATGAAAATTTGCACAAGGAAAATCTAATCTCAGAAACCACTCCAGGGTATCTACCGAAAGCACATCAACTACAAACAGGCTGGAGACAGAAGGCTCAAGAAAAGGCAGAATCAATTAAAAGATTAACTAAGTTAAATTGGGATTCTTACTGGGCATGTTTGGTAAAACCACACAGCCAGTGCATGAATCTCAAATGTATCATCAATTCTGCCGAGAAGATGGCGCCAGCTCTTGCCAATTCCGTTTTCACATGAAAGTTAAATTCTGAAGTCGGCCAGCCTACTCTTCTCAAACAAATGTTGAACGCTTGCAATTTCAAAGAACAAATTCACAAATAGCTAGTTGTTAGTTTTATTTTTAGATTTAGTATTAATTTGCTTTATTTTTGCCTAAAATAAGGACGGTCATTTAAACCATATCCTACATTTTTGTAATAAATTATTTTTAGATTTAGTTAGTAGTATTTAAACTCTTCTCATGCATTTAGAGAAGGGTCCTAAAATTTGTCAAAAACTTGTCCTCAGAACATGCACTTTTGCACCCTACGAGGAGGTTTTGATGAATGAATGGAATAGGATTTATTGATATCTGCGTTTAATATCTACTACTGATGTCGCACTTTTATACTCTTAGTGGATGTTGGATTAAGAAGAGATAAGTCATTATTGCTTGAAGCTCATGAGTAGAACTAGTTATAAATGGTACTTTTATCTCTTAACTATTTCTGCCTTTGTGTTAAAGTGATATTCATGTTTAGTTGTTTATATATTGATGCTTGAATGCTTGAGTTATCATTTGGCACTTTTGTACGGTGATAGCTATTTATTTATGCTTAATATATGAGCAGCTTATTATGCGATATGTTTTTCACAATTGTTTCGTCTAACTTTTTATACGAAGTGGTTTATCTCTATTGAATTCATTTCTTATAACAGTTGAATGATCTTTATTACCAATTTTTATTTGAAATCATTTTAGATCGCATAACGGAAATATTACATCCCAGGTTAGTGTAGAATTAGACATTTATATTTATTAGAGTACAATTGCATGTTATTAAATTAGAATTAGAATAAAAACATTTCACTTAGGAACTTTTAAGAAAGGAAATATCAATTCTCAACACACACACACACACACACATATTGGGAAACTAGTCCCATCATCCCCAGTCGGACCCACTATACCAAACGGAAAAGGAGCTTCTAACCAAGGTCTGGACCGGGTGGGTATCCCCCTTGTTGTAGACCCGATTTTTGGGGCTTCAACAGCTCAGTGAAAGAAAAGCATGTCTATAGATCCAAAATTTATACAAGTATAATTGAACTGGAAAGTAAATAGTGAATCATCTGAGCACTGCCTGGAAGTACAAGTCGAAAATCAAGTGCAATTATCACATATAGAATACTGATCAATGATGTTGTAGTAGATATCTGATCACGCAAGTAATTGAATCTCCAGGTACCAAATCATAAGAGGTGGAAAACATGGTACAATCACGCAACTCGGGGGCCAACATATAAGATGTTGTTGTACTGAAAATGAAACATATAAGTGTGGACGGTGTCATTGGCAGAAGCTGGATGAAATGTCAACAATGAACTGAAGCATGCTGAAGCAAACCCGAGGTCTTCACCGATCACTATGGCACAATTCTACATGATGGGAATGAATGAGTTGAAGTCAACCATGTGAGAAATCATTTGATTACTGGTCAATAATGTAAACCGTTAACAAACGCGAGACAACCCACCAATAATGATAATGAGTGTCAAGGTGCCCCAGTACAATCCAAAAAGTGAGAATAAATGAGCTGAAGTCAAACACTTGTAAGAATCTATCAATCAGGAGGCGATAATGAATCCTCATTGTCGACAGTGAAGAGTCTGCCACTAATGACTGCAAATCCCAAGGTACTGACAAAAAGACTCTAGACCTTATTCCCAGAGCAATGAGTTGAACTCGATGGGAAAATATTTGCTGGAAGGAAGGCATTGAGGCATCCCACATCAGTCCAGCGCGAGTGTAACCCGCAGGCCAATATTTGGAAGGAATCGAACTAAGTAGAGTGAAGGAACCAAACTGAAGTATGTTTATGACATGTACAAGATGAAGCTAGCACATGGAAGAAACCCTCTCAACCAACCAATAATGAAATCTGATAAAGAGGCGAGATATCCACCGATAGGTTCAAATCGAAATCAAGGTACTGTAAGAATCCCAAGTGTGATAATGTATGCTGACGTCGAACACAAGGAAAACCACTCAGTCAAAGACCCATAATGATGATCAAATCCTGAGCACAGGGACACCTATCGATGATGTAAATAGGGCTAGGGTGAAGCTCTAGGTTTACTCTCATAGCAATATGTCGTAGTCGAAAAGAGACAAACCCACCAGCAAGAAGTCAATGGAGACCTTCTCAAACTAGCATGAGCAAAGGACCAAACATCTGATGTGATAGTACAAGATACTGACAAAACTGGGAAGGCCTGAATAATAAGTCAAGAGACACCGTAGAATGGCCGACTCAAGGTTAACTTCCTTTGAACAAAAGCACGACACATGATGACCATGGCAGTAAAGAATGACACTGTATAAGTTTGTTATGCAGTAGGCAAAAACAAACTCTCCATATGATTGGAAGAGATAACCAACCGGGGGAGAACTGACTCATGAAATAAGGCTATTGCGTCTCCTAGGTTAAAACTAAAACCATCCCAAATGAGGAAAAAACATAGTGGTATGTGCTTTGTTCAAGGGTGACAAACTGATATTGTAACTGCCATCGAAATATGAAGTAACATCCCGTTCCTGCTCTTTTTTGTCTTTTTCATATAATAATCTTGAAAAAGAATAAAATAATGCTATGGTACAATGGATAGAACGAATATCAAGAAATAGATGCACTATTTCCTGGGATAGGAACAATCCTATGCGAAATGCAAGGTGGCGGAAACTGGTAAGCGATACTCAAAGGAGTTTTCCATCCATGGGTAACAAGGGTGTCAAGTTGTGATAGCTAAGTGCTTTGCAATGGCTAACTTTGTGTAGAGAGTCAAGGTCAAAATATGGCTTAAAAATTGAGTCCAAATGAAGCCGGCTAAAGGCCAAGATAAACAAGTAGTCAACATGCAATGCAGTAATGCAACTGAAGAACACCAGGGAGCCTCTAGGGTAATAGCCAGAAAAAGGATAATGAAGAAGAAGAAGAATGAAGCTTCAACATATAAGTCACGGCGAGACTAAAGAGGACTTCCGAGCCTACATAAAGTGCAGCATGGGCAACAAGTGCTAGCAAGGAACTAACTAGGAAGCCCATGTAAAGGAAGGCTCTACCACTAAGTCATGATTAAATAATCAGCGAGTGAAATGAGTTGAATATTCATGACATGATGGGATCGACCCTATGGAAAGTGATCAGAATGGAGGCTACAATGCATAAATTCAATGGAAAGTGGATTACCTGACCTATATGCCAGTGTAGATCACATACCTGCCATGACAGGTCAGTGGTCATGGTTTCAAAAACCGGAAAAAATCTCAAAGTCAACAAAATGTACCTGAAAATATACCCATCCCAACACTTCCAAGCAACCGGGTCATGCAGCTTAATACAAATGTGAAAACGAAGCATAATGAATTTTTGCAAAAGCAATTCAATTTCTGGGCATAAATACACATTTTACCTCACATTTGGTTCATTGTTACCTTTCTGAATTGGAGAAAAGAGCTCTGGATAAAAAACCTCTTTCCTCAAATCAGGAGCAAACAACCGTCACACTTCACCGGATAAGTCAAGTAAGCCTTAACTTCATCTTTGTGATTAATTTCATACATTTATAGATTAAAATTTTGAGTTTTCACCGTGGAAATGATTTTTTGTGATTTATCATTCTGCGCATACGCGGGTTCATGTGGACGAACCCGCGTATGATATGCAACTGTCCAAAAGGGAAGTCGCGTATGCGCAGACCGTGATTGCAAAAAATGAACCTAATGATGAAATTAATGATTTTTTGTAGGATGAATATCTCTTGGAGAGAACGTGAGCATATTGCCATTGATCAAGAGGTCATGGGAGACCAAAATGCACTCAATATCCTTCGAAATTGCGGTTTACTCAAATTATTCAAAATTCCAAATACGAAAAGTAACGTCCGGTTACTTGAAATACTAGTAAATCATTGGGAACCAGAAAAGCTAATGAATCTACCATGTGATTGTTAGCTCGAGGAATGTGAATAAACGTTATGAATTGAAATGATTTTTGTAATAAACGTACCCTAAAAAACAATCGAAACAAGAAAGGATTCCGGACTCGATATATATTGTTCAATTGTGACACCACCAACTGGGAGTCCAAGAATACTACCAACGAATCAACACCCGAAGATATTTCTTCTGAAATTAGATAAATGACTGCAGTGTATTCTGCTACATTATTGGAAGCAACACCAATGCAAACCCCTCTTGAAACTAATAGTTGACTAGATGGATAATAAAGTACCAGAGCCGCGGAAGCTAAGTTCCGGGTGTGCCTACTAACACCATCGGCGAAACCATAATGACTCATGATATCCAATACAACCTGCAAAAGCAAATCAAAAATCATCACCAGCGTGGTTCTAGACTACAGCGGATTCCCTTGCTGGCCCCAATCTCTGAACCTGGGTCTTGCCTGCGAGACCTGTTTCTTCACCAACAAATGGTTCCATTGCCGGGACCCTACACATTATGAGGGGAAATAGATCATGGTATCAAGGGTCTTTGAAGGAGAAATATGGAGATGGTGGGATAACCGTCTGGACCAGTTTATATCTCAGCAAGTAGAGCTGACGAATCAAAAGGAGAGAGTGCTCAAGGATCTCGTCCTTTTCTCGGATTCTGCCAGTGATACCTATGAGATCCTCTGGGGAAAATTCCCTAGTGACCTCTAGAATTGGTTGCGGAGGTTGCAGACCAAGGTGCCTAGGGATAACTCACAGAAGATCCAACGCAAGTGGGTGCACAGATATCTGGAGGCCCTGCATCGGCTGGATACTGAGTTGACCCGTGCGGTGGATTTATGGGTAAAGACCACTTTGGACGGATATATTGTGGATTTTTCCGCAGAGTGCTACCAATACTTCTCTAAGGCCAAGGTTGTATTCCGATCTGGGCTAAGAGGGAAAATTCTTAAGGAGATTCCATTGTGGATTAAGGCCCTGATGGTGGATGAAGGGCTGATGGAATTCCCAAAATCGAGCATGGAAGCGTAAACCTCCAGTGTTGGGGGAAGGGCCGAAGGGACAGATGCCATGTGAAGTGTGAAGTAGGGGAGTGGGGGAATGGATGTTGAGGTCGCGAGGAGGTTGAGGGAGCAACGTGCATATCGGAGGGCGTAGATTGCCGACAGGTGGCGAGAAAGGGTGATGCGGGAGTTGAAACGACGAGGAAACAATGGGAAGAATCAAGAGAAGGTGCCTCAGAGGATAGGAAATATGGACACTCAGGTGGATACCTTGGAGAGGGAAGGGACCGATGTGGTAGTGCGGCGGGTGCATGGGAGCCCAGCTAGGAGAAAGACAGAGACGAAGTCTGATGAAGAAGATGCAGGTGTGCAGCCCGAAGAAGGTTCCGATGGCGAGTGGTACGTCGTGATGCACCGGTTGTTTCAAGAACGGACGGAATCACGTGCACACTGTCTTAGCTCCTGCTAAAGACATCCATACAGTACTTAAAAAGGACTCAGAGAGAATCTAGCTCTCTAATCGTACCAATGGTCAATCCATGCACCATAGGAATATCCTAGCATCTGCTAAGACATTCAAACAAATTAGTAATATTATAAATGAACTTATACATTTAGTAATTCATTTTCTGAGCGCTAAGCTCTTTATACTTATCTGGAAATTTAGTCTTTCAAACTGTGGTCCTCCCAACCATCAATTGAGGCTATTACATCCTCCACTTGACCCCTAGCTCCAGAATCTGGACAGTGTCACAGGTTAACAGTGGATTCCTCTGCTGTGACCTCGGGATGGCCAATCCAGTCACACTCAGATAAGCCTGTAAGAGAAATTCGGGACAGTCCGGTCCAATTCTCCAATTCCAGTCACACTCAGATGTTTTTGGCTTTACAAGGGTTGCTGGAAGCTATTTTCAACTGGTCCCAACCAGCTCGAGAAAATACTCCCCCTTTACCAATTTCACAGAACGCCTACTCCTCCCCAGGGATCCAGCTTATCCTCAGAGGAGTAGGTAAATTTCTTTCCAACTGTCCCAACCACTTCCTATTCTTGGAAACATTTTTACCATCAGCTTAAAAATATTTTATTTCATTAATTAATCTCAACAAATTAAATAACTTTCTTTATCAACAATGACGATTTGATTTTTTCTTGTCAGATAAAAGAAAATTAAACAAATTGTCTTTAACTGGTTAATACTAGTTAGCTTTAATGAAGTTGTCACAACTTCCCCCCTGGAAGTAACATACATGTGTTATTCATTAAAACATGATACTTTAACGTTTACTGTTGCAACTCACATTGCAATGCTTGTGATGCTTTATTTTCACAGATTTTCTATTTCCAGTAAGCTACTCATGCTTACAATAAGAAACAATGCTAATCGTAAATATGTATTTCTCAAGCACATATTATCTTATGCAAACATTTCCAATTCTCATAATGTTCTATTCCAATAGACTGACATACGAAGTAATTATCATAATCACTTGTTCACAACTTTCAAATAGCTTTAGTCAAAATCGATTCGTGCATATAACTTTCATTAGTTATTCATTCATAACTATTCAATAGTTTTAATGCATCCATGACGACTCATGCAAACACTAGTTAGTCAACTAGTCATTTAGTTAAGTTTCATAACTTGATCCATTAAGAGACTTCATTCAATTTAATTTTAACACTCTATCATTTTATAGTAGGACTTTCTTCATCTTTTGCATTCATGCATTGGTTTCACACACCATCACTATTCACGTTCATCTTTTAAAGTAGTGCATGGTAACTTAGAAATTTTATTGCATACAAAAACAATTGCTTCTTTTCAAGCTCAAATGAAAAGTAACTATTTTTCTTTCATGCTTTTATACTTTCTTTCTTAAAGAAATAAAGCATAATACAAATATTAATCTCATATGCATATTCTTATGCAGAAAAAGTATGTTATAATAGCATGTAATTTTTTTAAAGAATTCTCTTAAATGGAAACTAATCTCATGTAATGCCATGTATATAACAATTCATTTTTAGAGGAAATCAGCATGCATATGCATAGACTTCTTAAAATAAAATAAAAATAAAATACTTATCTTTATTTCATTTGAAGGACTTCTCTCCCTATTGCAGTACTCATCCTCATCAGGAAATCCACATTGCTCCTCTACAACAATGTTTTCTTTTAGTAGCATCGATAAGATTTTATAGCATGATTAGATAAAGCCTTAATCAATAAATAATCAATCTTTGAGTGATCCTTTAACACCTATTCATATGCATATATGAGATATGAATACAATGTCACAACATGTATTCTTCTAACATCTCTACATTAGTGTGAGTAAGTCATTATCAATTCATGTCAAATAACTCCCACATTATTATGACATTTTTCACACACGCACATATTCGTACAAGACAAATCACTATATCTGTTCAGAAATTCCTTTAATGGAAAATGACACAATGTGCATTCGCTTTACTTAAACTTTTACAAAAGACCCACCACTTCAGATTTTGCCTTTGGAACATGCAAATATAATAAAGCTAACACATTGGCTATCGTTCCTATGCATACAATGCATAAAAATTCAAATATAATAAAGCTAACACATTGGCTATTGTTCCTATGCATACAATGCATAAAGATTCTAATCTTAATTTCCCAACAGAGTACTTAACATAATCGAGTAGGAAAAACTCATGATTCCTCTTCGAGGACATATAACATGATAGGCATGCAAAACATGGTTTTCTTTTCCATAAAACTAATGGAATAAAACATAAGAATACATGCCTTTATTCTCGAAATATTTTACCCACATTAGCCATGTATGTATTTCAAGGAAACCAAAACATTACTTCAGTTTTTGTACATGTAATTCATCTTCTTTACCAAAGAATCTTTTCTAAAGTATAATAACAAAACATGTTATCATTCCCACATATAGACTTATGTTCTTTCCGATGAAATCTAATACAGCTATTGGATGCCTATGCATGAACTTACTCCAAATGAAACTAACATAATAGTTATGATAACATAAAGTACTCACATACTCAATAGATCTTCTATCCATGCAAAGAACCTTGTTCCTCTATGATTCTACATGGAAATTGCTCATGCTTTGCTTCCAATAATTTATCATAGATAGCCTCTTTTATGCATAATAACTATGCAATATTAACAAGGTTAACTTAACCTTTGATATACCTAAATCAAGAAGTTGACATAATCCATCTAGCAATGTATTATATTCAAGAGGTTATTCTCTTTAGCCAATATTTATTTTCAAGAAAGAACTTGGATTCATTTTCACTTAACACACAAGTACGTAGTCCCTTTTAAAGAAAAACAAGCTTCCCATCTTTTCTTAAACATGACATATATAAAAGCAAGCAAGTTTACTTATTTATGTTTTACTAGTGCTCACACCTTTCAAGATACGTACTAGTAATCTTTGCAAGACTCACATGGGTTCCTCTCAGCAAAACTAGCATAGTAGTTTGGTCTTTTACCATGGTATATCTTTCTAAAAGATTATCATATTAGCAATGCTTTATTACTTTCCAAAAGAACTAGCACAATCTTGCATATTAAGTAAAACGACATTTTACTCTATATTTGTCTCTTTTAGTTGCAAGATTCACATGCAAGAATTATTTCAAAGTATACTTGTTTCTCTCCTAGAAAAATCAAATGTATATTAGTTAAATTTTTAAGAAAACACACACATGTTTCATTTTCAGGAACCCCCAAATTCCCATATTCTCTAAGGCCAAGGTTGTCTTCTGATCTGGGCTAAGAGGGAAGCTGCTTAAGGAGATTCCATTATAGATTAAGGCCCTGATGGTGGACGAAGGGCTGATGGAATTCCCAAAATCGAGCATGGAAGCATAAACCTCCAGTGCTGGGGGAAGGGCCGAAGGGACAGATGCCACGTGAAGTGTGAAGCAGGGGAGTGGGGGAATGGATGTTGAGGCCGCGAGGAGGTTGAGGGAGCGACGTGCATATCGGAGGGCGCAGATCGCCGACAGGTGGCGAGAAAGGGTGATGCGGGAGTTGAAACGACGGGGAAACAATGGGAAGAATCAAGAGAAGGCGCCTCAAAGGATAGGAAATATGGACACTCAAGCGGATACCTTGGAGAGGGAAGGGACCGATGTGGTAGTGCGGTGGGTGCATGGGAGCCCAACTAGGAGAAAGACGGAGACGAAGTCTGACGAAGAAGATGCGGGTGTGTAGCCTGAAGAAGGTTCCGATGGCGAGTGGTACGTCATGATGCACCAATTGTTTCAAGAACGAATGACATCCATATCTCCAGGTACTCCTACTTCCCCAAGTTTGAATGGCAAGGATCCCTACCTTCCCCTGGTACTCTATCAACCTTTAAGTGATATTTTCCTTAAGTTACAAGCATTGAGTCAATTGCATAGCAGTTCATTGTCGGCAGCAACACACATTAATAGCAGCGTTACTAGTAGTATTACAGTCCCTAGTGGTATAGTCACACAACTAGGACCTGGAGGGTTTATTCTAGTCACACCTTCGCAAGTAAATATGGCTGGGTCATTCACCCGGTATCCAGAATTTTCTGGCCGAGGCAACGATGATGTGGAAAAAAACTGGTATCTTTGTGAAGCCATATGGAGGGCTTGGCAGACGCCAGACGCAGGGAAGCTAATAGAATTCCAAACCATGCTCAGAGAAATGGCTCTGCGATGGTTCATAAAGTGGTCAGAGGCCCACCCAAATCCAGTAATTGTGGACATTAAGCGGGATTTTGTCCGAGAATTTAAGCTCCCCCAAACAGACCAGCAGGTTTTGTTTGAGCTCTGGGAGATTAAGTAGAAAGAAGGAGAGACTGCATGGGAGCTGATTCATCGGTTCAAGGACGCGATCGGGAAACTCAGTTACTCGATCGACCCAAACCATCAGAGGGATTGGTTCATCAAGGCTCTGCTTCCCTTGACACGAACCCCCCTCACCCAGTAGAAGATCGAAAACTTTCAGGATGCTCTGGAGCAGGCCATGAAGATAGAGGCAATGGAAGGCTACCCTCAGGAATATCGGGGAGGGCCGGCCCCATAGGATCCTTCCTTATTGGGATTGCAGCATCAGATTGCCAGTCTGACTGAAAAACTTAAGGAGATGCAGCCTATAAGACCATCCAGGCTGAACGTTTGGTGCACTCACTACCTGGTTGAAGGGCACGTAGCAACTGAGTCTCTCCAGTTGTGTGGCCTGAGTGTGGGGCCCTCAATCGCGGCAATACAGGGGGGTCCACCTAGTGGGGGTGGCGCATCGATGAATCCGCAGGGGGTCTATCAGCCGCAAAAAAATTACGTGGGGTTCCCACCTCAACCAAACCAGAACGCCACAGAATATTGTGAAATTTTCCGGACGATGGGTCATCAACCTTAGACATGTCCAATGTCCCAAACAACGTATACTATGATTTTTTTGCTTCCACGACTCACAACACCGAGCAGTACAGAGCTCTCAACGCACTGGCAGACCGATTGGATCGACCCTCCTATAGGGTGAACGAGGCTTCGAGGGGCAGAGGAGGCAGAATGCGCGGAGGCCGCACAAGGGGACGGGGTCCGCTAAAATGCTACAAATGTGACCAGGAGGGTCACGTGGCCCGGGAATGCCCCCTTCCCAGGCACCCATGGTGTTCCCAGTGCCGCGTGAACACCCATGCGACAGAGGACTACCCTGAAGTTATCAAGAAGTGGGAGGAACGAGCACGGAAGAGGGGCACGAATCTGGTAAACTCCGAACCTCGGGGAATCGTAACTCCGGCCATGCAGAATGTAGCTATTGTGACGCGAGGCGGAAAGAAGATGGGGGAGGATGCTTGCGAGAAGGAGCCGGTACACGAGATCCGGCCCGCCTCCCTGAAACAAATGATCTAGTCAGACATACAGAAGAAGTGCTTCCGGGAGGCGGTGGAGACATTTGCTCAGCTGGGGGGAGCCAAAGGCCTTGAGGTACCCATGACGACCAATACCAGGGAATAGAGTGTCATGGGGGCCCTGATTGAGGAATGGCTCCAGTTATTCCTCAAGATTGTTGACAATGCTTCGATGTGGGAACAGCTCAAGCATACCTTGGAGGACGTATTACAGGGGAATATAGGGCCGAGGGAACCTTTGAACACAACACCCCAGTACGTAGAGTGGGTCAAGCGAAACAAGCGAAGAACAGGCAAAGAGTTCTGGCTCAAAACGCAGGTTGCGGGATTTCAGATTAGCGACACCATGCTTGACTTAGGATCTGATGTCAATATCCTACCGCAGAAGACGTGGGAGGCTCTTGGGCAGCCCCGGCTGACCTACTCCCCAATCCAGCTTAGGATGGTGAACTAGTACTGCATTGTGCCGATCGGCCGACTCGAAGTTCTCGAGGTCGACATTGCAGGGGTAAATACCTACACAGACTTTGAGGTCATTGATATTATGGGAGACAAGGATCCTTACCCTGCACTGCTAGGCATCGACTGGGATTTTGAGAATTACACCATCATCGACCTCAAGAGGGAGCTGATGATTTTTGAAGATGGAGAAGTCCGAGTCACTCAACCTCTTTACCCCTATCAAGGTCCACGATATACAGAAACTGTGGATAACTGAGAGGATGCTCAGATGTTGGACAACCTTTATCAGATGACAGTGGGGAAGCGAGAGGATTATATTAACCCAACCGCAACCGGCTCTGTCAGCTGGCGCAGTGTCGAGAGCTCAGAGTTAGGATCGGAACTAGCCTGGGAAGATTGGCAGCAAGGTGGGTATGAGACCAGCATGCGGAGATGTGCCAACATTTCCAAAATCCATTGGATTGGCGCTGAGATCAGGGAGTACCCCACCCTGTCGAACATGCAAGCCGTAAATACCTTCATTGCAAAGATAGAAGACATGGTACCAGAAGGAAGCAGGATACCACTTTTGGACGTAGCCCTACAGTCCACATCAGCAAGGTCGTGTAAAAATCACTACAATACCCTATCGCGGTGGAGTTGTGCGGTGGAGGCTTTCAGGGCATGGTTCAAAGAAGACGAAGGCCCTTGAAGCAGGCACAAGTACCAAGGGACTTCCAATCCGAGGGACCACCTGAGGACCTATGAGGAGCAATGGAAAAGTATAGGGTACCCGGAAGAGATGTGGGTGCATCGGTTCGTCCACTCCTTAGATACCATCCCCCATGCCTGGTACTTAGAGGAAGAGAGAAAAAGAGGGACCAGCTCCTGGCATGAAGTCGCGGACAAATTTGTTCGGTGCTTTTCCTTCGAAGGGGAGATAGAGCGGGTGTCTCAGGCATTACAGGCCATTAAGGGGGTACTTTTTCTCCGTGATCCGGGGACCGATGGAAGCACATTAGCATTACATCCCAAGGGTAGGCGTGATTTGGCTTGCCAACAGATTGACGGTGATCCAGACGATGATAGTCTGGAGGACCTAAGCCACCTATATTTTGAAGAGAAGGAACGGTGTCTGGATCAAAGTACTTTGGGGGTCGCCAACTTGGAGACATGGGGTACGGCACAACTGTACCACTTTATTCAGAGGGCCGCCCAGCAGGTGGAAAAGCTTCACTCCGACCTACAACAGAGGTGTGAAGAGCAACAACAGCAGATCACCGTGCTTACTGAACAGCGTGAACAGCTCACAACAGCACACGGGCAGCTCCAGGGTCAGATAAACGAAGTGGCCAAGGTGTTTACAGGGCTATGGCCGGCCGTAGAATCTCACTACACTCGAATGCCTACACATGTACCAGAAACAGATATATTGGAGTGGGCCCTCCACCTCAGAATAGCGTTCACTGACCTCCATAAGGAAAATGTAGAGCTCCAAGCAGCATTAGTAGCATGACCAGCGCTGCCCGATCTAGAGGCAGTCTACTCGGCACAAATTACAGAGAAATAGGGCCAGGTCACCCAAATGAAGGAAACTCTCAACTCTATAGCGCGCGATGCTTATGACCTCCTGAAAGGTCTCCAATAATGCTCGACGGCCCTTACGGTAAATACTCAGCCCATTTCAGCACAACTTTCGAAAGAAATTCAAGATGCCACGGACCCCTCGTAGGTGGACCAACTATACGCTCAGGCAGATGCTCTGGAAGTCTAGATCCAGCAAACAGAGGCTAGCTTGGAAATGGACAAACAAGCAATTCAAGAGCTTTGCTAGCCCCTCCAACTCAGCACTAAGACAATGCAGTAGTTAGCCGCCGAGGCCGAAACCCAAATTGGCACGGTGTTCGAGACTATACCGGCGCCCATCGGGGAGGCAGCTGTGGCCAAGATCGTCGTAGAGACAGAAGCATTATTATAGGGGTGGCAGCAAGTTGTGACGACCTTCAACGAGCTTAAAGCTT
Organism: Pinus albicaulis; assembly: GCA_034641835.2. Classification (NCBI taxonomy): domain Eukaryota; kingdom Viridiplantae; phylum Streptophyta; class Pinopsida; order Pinales; family Pinaceae; genus Pinus; species Pinus albicaulis. The sequence goes on from CM076584.1 coordinate 1,558,750,314, forward strand.
CAACATTCAGCAAGGTCCCGGAGTTGGGGCCCTTGTTTGGGCAGCAGACTGAGGGTGCACAGCAAGAATAGGGCACGAGGTCCGGTGGGGCAATGGAAATAGAGACAGTAATTTGTGATTGACTCGGGACGAGTCAAGAAACTGTGGTCAGGGTTTGTTGGGGCCCTTGTTTTTAATTTTGAATAAAGAACAGATTTTTGGGTTGCGGATCGACACATGGCAGCCGCAACTACGGTGAGTAGCGGAGCTACTGAGGTTGCGGGGGAACAAGAGATAGCTGAAGAAGCGGATGCAGATAAGTGCAAACGAAGAGAGGATACAACAGAGGACGAAGAGTAGAACTCATAGACAACAAGAGAGAAGCCAAAAACAGTTGAAGAAGAAAGCAAGAAGAACTAGCAGATTGCGATGGCGGGTGAATAAATAGCCATCACCCGGCCTAAAGAAGGGAGGAATGTAGAGTGATTGAAGAGGATCGAGCAGATGTTGCAGAAGAGATCTATCCCAAGCATGATATCTTTGTAGTTCCTAGGCTTCTATTATCTATCTTTCTATCTTATGAGATGTCTGTAACAGAATTGTAAGCTCTTCCTGTGGAAGCAATGTAACTGTGGATCCGGCTGAAAGTTATTAATATATTTTCAGGTTGTTGTCTTATTATATGAGTTACATGCATGCATAATGTCTGTGATGTCTTAAAATTTTATTTGCTTAGTATCTGCTCAATCTTCTAAATGTTCTTGCGGATATGATGATATTTATGCAACCAATTCTATATTAATCACGAATTGTGGATCCTTCCACCACTATCGATCTATTCCCCTTCTGCATGTGGTCGCGACACGCCTCGGGTGAGACTCTCTGCTCTCCTGAGTAGGGTGACAATGTCGGCGTGGTTCTAGACTACAGCGGATTCCCTTGTTGGCCCCAATATCTGAACCTGGGTCTTGCCGACAATACCTATTTCTTCACCAACAATGAGCGTTGAGCAAAGTCATCCCACAAAAATGGGACTCCTTTCTTTAATAATCTCATGAATCCTCTTGTAATCTCAACATAATTTACGATAAATTGCCGTAGAAAATTGGCTTTTCCTTGTAGACTTTGAATTTGAGAAATAGATGACGGGGGAGGCAACCGAAGTATTGCCTCAACCTTGAAGGGATCGACCTTAATCCCTTGCGTAGACACAATAAACCCCAAAAACCGACCGGATGTGACTGCGAAAACACACGTGTTCGAATTCAACCTTATCTTATAAAAATGACATCGTTCAAATACTTGACAGAGGTGAGAAGGATGATCAATTTTCTTGCGAGAACGAGCAACTAGATCATCCAAGTATGCCTCATTAATATGTTTGATGTCGTGGAAGGCATATGACATGGCTCATTGAAACGTGGCTCCAGCATTTTTAAGGCCGAAAGGCATTTTTTTGTAAGCAAAGGTACCCTAGGGACAAATAAAGGCAGTCTTATGCTGATCCTCAGGACTGATAGTAATTTGATTATATCCAGAAAAACCGTCCATGAAGGAGAAAATTGCATTGCCCGCACACTCATCGATAATCTGATCTATGAATGGTGTGGGGTAATTATCTTTTGGACATGCTTTATTAAGATCTCTAAAATCAATGCAAACGCGAATTTTTCCTTGTTTTTTGTCCACCAGGGTTGGATTTGAAACCCATTCAGTCAAAGGAACAGGGAAAATGAATCCCACCTTGAGCGGCTTTTCTACTTCAGCTTTGATAGCTGCAGCCTTCCTAGGGTTGACCAGATGAAGCTTTTGCCTCATAGGCTTAGCATTTTTGTAGATATTAATCTCATGTTGGAAAATAGATGGATCTATACCAGGAATTTCCTCAAAAGACCAAGCGAACACATCCCTAAACTCTTTAAAGAGATCGGTATAAATTTGAATCTCTTCAGGGGAACATTCAGCTCCGATGAAGAGATTCTCAATAACGTTTGGGTTCCTAGAGATGTTCACTGGGATAGTCGGAGAAATCATAGCCATGTTCCCTTCATCAAATACCTATGTTGGTGATAAAGGGTTCAGGACTGGGTGAATAGGACCAGAAGACTTAGGACTTGGAAAACTTGACTCAACTTTGTTCAAGTCTGATAGAAAGTAAGACCGATGATGAAAATCATCCCACGGTCAATCTATGCCAGTCATAGCTTCCAGGATAGCCTCTTCAGATGGAAGAGTGGTATCTAGGCAATCCTGGGAAGAAGAAGAATTAAGTTTCCAAGTCGAGGCCACATCGCCATCCAATTCCTCTGGTGAAAGAGAAGCAGGAATGCATTCTATAGAATCAACAATGGATTTATAAGTAATCTTTGCTGCAGACATCAGAAATTCCATTCCACCCACTTTACCTTTCACTAATGTGGTAGTAGGGGAAGGTAAGGTCCAAGGATCCGAAAAACAATGAGTTTGGAAGAACTCTCTTCGAATAGGAGCCTTGGAGGATGAAATTACATTTATATGAATGGAAGGTGGTGGAATATCGAAAGTACCCATCAGAGAAGAATAAATTCCAACCCCAAGATTCTCAACAGGCGGCTTGACATTATCCACCAAAGGGATAGTTGAGTCAGTAGATGCATTCTGGTTTACAGGATAAAAATCTAGTTGGTCAATTGTGACAATCCTCCCTTCGTGAGGGAAACAAACAATACAAAACAAGGAGGACACAATAGCATCCATCTCATAAATCCAATTTTGCCCCAACAGAAGGTTGTAGTCCAAGCTTGCATCAACTATCTCAACCTCGATATTTACAGTTTTTCCCCCAACACAGATGGGCAAAGCCGAGACAATACCATGCGGCCTATGAGAATGACCATCAAACGCAGTCAGAAGAGTGGCTGATGGAACAACTGCAAGAGATCTAATTCCTTTCCAGCATGTGAGAGACATCACACACATGGAAGCACCCTCATCAACGATCGTTCAAAATATAGTGAATCTTCAATACGACGATATAATATGGAAAGCCATATGATGTGGGAGGCTCTTCTTAAAATTAGTCATATCAAATGTAATCATAAGAGATTTTTTTGGATCAACAGCCCCAATATCAGTAAGAAGAGCACTTCGTTGAGTTGGACAAGACTGGAGCACCTCAAGAGCAGACATAACACAAGGACTCTGGGCCAGATCTTCTACAACATAGTAGTTCTGAGCAGCCTTGGCATTTGGTTTAATTGTTGTATGCTTCGTAGATGCTTTTGGCATCCAAGGTATGGGCTCAACAGTTGGCTTCAGAATGTGAAGTGGTTCAGTACTATCAGGAGCACCTTTGGCCTTTGAAGACTCGGCTGTACCATAATCACGAGATCTCATAGCGATATCTGCGTGAGCACTCATCATATATATATTTGATGGAGCTTCCCCTTCCTGGGTGCCTCCAGAGGAAGACCCAGTATTTTGATTCACGCCAACAATTGATTGTTGCCCTTGGGGAAAAGGGTTTGTTAACACAACCTGGGAACTGGAAGATCCCGGCATCATAACGAACATGCAACTGAAAATGATTCAAAAACATGGTAGCCAGATCCCCGAAAGTGGAAAAACTACCCCTAGTTAACTCAATATATCACTTAGCTGCATTTCTAGTCAAGGTGCGTTGAAATAATCTCAACCTAATCGAATCATCGATTAGGGAGTTTGATGAACACCAAAGATGAAAAGTGGTGATGTGATCTGCCAGATCCTCTCCATTCTTTCCTTCAAATTTTGGAATGTCTGAAGGTATTTTGGTAGGGACCGGAGGCCTCCCTAGACTATACCGGATTGGATCATTAGTCAATTTCGACAAATCTGGCAGTTTAACGTTGCCAGAAATGGTAAACGAGGAGGAGCCTGGGAATTCCATCCCTGATAGGATGAATTTCCAACATTCTGAAAAGAGTACCCTGGATTTGATGAGGCACTAGGTTGCCAGGAAGACTTCGTAGAAAAATTTGGGCCATAGGAAAATCCTTGTGACCCAGTATTCGGAGAAGGACCCCCTCCCAACATAGAGTTACTATAAACCAGACCAGTTCCCCCCCCTGAAGTAGTGAATGAAGAAGAAACCCCCTGATAAGGGTTCCAAGCATTGGAAAAGGGAGAAAAAGCCTGATAAGCACTAGATGAAGAGAAAGTAACATTCCCTTGTTGACCAACGAGAAACTGATTCCCTGCTCCTACTGTCGTAAAGATAGAGTTCCACCCCATGAAGGTAGTAGAACTTTGACCTCCAGACCATGGATTAAAATTTTGAGTCTGGGAAGTAAAAGGAAAAGACCCTAAGGAAGGATTTGAGTGAGGAATATGTCCACTTTCAAAGGGGAACCCTTGAAAAGAAGTTGATCCACTAGCCATAGAGGAGATGGGTGCAGATGCAGTTGCAGCAGTAGAAAAGGAAAACAGAGGAATTCCATTAACGGACATTCCAAGACAAAAGGGATTAGATTGAGAAGCTTGTGCTTGGGTATAACCGGAACCAAACACAGCAGCACTAGAAGCAATCGAAGATATAGAAATAGTGCCTCCTACCTCAACTTTAGGAGGAGTCTGAATACTTGCAACACTCACAGTCGAAGTTTTGTTCCCAGTCGTGGCCATCGAAAGGTGAGAATGTGATGGATAAGGATTCTCAGGTCTCTTAGACTCAGGTCCAATGTACTCGATGATAAACAAAGAATTAGAAGAAAGAGGAGACGGAAGCAATTGAGGAGATTGAGGTACTTCCTCTACTTCTATTTCTGGAAATAAAACTCTCGAGGTGGGTGGATTACTCCTCTCAGTATTGACACCAACACCAAGACCAGCTACAGAAAATTCGATCCCTAACAAAGGATATCTCTCCGCCACGTCAGATAACACCGGGTGATAACCACCTTCTAAATTGCTCCTACGCCTTCTTGAAGAAGGCTTGGCACTCGCGGGAGACAACCCACGAAGCCTTCTCGATCGACGAATCGATCGGTCAGCCACTTTACAAGAATGATTAGACTCAAAAAAGTATAAAGCTAATCAAGCTAGGAGCAAAGAGCACTCACTAAAAAGTCCCTAAGATGCTCCAGGTGATTAGGACCGGACACCAAAATACAGGAAAGAGAAAAAAATAGGACCTCTCAAAAGCAGTCTAGGGTAATTACGACCTAGATCCATTAGTGAAGGTAACAGAGGCAGTTACGCTAACCTCCTAACAACAACCTTTGTCGGTGCAAGTACCCAAGCTTCGCAAGGGCACCCTCCAGAAGTACTGCTGGAAGTGATACAAGGTCTGCCTCAGGTACCACGAGTATTCCCCCCTGCAGTCACCTGTGTGATACCTAGGATGGGCCACTAAGGACACCAATCCGTGTTAGAAACTAGGCGGAACGGTCTTAGGCCAAGATTCAGCAGATCAGGGAGGGGGTATCTCCCTTCTCTGCCTGCACTTTCCCTCGCGCTTGACTCTCTGCAGGAGAGCTCTCCCGGTCCGCCTAACGGTGTTGGATTTTTCTCATTAATAAACTTCTATGTTTCAAAATCTGAGCGGCCTTGGAGAGTTAACTCTCCACTCACCTAATCCAAGGCCCTACAACCTAGCTAGTTGATGTATGACACTAAAAACAAAAATTGCTAGTTGTTTTTAATTTATATCGCTTATTTTAATTGGTTGTTATTTTATGTCAAGGGCATATGGAAGTGAAACCAATGATGTTTGTATGACACAACAAGAAACCAATGAAAACCAAACTATATGCAAATGCACTGATTGCCTTTCGATGAAGAGTGATTTCTACACAGGTTCTACGAGACTATATATTTTACTTTTCTTTTTAGATAACCAGACCTCACATATAGAAAACTACGAAAAAGACTAAAATGATTATGTGCACCTAATGCAAATTACTAATGGCATGTAAATTATAAGATGCAAGACTTAAGAAAGCAAAGAGAAATCTCTAATGATACCAAGGTTCAATCACTTTTTGGCAGTCCACCAGTCTAATTCCAAATTAGAAGCTCAAGGTATAAAAAACGCCAAAAATCAGACTTAATATAACAAAATGAAATCAAAAGAAGACTCCCTTCCTAATCAAGTCAAGAACCGAAGAATAAATATTTCAACAAGCCTTCAAAAAGATGAAAATAAACCATAAACCAAAACAGAAGCAATGGAAAGCAAAAATGTTTTTTGGCTTTTGAATTTTATGAAGAAAAGAGACTTCAAAAACTAAGAAAATATCAAATTACTGAGCCAAACCAACTTCGAATTTCAAGAAAAACTTCAACAAGATGCTCTAAGCCAACTGTGCTACTCTCGTTGCAGGACTTGTATGAGCAAGAGGAAGACAAGAAACTCAAAAAATGAACTCAGTACAATAGCATAAACTTGCGGCAAATTCAGACTCCAAAGAATCAAAAGAGACTCTTCGAAAATTGCAACAAGACCTAGCCAATGAAATCAAGAAAACAAAACGCAAAAAAGAGGCAAAAATCAAGATGCAAAGCAACTCATAAAGTTAGGAAAGAGCCAATGAGAAAAAGCTCTCTGTCTTGAATACTCATAATAGCCAAGAATCTTCAGATAAAGACCTCGGTGCTCAAGCCAGAATTGCAAGCACAATAAACGAAGATTTCACCAAATGGTCCAGTCTTCAGACAATCAAGAGAGAAACAAGCATAAAACCACTTTAAATACAGTCCAAAGACTTCAAAGATATCACAGGAAGTCCCCACAGGCAGACAAGACCAAAAACGCTTAAAACAAAAAAGTTTCAAAATTTACCGAAATATACGCACTTTAGTAGTTTTACAACTAGCGTGCTTACGCGATTGTTGTAAAGGCAACTCGCGTATACGCGAGTACCTTTACACAAACTAGCGTATATACGCGACTATGCAGAAGAAAAACCGTGTATAAAAGGGTAAATAAGAAAAAAATAAAAAAGGTCAAGCCTGATCAAGAGACCAGGTCTTCAGTCTAACTGAACAAAGATTTACTGAATTGGAAAAAATGATTAAAACTGTTGGAATCCTTCAAGATAGATGAAACAACCCAAAGGGAAATCACAAAAGTGTGATCCCCAACGGAGTCGCCATTTATGTTTCGGGAAATAACTCCCTAAAGCTTTTTGGGTCAACAACCTTCACAGATCAGGGACATACCATTCAAGAAGGACTCACTTAACCTATCTTTTATGCTGAAAACTAGATTTAAACAATTGTGGAACTTAGCCGAAAGTCCTAAGTTTGACGTAGATCCCGCAGGGTTCAGACCCCTAGCAACTCCTCGTGCTTTGTAACCTGGAAATCAAGAAAGAACGAACACGAAAAACATTGTTACCGATGAAATAGGTAACCTGACCTCAAAACGGGAACTCTAGCCCAAAAAGACTCAAAAAACATGAAAAAACACCCCAAAAACAAAAAAAAGTGTATTCCAAAACGCACTTGGTTTTTTTTGAAGGTCAAATTTCAACATTTCATAAAATTATGCTAAAAAAAAAATTGTTTCTTGAAAAAAGGATTGAAAAAACACCCTCAAAACAAAAACAGTTGATGCTGGAATAACAAAAAAAAAAAATCATGTCATATTTTTGACATTTTTAAAAATAGAAATAACCTTTTTTTATTTTTAAAATTCAAACATTAAAAAAAAAACCTAAAATTTAAGAAAAAAAAATAAATTTAAAAAATAAAAACAATTTAAAGCTTAAAATTTAAAAATATATAGGAATTAAAAAATAAATAAATAAATAAAAAATAAAAAAATTCAAACATTAAAAAAAAAACCTAAAATTTAAGGGAAAAAAATAAAATAAAAAATTGAAGATTAAAATTTCAAAATATATAGAAATAAAAAAATAAAAAATAAAAAAAATAAATTAAAAAATATTAAATTAAAAACAAAAAAATAAGTTAAAAAAATAAAGAAATTATAAAAAATAAAATACAGAAATTAGATTAAAAAAAAAAGAAAAAAAAAAGAAAGTTTATTAAATTTAAAAAAATAAGGTTTAAAATAAATAATTAAATTTAAAGAAATATATTAAAAAAAAACATTATTTAAATTAAAAGTAAAAAGATGAAAAATTAATTAAAAATAAAAAATGAAAAATAAAATACAATAAAAATATTAAATTTAAAAAATATATATTAAAAAATTATTTTTGATAGTTTTCTAAAAAATTTAACTGTGATTGACCTATGGAAATCGCTTTTGCAAAATAGTTCTCTAAAAATTTTAATTGTGTTTGAACAAGAATGCCCATTGCTTTTTAGTGGAAAGCATCTAAACATCACACAAACATTAAAAATAAATAAATGGAATTCCTCCATAATCTGAAGGGCATCCGCAAAAGGGCTGAAAGAAAATGAATATTTATATTATAGTTCATAAAAGTTTCGCGATCAACCAGAAATGAATCGGTGCCGTAGAATTGTTATCCACAAAACTGCAAATACGAAGAAAGGTAAAATAGATTGAAGCTGGTACTATAATATTCATTAACCATGTTTATTTTTTATTTACCAATTCAGGCATCTTTAATAGAAGATTCTTATAGAAAGTGATGCAAATGCCTATGGTAAGAAGAATAGCATTATAAATTTTGTACTCCATTTGACCGTTTTATTTTTTTTTGGTTTGATTTGCCACCATCTGACCCATTTTTTTGTTTGATTTGGGCAGAGGATTATGTTTATTAACACGTAGTGGAGAAAGAATAGAATATTTTTTTTTTTTTTTTTTTTAAGTCCACAATATTAAACTGTGAATTTATTAAAAAGGCTGTCCAGGAGGAATCTAGCCATACGCTGTCATGTATGAAGATTTATATTACAAAAATATTGAACCTCCCATATTTACGCAATCAGGAAAGCAAAAAAGAAAAGGACGTTGTCTACCGAGACGTTAAACTTTGCCCGGACGGTCGAATATCGCCGCAATCCGGCCATTCTTTTCTAAAAAAATGAAAGAAGATTATTGAGATGAGGAGGGCGAGGAAGATTAGCAGAGCGGGCAATCGAAGGAGGTGGAGGAGAACCATTAGAACGTTGCACTGAGCGTGCTATCCTTAGTCAATTGGAGCAAGTATGTCAAGGGACGACATGAAATTACTTTTAAATAATGTATTATTAGCGTGCCAACTATGCCTGGGGTTGTGGCAATTCTGTAAGCTCACCCCAGTGGGAGCACTTATACAAGGGGTAATCGGGTGGCCCGTTCGAACTGTACCCGGTTTATTCTCGCTTGCAGCCTTGTGAGGGTCGAGTTTTCAAGAGAACGAATTACTATGTGCTCCAAGCAGATATTCCCCCTGATAGGACCGAAAGCTGGAGACCTGAAGTGAATACGATGAATTACACTACTTGGGCATAGATTACCTCCTCGAGAGACCCAGTGCTTCGAGGCCGAGGAACAACGCCTCGAAGCCGAGGCCTGCACAGAACCGAGCTGGCCCTTGAACGACACCCTTGCAGAAGCCCGCATCGTCGCCTACGTTGCCCGTGTCGCCGCCGGCAGATAAAGGTAAGGAATCAATATCAAACCATTTCAGAGAATGTCTGTGATATTTGTTGAGGAACAGTGGGAGGCCGATTCCGGGAATCGACCTCCAACTATTCGTCAACAAATAATGGCAATCCACCCTGTAATATTTTTAATATTTTTTATCACTGTAATAAATTACATGGTATTGTGTTAATTATCACTGTGTTAAATTACATACAGGATCTGTGATCAATATTGGCTTTTGTAAATCACGGCCATATGTATTGCAGATACATATAAAATAGATATATACGCTCAATGTGAATGCAATCTTAAGTGTACAGTTGCCCTTTGATCCACCCTTTCGATTTCTCTATTATGTTTTCATATTTATAAATAATATGCAACAAGGAATAATGATAAACCGTATTTTACTCAGTAAGGTATAGTTTGGGTAACGTTTTAATAGGTTGATCAACTTTGTGTTTGATGTGAGTTTAGCATTGTTGAACTTTACAAAAACATTATTAAATGATACGATATGTTAAATGTAATATGATATGTTTAATTATATAATTAAATAATTTAAAGTGTAATGTATATCTTCTACTTTAATGGATAGTGATTTATAGGGTATGTATAGCCATATTAAACAATAGTAAGATACTATTTTATGTTTATTACAAAAAGTGCACATATAACTAGTGGGCAATAAAGAATATTTTTTATTTTTAATTAAAAAATATTAAAAATATAAAAAAATAAAACATTTTATTTATTTATTTATTTTTTATATTTTTAATTTTTAATATTTTTTAATTTGTAACATTTTTTTTAATTTTTAATATCTTTTAATTCGTAACATATTTATTTATTTATTTTTTAATATTTTTTTAATTTGATTATTTTGTTTTTTGTTTTTTATTTTTTAATATTTTTTTTAATTTAATGTTTTTTTTGTGTGTTTTTCTTGTTTTTTTTTTTCAAAAAATTTAAAATTATTTTTTTTTAATTCAAATTTAATTTGTTTTAATTTTTTTTTTGTTTTTTTGTTTTTTTGTTTTTTTTTTTTTAATTTAATATTTTAGATTGATTATTTTTTTAAATTTTAAATTTATTTATTAAATTGATTAAATTTTAATTTAATTAATTTTTTTTTTAATCTTTTAGTTTATTTAGTTTTTCATTTTTAAAATTTATAAATTGTTTCATTTAAAAAAAACAATAAATTTATGGATATATGTTTTTTAATTATTTCCACGTAGTTTTTTTTTTTTTTTTTTTTGGGTTAATTTTAAGATTTGTATTTTCTTTCTTATTATTGTTATTATTATTATTATTATTAATTTAAATTTTTAAATTTAAATTTTTCTTTTTTGTATTTTATTTTTTTAATCTAAATTTTAATTTTGTAATTTTAATTATTTTTGAATTTTCTATTTAATTTTTTTTTATTATATGGTTTTTTTTTTAAACTTAGAAAAAAATGTTTTTGATGTTTTTTTTTTTTTTTAATTTTTTTGGTTAATTTTTGTTTTTTTTTCTTTAAATTATGTGTTTTTTTTTCAAATTTTATCATTTCTTTTGATATAATTTTCGAATATTTTTGTTTTATTTATTTATTTTTGTTTAAATTTTTTATTTTTACGAGTTAATTTTGTTTTTTTTACATTTTTTTTGGTTTTTTTAATTGTTTTTATATATATATTTTTTATCTAAGTTTTGTGTTTTATTACCAACATGAAAATCACCACTCTAAAAGAAAGGGTTGATGCTGCATCAATACGTTTCAAAATTAGTATGAAAATCACCGCTCTAAAAAAAAAAAAAAAGTTGATGCTGCATCAATACGTTTCAAAATTAGCATGAAAATCACTAACATTTTAAAACAAATATTCATACTTCATAAATAAAAATATTAGAGTGTCAAAAATGTGCACCAAAAAAAAAAGTGGTGATTCTGCATCACCAGTTTTCAAAATCGGGTGCTTTTTATGCTACCAAAAAAAAGTAGGTAACAGTGCGGTTACCTATTTCATCGGTAACAATGTTGAAACACTAGTTGTACATCATATATTGTTCCTTGATGTCAGTATAGTTCATGTATAATATCAAATAAGCAATACCGAATGTTTAACTAACAATCTTCACACATATATAGACACATGAATATTTGGAAACAAGATGGTTCTTCTTTATTATAAATGGCATGAACAAGAATAGTAAGTGGAGAGATCACCTGAATCCTTCCACGGCCTTCGAGTAGACCGTCCTTTGGATCCATCCAGCCCTCACCTCACTAGGATTCTTCCAAGATGTGTGCACACGAGATGTCATATAAGATGATGATCATCTTCAAGGAAACAAGGATTTCTTGAATATACTTGGGAAGTGCAGGAGGCACGGGAACATCAGACTTGAAATAGGGATCCAACACAGTATAATATCTATAATTTTCTCTCTCCCTTAGGCCATACACATGAGGGGCTTTTATACTCCCTCAAAGTAGTTTTAGTAGTTGGAAACAGTTGGGCCACGGGCTGGGGTGGTTGAATTACGGGAATAACCATCACCCTACCATGAAAATAAGGAATTTATATATTTTTTAATGATTTAAATGGCATACGCGGAAAAGTACGAACGAACTCGCGTATGTACACGGAAAATTCTAAGCATAATCGCGTATGGGAATTTTAACACTGTTTTTTTATGAATTTGTTCAAGTCTGGAAGGAAAGGGTGCCTAGGGCCAAAGAGACAAACATTATTCACATGAGGGTGAAAAATGATGCTATAAAATGGTAGTCATCCTTAAACCATCACAGGTTGTAGACCTCCCTTCTTCTAGGTTTAAGGTCTCCCTCTTCAAATATGAGGGACACTTCCTCTAGCAGAAGCCCTCAGCTTCCTGCCATATTTGGAAGAGTTCTGGAAATTGCACTAAGCATTCCAGTGTTGGTGGTCATCCTTAAACCACCTCTTTATGCCAACATTTCAGAGAGTTGATTCAGCCTAAGTGCTGCCATGCATACTTTGCAGATTTGTATTACAACTCTTTTCTTGGACTCACACATAACCCTTTGGATTAAGGGGGGAATGTTGGACACATAATCCTCTATGGGTAGGTGTGGAAGCCGAATGGAAAAAAGGAGTCTAAGTTACCTTGTGATGTGGAATCTAAGGGTCACACCAATGTAATATAAATGTACATCTATGGTGAATAATAAGACAACTCACACTTATCCTTCAGTTCTGTCTTGTGTGTTTATTGTCGTGTGTGTTTACAACACCTGTGTTTAACAGCCTTCAAAGGTGGGATTTCTCTTTTTGTTGGCTTGATCATGTCATATCCGTAAGCTAAATATTTGTGCCCATATTTTCCACACTTGAAACAACGGTTATCCAACAAAATTTGTTTTCTTGCTAAAAATTTACATTCTTTAGCACGATGACCATAATGATTGTAGGAAAAACAATACCCATAAAATAAACTTGGATATCTTGTGTTTTTTTTTGTTGTACCATGAATGCTTGGTTTCTTTCTTACCTTCTAGAACTGCTACATGTTTTGATTATGATCTCCTTTTCTTTGCTTCTGCTGATAATTTATTTTCTTCTTTTTCTTCCTTTAATGATGTTGCTTCCTAGAAGCTTGACTGACTTTAGAGGTGGTGGAATTTTTATTTTTTGCTACATGGTTGTCCTCCACTTCCTCTTTTTCTTTCATAAGTAATGATTCTTCTTCAAAACCAAATCTAGTTTTAATAAGTGGAGATATTTTACTGATGAGGATTTCATCCAAAAATATCAGTGCTTTTCTCCAACTTTAGAAATTGAGATAGCTCATTAGTTTCATTTTCAAGCTCACATCTCAAAGAGGCTAGTTCAACCTCTAATATTGCACAATATACCTCCCCGTCTTGAAATTGATTTGATAATCTCTCATTTCCCTTGATTTCTTCATCATTTTGTCCTTTTAAATCAATGATGGGCATGTCATTACTCTCGTGGTTTCTCTCACTATCTCCTTGAGAGAAAATTGTCATTTGCTAATGCTATGAATGTGGAATTATTTTCATCATTATCTTTCTATTTAATAATGTAATGGGATTTTTCAAGAATTTCATAATCTTGAATCCTTTCTTTTCCATACAAACTATGCAACTTGTCCATGATCTCTTTTGTAGTTTTGAAGTGTCTCACTTTTGCTACATCATGATTTGGAAATCCATTCAAAATGATCTTCTTGTCTTTCTCATTAAATTAATCCTGAGTACCATATTCAATTGAGAACAAAATATTCACATCTAAAGTTAAAATATATGCTTCAAATTTTACCTTCTAAAGCATGTAATCAAATCCATGTAGAAAAGAGGCTCCATTTGTTCAAATCTTCCCTGGTTACCCATGATCTACCTTCCGACGGTGAAGATGCACTAGAAGGAACTGTGCTCTGATACCAATTGTTGGAAGCAATATCACTACTGAGAGAAGGGGGGGGGGGGGGGGGGGTGAATGAGTGTTGATAACAATTTCACAATAATAAAAAAATTTCTCCATTAAATTAATCAATTCATTACTTAACTTAACAAATAAGCATTAGATCTAAACTTGAAACTTCAACTCGAATCAGCACATGAGATCCATAATCATAAGAAATAAACATGCACAATTAAACACAAGCATCACATCACATAGGAAGACAGGATATGTCGTGGAAAATCCCCCTCCGGGGAAAGTACTACCCTTGTTGTTGTTGTGTTTCTCAATATATTTTATTACCTGTCAAGCAAATAGTACAATATGGAAACTATCTGAAAGGAACTATGATCTCCATCTACGACTCTAAAACACCCATATGATCAACAAGCATTACCCAAAACCCATTGGAATTATGAAAAAATTTGTTCTCAATCCTTGTTTTCCCATAACACCCACACCACTTCTCTATCTCGTTCAACTTTCATGAATTTTCAAACTAGAACCCTTGAGATGCTCAACATGAACATCACAAGAGTAATATATTCATAACACATAATAAAAAAATTTCAATACAAAACATCAATCATAGAATAAATCTCAAATCATAACCCTCTCTCACATTAATGCATCATCCTCAACTCACATAGCCTCAATACATTTTCTACAAACAAACTAGATACAAAAACTCAATGAAGCAATAACAATCATATAAAAACATGAAACACTATTGCATCCAATCTATCACAATCATATCAGCAACACATATAACACCAATTGAAAATTATGCCCCTACAATCACAAATGCATTAGAAAACTCCAGTCTTCAGTCATGCATACTTTTGTCTCTGCTATAGCTATACCTCCATGCACATTCTCCTACATCAAATTCACACTCCTCACCAATGGCTCTCCAAAACACTATGAAAATTTTCTCACACAAGAGAACCAACCAAATGAGCAACCGTTCTCTGCATATTTGTAGTTTCTGAAGATAATTAAATCAATTAATTCCAATCCCATAGTGGAGCTTTTTTCAGATGATGGAACTGTCCGGTTCAATACTTCTTGAATAAATCAAGCCACTAAATTCATTTGCTAATTAATATTCTATTTTTATCATCTTCTAGAAGCACAATAACATTTTTCTGACCTTTACATGAAGAGTATTGATCAAGATGTTATGGCCTAAATCTACCTCGGGCTAAGAAAAGCAGAATCTAGGGTAGCATCAAACCACGCTTAATCTGGTAGCTAGCCCTACCAGATCGGGAGAGGGCTCTCTCCTGGTCAATCTCAGCAAAAAATGATTAGTGAGGCTTGAGATGACTTGAATGAAGGCTGATTTTAGGCTAGGTATATATGCAAAAGGGTTTGATTTGATTTTAAGGGTGTTTTGTTGGATCAAATGGAAGGCAGATTTTGGGTCTGGGGAATGAGGCCTAGTTTTGCAGAGATCTGAATGGGGCAAGGTAGGCACTTGATTTGACACTTTCAATTTGAAGAAAATGGAGAGTTGAGAAACGTGAAGAGTTGAAGAGGGCAAGAAACCTTCAAGGGTCCTCTCCAAACAGCTGAAAATATAGAAAATTAAACAAACCCTAGGTAGAGCACTGCAAATTCTAATGAATTCTACCTTTATCCTTGTTTGTTTAACTTAAGAAGAAATAAGAAGAAAAATGGTATACATAAAACACCAGTAGACTTACATTTACAGAGAGAAACACATTATCAAACCAAAATACCACAATAATCCCATAGAGTGTTGCAAACCCTGGTCTATTCCTTGCCAAACTGCAGAGATGAATGTACAATGATGCTCAAAGCATTCCCAAAAGTCCAACCATGTTAATGATTGAAAAACCACAAGATATAGACAAACAACCACTCATCCTAGATTCTAGATTTCAAGCTCATGAGTTTAGGAGCTGCTCCAACAAAATCTAAACTGAGAAATAGAAAGTAGGTAGTGGAACAACTTGCCTCTATAAACTAGGAAACTGATTCATTTAGTTTCAATTCACCTTTTGATGGATGAATCTACCTCCATGAGTGAAAATTTTAAAAAATTACATCAATATCCATCAAATTACATCATTATTTTGACATTTAGAAGTAAGAAAGTCAAACTGTTAAAAACTAGGCAAAAAACAGGGTTACTGAGTCAAAAATAGGCAAAATCCTCCAATGCGCCGCGCCTGATTTCTCTATGCATCATGCCAGTTTGCAGCTGATTTTGGAGGCCTTCCCGGTGTCCAAATTCTCTCCAAGTGGGCTTTTTGGAAAGTTCTACCTATCTACTTTCCAACACAAGTGGAATTTCTGAATTTGGTCTTCATTTTCCCCTCCAAAACTGATTTCTCCCAACACTGCTTCCTGTGTGTCAAAAAAGGGGCAGAAAGGTCATTTTTGGGGTGTTTTTTACCCTTCTGGAAGCCCAAAACCTGTCAATTTTTTTTTCCATAGGTAGGCATGCATATTTTTCCATGAAAAATCCAAAAATGCTGAGTTTTCATCAAAAGGAGCCCCCAATCATAAGCGCGCACCAAGTGGCGTGGCGCATAGAGCTGAAAAGTCTGTTTTTAGGCCCAAAATTTTCAAAAATGAAAAAAGTGTCCCAAATTTTTTGAAATTTGGGCTGAGTGTCCTCCATTATGTGCTATGCTGGGCCAAGGAAGCCTCGGCCAAGATTTGAAGTCTATCATGCCTTTTCCGATGCTTTGATGCCCTCTTCAACTTGGCCTTCAAAATTTTGATTCTTGCTTTACAAACATGATTTCTCGCCCAATAATGATTGGCCATGTGCCTCAAAATGTTCTTTTCCTTGTTGACATTCTCCAACATCTTTTCCAAATGAATATTTACCCTTTCAAGCCAAGTTTCACGATCATCCTCAATCTCCTGCTCAAGTGATGTCATCTCGGTTTTGCTCCTTTGGGCAGCTTGTCGGTTCTCACGTATGTTTTGCAACTCCATGATGGTTTGCTGATCCTCTAGCTTTTTGTTTCTCTGCTCAAGGTAGTTTATTATCCACTGGGATCTTTGCAATTTGAGGGAAAAAGTATCTATCTCCGCCTTCTGCTCCTAAATGATCTCTCTAAACTTTGAGCTTTGTGAGCCCAAATCAGTGTCATCATCCTGAATGAGGATGAAATCTATCTCCTGCTCTCCTGAAGGCCCCTCATCATGTATTGGACTCTTACCCTTGTCTTGTATTGTACTGCTACTGAAGGAAGTGAGACCCCTTCTGCCCTAGTTGGAGATAATACTCGCTTGGCTGCTGCAAACAACCCTCTAGTGCCCCTCTGATAAGTGACAAACACCGGCACACTAGTGGTCTGTGTCTCATGACCCTCATACTGATTTGAAGGTTCACCTACCTCATGAAAAGCCTCTGGAGGTACCTGAGGGGCTGTGAAGAAATCATGAGAAATGAAATCCTCCCATGAAATTTCCTGCAAACCAAGTTGATGCAGAACCACAATTTTGATGAGTGCAAAATGATAGATACTGTTATATTGCTGCTCAGGAGTTTTCCTTTGCACTAGGGTGGTCATCTTCTCAATATTTCGGCACATGAAGTAGGGGAGGTTCATCATTCTCACCCTGGTAAAGTGCATCAGCAATCTGATGTGATAGGCATATAAGTGAGAAAACCGGCCCTCACAGTTGAAATATTTGATAATGAGCTTCATTAGAGGAGCATATGAATCTTTTAGGAACCGAAAGGGAAAAACTCTGCTGAGTTGTCTCAAAAAACCGGGCTTGATGTATGGCTCATAGTGTTCCCTGTCAACTTGCTACCTTTTGTTCCATTTCTCTCTGACATTTTGAATACCGGTTGCTAGGGAGATAGATTCAGGTGTCAAAGTGAATGTCACACCTGCAAGAGTGACTTGGCCATTATGTAGATGAAGAACAAACAATCTGGCCAACTCATGATGATGCTGGACTCTAGCAACCATCTCACAAAACTGATAACAAGACTGTTGTTGGAAACATGTAATAGCAAGAGGGCAGGCCTGCAGCTCAGCAAGTGAAGTAGGCTCTTCCCTAACATGTTTACCACTCTTGTGGGGTCTCCTTGGTGCATGCAATTCGGTTGTAGAGTCATTGTCTCGGTCATAGGAGGAATTTGTCTCCATGTTTGCCAAAGTCTGTGTTGTCTTAAATGAGTATGAAGAGTTTAGGTGTCTTTGGTTTTTTGCTGCCAAATGTATGAAAATATGTGAGGGACTATGGAGGGAGAGGGTAAGGGGAATGTTAGGAATATTGCCAATTGGAATTTGGGGAATTGAGGGATTTTAGGGACAGTCTCTAAGCTTTTGGATAGTAATTTGGGTTTGGGAATTTTGTAGATGGAAATTGGGATAGGGAATGAGTGAATTTAGGGATATGGGGAATAGGGAAATGGGTTGATGAAACTTAGAAAAACAGTGAAGAACTAAAGGATGTGGGAGTGATGGCACAAATAACCAATGTATAAACCCTAAGGAAACATTTCTTTATCAATGAAATAGGGTTTGAATTTTTTTAATTAAATCCTCATACACATCATAAGACACACGTTTTATGGCGTTGGAGGGATTTCTTAACTTACTTTGGACCGGAGACAGTTGAGCAAATTTGAAGTTTTGATGAAATCGTGGTAAAAATGCTTTGCGGCCCTACGCACTATGCCACAAACCCAACGCGCCACGCAGGCTCTATGCGTCGCGCTGGTGTATTTTCTCCACTGTGGAGGTCGACCCAATGCATCACGCTAGTCCAATGCGCTGTGCTACTTAGCCAATGCGCCGCGCCCCTCAAACTTGCACGAATTTGCTGCAATTTCACTCTCTTTGTTCAACACGACCCTTTCTTGCTCACTCTCTATTATTGGAATACAAATGAGCCCTTTGAAACATAAAAATGACTTATATACCAAAGGATTTTAATTTTTCATTCCAAAAACCCAGTTTTGTAATGTTACCTTTGACACTTTTTTTTAAACTCAGTTTTAGGCAGTTTGCTTCATTTTGCCTCTAACTAACTGAATGATTTGCTTCTTGTTTGCCTTGCAGGGTTGTTGAAGTTTGACAAGGTGACTATGGTTGCCATTGAATTTATTTACACATGATAGAACTTGAAATTACATCAAAATTATACAAATGAAGGTAAAATACTCAATTTTTCTCAAAACAGAGTTTTGAGAAAAAATACATTTTTAAGTATATGATGATGAAATTTTTATTACTGGAAATTTATTCAACCTCCTCATGGGCCTGCTGACTGTTATTAGAAATTTTGAAGACCTTATTGATGAAATCCTAGACCTAATGAGACTGAAAACCTAAAAAATGACTCTTAGAAATTTAGGGACAAAAAGTGAGTGCAGATGATCTAGATGAAAGGAAATGGGCCAGCAGGTAAAGGACATGAGGGAAAATGTATAAAAATCCACTACCGTCAGATGATCCATGCTCCTAATGGAATGCAGCTGACTGAGTGAGACACCTAATATGCAATGCAACAAGAGAATTTTGATCACTAACGAAGGGATGAAGATACTGACACTAACACAAGACAATCCGAAAAAACAAATAAACACCTAATGAGCATGATGAATGCAGAGAAATTTTAACTCAAAGTCTTGGTCGCTCCCATAAAATAGGCTCCATGTGACTGGAACTCCTCAGTCACTCCCATAGGCCTGCCTACCAGTGACTGGAGCTTTTTAGTCTCTCCCAGAGTCTTGGCTCCATGCGACTAGGGAAAAGGATGTAATAAAACTCAATCAAATCACCTCATAAACTAACAAAACTTGCTCCATTGCTTGATCGTCATCAATAAGTCCTCTGGAAGCCACTGGAGCTAATGGAACTCCAAAAATCCATTGTAACAACTCCATCATCATCACAAGTCAAACTAGGTTGACGTGAATTACATCCATCGACTGCTCCAACACTCAAGCCATCAAGCTTCACTACAACTACTCCAATATCTACAACCATCAATGATAGATCATACAACTGATAATACAAGTTGAAACCCATCCATACACACACCTAGTACCATAAACATGACTTGAAAGTCTCTAATACTATCAACTAGGTGTAGTAGCTCCACATCCTTCCAATGCATCCATACACAAGCTAACAACCTACACTAACCATCAAGCTAAGGTCTGCAACCAATGCATCAACCAAGTACCTCTACAACACATGATATCAAGAACTCATGGCATCAAGTTGACATCAATGCCAACGATCAACCATTGCATCACAACATCAATGCCAACATTAATACCCTTTTTGTTTTCTTCCTTCCTTTGTCTTCCCCCTTTTAATCTTAATGTTACTGTTGCATCTTCTAATTCATCTCACTCATTTTTGTTTTCCTTATAATACTATTATTACTCCAAATGTTTTTTTTTTTTTTTTTTAAGTTGGGTGGATCTTTCTATAACCAAAATATATGTACATTAGTATTTCATGTTCTACTATACTTCTTCCTGACAGGTGGGCTCAACCTGCCCACTGGGAAACCAAATCATTTTTCCACTTTTCTGTAGAATAAAAAGTCCAAAATTTAAACAATACAAACCTCAAAAGAACAACTAAGGACTCTATAAAACTATCATAATAGATAATACTAGACACTAAATGATCCATATTGGATCATTATATTGTTTTCCATTCATATCAATGCTTCTAGAGTGGAAAATTTGGAGGAATTAACTTTTAGGACCATTCTTAGCAGTGGGACCCAATTTGGAAAATTGGTGTATGAAACATTTTGAGATAATTTTGAGGCATAAAATGACGTTTTTTATGGGGTAAAACTTTTCCACTTTGGCTCAACAAATTTTTCCCTATTATACACATAAATACCTTTCCAACGGCACAATAATCACGTCAATTAGAGTCTGTATACGCAATTTATGCCACTTAGAAGTTGAGCTTCATGTTTTCACCACCATAATACGAGAGGATGCCACGTCAACCCCCATTATTCATGGAAAATGGGCTAGCCACATGAATATGATGTAGAAGAGTCTATATTGTAACTCTGGTTTAGATTTGAGGCAATTAAACCTAACCAATAGTAGGCTATCGAGCTATGTTATAATGTGGCCGCTAGGAGGAAAACAAGTTCCAATCTTTCTAGTGCCTTTGTTCCATAGATGAGAAAAATTAACCAAGAGAGATAGGAGGTAGAGCACATAAGGAGGATTCGTGCGTTGTAGTAAACTGTAGGCCAGAGCCCTTACTTCTTTATACTCACAACCATATTTCCATTCAAAGAAAGAGAGCGGAGTCACCTCACCTTCCAGCTCGGTTTTTATCCCAAAGGTTTTCCCAAGTGTGGGTAATTTAATTATTAGTTAAATTATTTTTTCATTAAAATTTCAAAACTGGGGTTCGTGAACTTGCGAAGCATACTTGCACTATATGTTCTAGGCAATTGACTTTCAATTTAAAAAAAAAAATGAAAATTGGAAAGATGCAAAAATGTAATGAAAATCTATCTATGACTAATTGCACCTTTTCTTTTCCAATTCAAACTCAAGACTTGGAAATTAATTCAAAGAGAAATTTTTCTAAAGAAAGGAATTCAAGATATATTCTAACAATGGAAACCTCTATTCTAGTGAACTTGAAAGACAAGATTATTCTATGAACTTGAAAAGCAAGATTACTCTATTTTGTTTTGAAAATAAATTCAATCTAATAAACATGGAAATGAAACTAAATCTATCAATTATGAAAGTAAAGCTAATATAAAGACTATACAGATTGTAAATGGAAATCAAAGAGAATTCAAAACTTCAAAGAAAGCATTAGAGAATTACTAGTGTGTGCATCTTGACTAGAGACAACCATTTCTATCTAATGTGACAAATAAAGAAAGTAACAAAACTAAAGCTAATATGGAAAAAAATTCAAAGTAAATGTTTTTGAAGTTTTCAATTTAATATTGAGCACTCAACCTGCTGCAAACAAAACGAAAGTAAGTCAATTGTGCTTGAAAATAGATCAGTAAACATCTAATCATTTGAAAGTTAAATTGAAATGAACGTTGAAGGAAAAAAAAATGAAAGAAAAACTATGTTATCTCACAACTCCACAAGGGGTCCTCCTGGTGAACATGAGAAATTATAAACTCAGAGCACTTGATTTAAATCACCAATCACATTCAGAATTGCTCCATAATAGAGATTGCATTTAGTGAAGAAAAAAAATAGTGTTTTTATCATTCAAATAAAAACAACAATTACAAATTAAGATTATCATTGACATATCCTTCTCTTCTCATAAAACATAATGCAATTTATAGAGAGTTGAGGCAATTAACAAACTTATAATTCTATTGCTTGAGTTATGGTCAAAAGATATATGTGAATCAGTTTGATAATAAAATCCAATCTTATTTTGATGGATCCTTGGATCAAAGATCAAACCATATCTAAATAGTATGATCTCCCTTACATGAATTTTTTGAATCCTAACACATTCCAAATTATTTTGCTTGATTGGGCGTTGATTTACACATTAGCATATTTGTTGCTAATGTAATCTTGAAAATAGGGGTTCAAAGAACAAGTCAAATATCCTAAGTAGTAACAAATTTGAGGAAACCGCCCATGATGAGCCTAAGGAGGCTTGTGCTAAAGAAAACCTATGTTTTCACTTTCCAAAATTCATTTTCATTTTCTCATAAACTGCATTCGAAGTTGACTGGTCAAAAATACTACATTTTTCCTTTTATCTCTTGCTAGAAGTTCACATGTGCGAATTGGGTGGACTTTGACCAACACAAATCCATATTGGAGCTTTTAGAAACCAATTTCAAGTGTCGTATTTCCTTCCAAAGTGGTGCTACTAGCTCGATCACGGAGATGGATACACAAACTTACTAAGCTACATAAACCTGAAGTAGCCAAATTGTCATTAGTACAACCATGCATAATTCTCCTTAATCTACCAAAAATAAAGGAAAATCAATTTTAATTAACCACTTAGGAATATAAAGGCACATCATGATACTTTGTGAATAATTACGGTAAGAATAGTGTTAAGTGAGTGATATGGTGCAATGAATGGTTGGAAGTAATGGTTTGATGAGTGAAAAAGACAGTGAGAATGATGACAAATTAGTGAGCCAACACCAGGTCATATAGTGTGAAAAATGTGTTTGTGAGCTTTTATTTTTCCGTTCTCTATTTTATGCATTATTTTAATTCACAATCATACATTATTAACAATCATATATTATTAATAGAAAAAAATAGGGTTGTTTTTTCGCTGCCTCGCAGTCTGAGCTTTGACCTAGGCGCCCGCCGTTCGGCTCCTCGCCTCTGTGGCCTCTGGCTCGGCCTGGGCTTTTAGCTGGCCTCCTGTCTCTCTATGGGCTGCTGTCGTCCCCGGTGGGCTCCGGGGCCGTTTGGAGTAGCGGGTTTTGTACGCTTCTGTGCGTTGGGGTGCATTGAGGCGTTGCATCTCTGCGCAACGTTGTCCCTTTGTTCCAGATCGAGGCTTAGTCGGGGCCTCCTTTCCTGTTCGTCCTAATCAATGATGACCTGAGGGACGTGGTTATATTCGCGGGCTTTTGTGGTCATTGCGGCTATGGAGCCACCTCCGCCGCCCCCCATCACAGACGCTGTTGCCTTCCTCAAGCTCCTGGAATCCCTGCCGAAGAAAAAAATCTCAGAGACAGCTAAGTTTGTGAAACGTGTGGAGGATATCCCTTAGATATCTCTCCCTCCCGATGGCCCGATGAAGGTCGCCCTATCTTTGGCGGAGCGGGCCTTGGTTGGACAGTTCACGGGCCTCTGGCCCTCTCCCAAAACGACGGAAAGTTGGGTTGCTCGAAACTGGGCACCGCTGATCAAAGAGAGAGTTACCTCGTACTTCCTAGGTAAGGGCTTCTTTTTGTTTGAGTTCTCTGACAAAGATGATAAGGATATAATCTTTCGAAATGGCCCCTACTTCATGGGGCCTCAGGGGCTATATTTGAACAAGTGGATGCCCGACTTTGACCCTGCAGTCGATGTGCCCACTGCGGTTCCCGTGTGGGTTAGGCTACCTAATCTGCATGTTCATTGCTGGAATGGGGAGTCTCTAAATCATATTGGAAACACCTTAGGCAAGTATATTGATCGAGCAAGTAACAAAGATCAATTCGACTGTGCGAGAATCTGTGTTGAAGTAGACTTGGAGATTGGATTGCCCGAGGCGATTAAGATCAGGGTTGGAAGCTGGACTCATTTGCAGAAGCTGGATTATGAGCAGCTTCCGTTCAAGTGTCGGAAATGCCATGTTTATGGCCACTTTGCCCGAAGCTGCCCAAAAAATTGTGAAGCGGAGAAAGGTAAGGTGGAAGGATGGACACAGGTTAAAAGATCTAAAAATGCTCACAGAGGCCCTCGCACTGGAAATACAAATGGCAACGGCTCTCAGGCAGCCCCTAGAAACCAGACACCAATCTTGGAAGAGCAAGGCAATAAATTTGTGCAGTTAAGCTCTGTTATAGAAGGCTCACAAGAACCGGAGAAGCAGAAGGACGACTCAATCCCCATAGAGTCCCCCTTTGGAACAAAGAATGTGGATAGCAATGAAGACAGATCAAAAGAAGTCCTCATAGAAGAGACAGAGGAAGGGCAAGATTCGGATGATACAGAAGAAGAAGGAGAAATAGGGATTTCACAAACCTCAGCCAGAAGGTCTCTAAGAGGCCGGAAAACTGCTCGGGAAAAAAGAGAGCAAGAGACTTACAAGGATAAACTTCAGGGAAGCCAACCTACCCTCGAGAAACTCTTGGAAAACACTCCGAAGAAGAATAGAAATCAGTCACAGAGCTCTAGAGGAGCTCACCACCCAAAAGGTAAGTGATGAGGATCGTCTCCTGGAACTGTAGGGGGTTGGGGAGCAGAATTAAAGAAGAAGCATTGAGAAGTCTGAAGCGAACTGAATCCCCAGATATACTCCTAATCCAGGAGACTAAGATGGAGGAAACTTCCTTTCTCCAGATCGGGAAAAAACTGTGGAAGAATAGTGATGGTCAAGCTGTCTCAGCTCGAGGTGCCTCAGGCGGTCTAGGCACTATCTGGGATGCCAATAAATTTATAAGGATCAAAGAAGCTAATAGTATTCATTGGCTGTTCACAAAGCTTCGTCATGTGGAATCTGAGTTGACTCTTTCAATCCTTAATGTTTATTCTCCTGTCAACGTAGGGGAGAAAAAAATATGTTGGGAAACTATTAAAAGTCTGGCTGAGTCCGAAGTCCTGGATAATATTATAATAGCAGGTGACCTCAATCTCACCTTATCCTCGGCAGAAAAACGTGGTGGATGCATAGTAAGAGACCCAGTGCAGGAATGGGTTGAAGAGCTGATACATGATTGGGACCTGATCGATGTTAAACCACTGACCGGCAAGTTCACATGGACAAACAAAAGAATCGGCCCGGGCCATATCGCCGCAAGGTTAGACAGGTTCCTCGTCCATAGCTCTTTTCTTCTTCATGGTTTTGAGTCTAGAATGCATATATTGCCTTGTATTATTTCTGATCGTCGCCCTATAAAACTTGAGTTGGTTGCACACTCGAACCAAGGTCCCATTCCCTTTAAATTCTGCTCTCACTGGACCAAGGAACAGACTTTCATGCCCCTGATAAAAGCGACTTGGAATATCCCTGTTAAAGGCTCACCATTTTTTGTATGGGAGGAGAAATTAAGGAGAGTAAAAGCGGCTTTAAAAGACTGGGTTAGGACCTTACCCAATCCGGCTGTGGAAAGGAAATTGATTCAGGAACGGTTGGAGAAACACCAACTGGTTTTGGAAAATTTCGAGATCACCAGAGATAATCTTGAAGAGGAGGCTTCTCTGCAGCACTTGTTCCTCAAGGCTAGCTTGGCAGAGGAAGCCCACTGGAGATTGAAATCCCATAGCCTCTGGCTCAAGGCGGGAGATAGGAATACTTCATTCTTTCACAAGCAAGCCCAGGCTCGAAACTGCCGCAACTCCATCTCTGAAATCTCAGCTGACACCACTACGTATAGAGACATTCATAATATCAAATCTGCTGCCTTCACTCACTTCAAAAACCTATATTCCGAAGATGAGGCCTTGGAGCTGGATCCGAGTCTTGTGAACGAGGTTCCATCTCTGATAATTGACAGTCAGAACCATTTCCTGGAAGCTGAGATTGTCAATAATGAAATAAAAAGCGCTCTTTTTGCTATGGAACCGGATAAGGCCCCGGGACCCGATGGGTTTACAGCTAGTTTCTTGCAATCCTGCTGGCCCATAGTGGAGAAGGATTTGTGTATAATTATTAGGAAATCCCAAGGGTGCCAGAAAATCGGAGGTAGCACTAATTCAGCCTTCTTGGCTCTCATACCCAAGGAAAAAGGAGCCAACTCCTTCAGCAGATTTCGTCCCATCTCTCTCTGCAATATAGGCTATAAGTTGATCACGAAAGTTATTGCCAACAGATTAAAATCCATCCTCCCTGGCATCATCCCTGAGAATCAAGGAGGCTTTATTCAGGGAAGACAGATCGTGGATAACTTCATTTTGGTCCAAGAGGCAATCCACTCCAGTGTGGTTCGCAAAGAGAAAGGTATGGCAGTCAAGTTAGACCTGGAAAGCGCTTTCGACAGAGTAAGACATAGTTTCCTGTTGGAGGTTTTGCAAAAATATGGGTTTGGTTCCAAATTCATAAATTGGATAAAAGCCTGTATCAGCGAGCCTTGGATCACCCCTCTGGTGAACGGCAGATCCACTGAATTCTTCAAAGCTTCTCGAGGTTTGAGGCAAGGGTGTCCTTTATCCCCCCTCTTCTTTGTCCTCCAAGCCTCTGTCCTCAGTTTCCTTTTGAACAAAAAACTTCAGGATCAATAATTATTGGGCCTGAGCATCGCTAGAGGTGTTCAGAACATAAATCATGCTTTGTTCGCAGAAGATTCCCTCTTGCTGGGTGCTGCCTCAGTGCCCTCAGCTAGAAGATTTAAAGAGGTGATCGATGTTTATTGTCATGAATCTGGAAGTAGTCTCAACAAAGGTAAGTGTCAAATATTCTGCTGGAACACTCCTGCTACCACGCTTCATGCCATCTCCAGCTGCTTAGGCTTCGCTGCTTCCTCATCCTGGACATCATTCAAATATTTGGGCCTCCCTATTTTCCATAAAAGTGCTGCTAGTAGAGATTGGTTACCCCTGTTGGACAAGTTTGAAGCTAAGATTCGTGCCTGGGGCTTCAATTGGCTAAATCTGGCTGGGAAGTCGGTTCTTATTAAAGCTGTATTAAATAGCCTCCCCATCTTTCAATTTGCAGTTCTGCTGGCCCCTGCTGGAATAATAAAGAAAATGGAGGACCTGACTAGAAAATTATTTTGGAAAGGCGGGAAGGACAATGCTAAGAAAATTCCTTTAATAAGCTGGGCCACAATTGCCATGCCCAGACTGGAAGGAGGACTAAATTTTAAGAATCTTAGCCTTCAGAATGTTGCTTTGGGAGCAAAACTGATCTGGAGGATTATTGCCCCCCAACCGGGGTGGGCGCAGCGTGCCTTGTGGAAGAAATATTTCCGTGGCAAGAGAACAAGGTGCTTGGAACAGTCCATAGCCAAATCCAGCTCGGTTATCCAAAAGCTATGTGCAAAATCCGCCTCCCTCATCAGTCATTATGCTCATTGGATACCAGGTAATGGCAAGCAAATTCGCATCTGGGAGGATCGGATAATGGGATGTGAACCCTTGGAGGATGATCGCTCTCTTCACTTGTTGAAAGACTGGATGCATAGAGCCGGTTACTTCACTCTGTGGGATATTTCTATCTGGGACAACGGAATTTGGCATAGTTGGCTCAACTTTGAGGTGCCTCTGAACCTGTCTAGCGAGCTGGCCACTTTCTTAGATCACTTACACGGTAAGGCTCCCCTGCGCTGTAGAAAAATGGATGTTCGTGGATGGGGACCGTCTCCTGGACACTACACCGTCTCAAAGGGCTACAGGCAGATCATTTCAATCCCTCACGTCCCTCCAGATCCGAATTCTTGGAAAGGAATTTGGTTTCATCCATCGCCGCCTAAAATAGATCATTTCTGTTGGCTCCTATGCCACCAGAGGATTTTAACAAAGGACAGAATACGGAAAAGAGGATTAGTTGGTCCCTCCCGTTGCTCGATGTGTAAAGAAAGCGCCGAATCTGCTGCACATATGATGCTCCACTGTAATTTTGTGAAGAACTTATGGGCTAAAGCCTTAGGCCCTTGGACTCAAGACTTCGCCCTTCCAAATTGCATACCGGATTTGTTCTCTTGCTGGCTGCGCTCTTATCCCGGAGGCTCTCCCCAGAATTCGCACCTCAAGCATGCTTGGTGCGTCCTTCCTAAATTAATTAGCTGGCATACCTGGTTGGAAAGAAATCGGAGGATTTTCAGCGATAAGAGGTGTGATCACAAGATTATCTTGATCAAAATCAAATCCCAGCTTAAAGAATGTGTAGGCGATCATCTTGATGGGATTGGCTTGAGGGAGCACGATTCTGTTTGGAGTGAGCATCTTGATCTACATTTCTATGTTGCTGAAAGGCCCCTCATCCCCCTTCACGACTGGCAGATCAGATTAAACGCATCAGATTTCATGTCCTTCTGCTCAAGGAATGCGCACAGCACTCTTTCCTTTGACGGCGCAGCGAAAGGAAACCCAGGCAGATCTGGAGCAGGTGGTGTGGTCAAAACAGCTGATGGAGGCATTGTTCTCAGATACGCCTGGGGTGTGGGCTACAACACCAGCATCCAGGCTGAAGCCCTGGCACTTCTTTAAGGCCTCAAACAACTAAAATCGCTTGGCATTCTAGAGGCTTCGGTGTTTGGAGATTCCCAGACCATCATTAAAACCATGGTTGACAATGCTTCCCCCTCAGATCTAAGACTGTCTAGATTGATCAGAAGAATAAAAACTCTGTCTAACTCTTTTAAGTGCTTAAACTTATATCATATTAAGAGAGACAATAATCAAGATGTTGATGCTGAGGCTAATAAAGCGGTCATCCTCCCTCTCGGAGTCATCGTCAGAGATGGAGTTGAAAGTTGGGATCCCATACCTTAATTGACTGATCAATGTATTACAGCCTTTTTTTGAAGCAGTTTGTCTGCATTTTTAAAGGGGGGAAGATTGAGGCGGTGGTTCGAAAAATAGAATGTAAAAATCTCCGGGGGTACAAAGAAAAAGAGGCAATGGACGGGTCAGGGAGACAGCTGGTCTTGACTCATCAATATGTACCTAGTTTTGAGGCATTGAGCCAGAATTAATATATCTCTCTACCCGTTTCTGTTAAAAAAAAAAAAATCATATATTATTAACAATCATTGTGATTTGTAGTAGCATGCGAGCTACACGTCTTACTTCTTTGTACTCGCAACCATATTTCCATTTAGAGAAAGAGAGCAGAGCAACCTAACCTTCCAACTGGGTTTTTCTTCCGGAAGGGTTTCCAAGGTCATATCATGTGTCAAATGTGTTTGTGATATTTTATTTTGTCGTTCAATATTTTCTGCATAATTACAGTTCGCTTGCATATGTTATTAGCAGTAATTTACATATCTATAAATCTAAACAGATAAAATTGTAATAATGCATATTTTGGAACTTCTAATTATAATTTCATCATATTTATTGTGAAGAACTAGCCAATGGAATATCCATAGAAGTTTACAGATCACTAACATCAATATTTATCAGTCAAAAGAGTTGATAAAATCCAAATTTTGTACACTAGAACCTTGTGGTGTTGGTTACTATGCTAGGCAAGGAATATGCCTCTCAATCCTTGCTAGGCGAGAATCTATTTTCTCCATGTGGAATTCCATATTGCATTGTTCCCATTCACATCTTCCAGGTGGGTGAATATACCATATTGATCATCCTGTTGTTCCATGAGGATCCTTCCCATTTAAGTCTTGATTTTCCAATATAAACACAAAACATGAAGATATTTTTTGCGTCAACCTCTAGTATAGCCCAAATATGTAACTAATTGACCAAATTCCTCCAATAATGTAGATTCAGATAATGCATTTTGGTCACAAGCAACCATGTTTTCCAAATGATGCAACTCAGTCCTCATATCCTCCAGGATACACGTCTGGAAATAGTTGGCAGCATGAATAACATTCTGCTAGTTATGTTTCCAGCGTTGCAATTCATGAAATCCCTCCCCACCACACCTCTATGACACATCATCCTTTGTCACTGCATACTTCTTGAGAAACACAAGTGAAATTTTAGACCAAAGAGAATTCCTCTATGAACATAGGCTCTAATTATATCACCAATCTAAGGGAAACCACCGCTCTTACAACTACTCTCATCTCTGACAACACAGACCTCAAGGCCTTAATTAATCTGCATTGGAACACAATGACAACAAAACAAGAGAAAATATATAATATTTATATCAATTATATCAATTAATTTGATATCGAAAGGAGAGGAGAGAAAATGTTTCATTCCTCACTTACAGTCAACCTGACACTAAAGCAATTCCTGAGACGAGTTGTGTTCTGGAGAAGACACTTGAAGAATAATAAGTAAAATAAAGACACAGTAAGTCTGTCCACAACAATGTTAAATTAGATAATCAAAATATTTATGTAGCTGATAGTAATGGGAACTATAGTTATGGTGTAATTCCCTTGTAAATTATTGCCCTATAAACACTAGAGAGAGACCCAATTTGAAACCACAGTAAAAACCTTTAGCCACTTTCAAAGCAACTTGACAGGGATTGATTGATCCTAGATAACTAGCACTATAGGAGGAAAATAATTCACCCCACTAACTCTCGCAACCAGACTCCAGACTGACCCACCAAATCCCCCAACTAGACTCCATACCAACCCCCAAATGGATGACAAAGAAATGAGAAGCCTCCCACAAAAAAATGGCCCAATTTAGGAGAAACCCATTGACAATGAAGCCAACAAAGATACTATGAAGTACCCAGAAAATATCAAACTTTAAAGATAATTAAAATTCTACAAAATTAATAAGCAAGAGGTCTCAGAAAATATTACCATCAAAGGAGTAGTAGGGTTACCCAGAGATATGAAGAACGTCGAATCTAGGATCTTGTCACACCAATTTGTCTCCACTTGACGGTTACAAGTCCCCACTATGATCTTGTAACGACTGAGCAGTAAGGATGTGTCGAGGAAGCTTTCTTGTCTATGCACCCAATGTTTGTGCCACTATTAGTTGGTTTAAATTCAAAGGCCTGCTTCCTAGTCTCTTTCCTTTCCCGGTCAGATTCGTCGAGACTCCATGATAACCCTGCTAAACTCCTTGGTAGGGAGAGGAGCGGATTGATCCCTGGGGAACTCATAACTAGAATTACCTCTACACAACTTATACAACACTCTAAAAAACCAAATGAGAAAATTCTATAAATGTGTCATTTGCATGCGTGAGTGTACATGGGGGTGACCACCTCATCCCCCAAATTTAATGTGCCTCATTACGTCCATCTCAAGGGTGGCAAACACAAAGGCCCAATCCACTCCTTTCGCCTTCTCTCATCCCCATTGGGAAATCTCGATTCTTCTTTGCCACTCCACCAAGCCTACTGTTAAATTCTAAGAATTGCACGAGATCCATAAGAGTATGTTGGTGGTGGGTGGGGCGATGGGGTGGGGTAATAACCAACCATATTCTAGATTTCCCCCCTGATGCATACAACCCTAATTAGCTAATATATTCGTTGCTCTATTCCCATATCGACGGGTATGGGAGAGAACAACATAAGTGAACGATTTTAGCACGCAACATATTTTGTGTGTCAAGTTAATTAGTCTCCAACTCTTAATATTTTTTTCCACATTGGCTCTGAGGATCAACTTTTGAGAAATGTTAATGGATAACTTGGAATCCCCATCAATATGGGTATTTATATATCCGATAGAGAGGGGTATTTTCGGGATTTTTTATAGTGTGTAAAATTCAGGTCCATTATTGGTGGAAATTCCACAATCAGCTACATAAATCCCATGGACCTGGCATTTCTAATCTCTTATAATTCCTCCCATTCTAGTAGGGTCTGGGTTCCCTTTAGAAGCCCCGCAAAAATTTATCCTTGCAAATCCTTTAGAGGCCAAAGAGAATCTCATTGGAGATAGATTATCACGGGTGGAAACTTCCAGGAAGTAGGAGTTATCGAATTCGATGAGAGATCAGGCTTAAGTAGTATGGGTGCTTTAGACGGTGGAGATTTGTAGTCCTCTTGATTCCATGTATCTGCTAGGATAGTCTCCTTAATTTTGAGCTTAAACATTGTCCATGTTATTTCTTTATATTGTCGCTCATCTCGAAAAATGTGTCTATTATGTTCTTTCTACATGTCCCATAACACAAATACCATAACCAGTATCCAAGATTTTTTTACCACTGAGTGTTGGAATAACATATTTCTACAGGATTCCACTATCTCCATGATATTGTTGGGTGATCTATTCGAGTTTCCAAAGACATCTTAAATTCTACCCCAAATCCTAGTAGCAAATTAACAAGAATCAAGAAGATGTTCCATTGTTTACTCTCATTAACCACACATGATATAATACGATGGCCATTGAACTCCATGCCTTTGCATGCAATCCCATGTTAGTATTCTCTTGGCCAGGAGATGGCTGACCACATTTTTATCCATATAGGATCATGTTCTAAAGCATGATTTTCATCCACAATTGAACATGATTTTCTACAAAAAACATCCCTATGGCCTGGTATCCCCACCGTAAGGTACCAGGTTGGTCATCCTAGGTTATAAAATAATTGATCTAAGGTGAATTTAATAATGTTCCCCATCCCCCCTCTGCTAATTAATTTGGGTCTTTTCTACCAAGATTCCTGCCAAAATCTAGAAGTATATCCATCTTTAATTTCCCATAAGTAGTGGTTCTGGATTAGGATTTGATGGTATAGGCTAAATTCCAAATCGATGAACCTGGGTTATTTCTTCAACTCACAATCTATAAATTTGTGATTAAATATTTCCATATTTTTTTTTCTAGATTTGTTTCCATAAGTCATCCTCTCAATAAAGCCATCTCCACCACATTTTAGTTCCAAGGGATTTCTTGAGAAGCTTAGGGTTGTGCATTACAAGCCTGCCAGTTAGCTTAGGAAGATAGAGTTTTTCCCTTGCCACCAATGCCCATTTTTTTTGCTTTATAAGCCCCCCTCTAAAGGAAATTTTTAAGAACTATTGTCATATCTTGGCATGTTTCTTTTGGGGTCGCTGACACCGAGAACTGGTAAATATGAATGGCTTGGAGGATCAACTTTAGTAGAATGAGGCGAGCAACTAAATTAAAGGATTTGAAGGCCCATCCCTCTAGCTTCAAATGGAGTTTCTAAATAGTCTCTTGCCAAATGGAAATTTGTAAATAATTCGTAACCATTGGCACTCCCATATATTTAATTAGGAGGTGACCAATATGAAAATTATGTTCCTAGCTAGGAAGGATTGGAGAACTAGACAATTATTAAAAAATAAGATATTAGATTTCTCATTATTTATAAGGGCACCAGATGCCTCCAAGAAGGTTTCCAAAATGGCTTTAAGAGTCCCAACTTCCCTTAGGAAGATACAAAAAAATAATATGATATCATCCATTAATTATTGATGGGTAATGGGCAAGTCCTCACTGTAGGGTCTCAGCTTGCAAGGATCCTTGGTTGTTTTTAGATTTAATGAAATGACGTAAGGCTTCAACCACGAGGATTAAAAGGAAGGGTGAAATGGATCACCTTGTTTCAAGCTATGATAAGGGTTAAATGTGTTCGAGGGGGAACTATTAATCATAACATAAAATTTAGGAGTCGGGATGATGGAGTGGATCCAAGAAATCCATCTAGCAGAGAAACCAAAGGTTGGAAGGATATCGATGAGAAATCCCAACTCAGGTAGTCATAATCTTTAGATCGATCCAATTTAATTGGAATTATGGGTGTCTTATGCGTCCTAAGTGAGTGAATTACCTCACGATCGGTGATGATCCCATCCAAAATCTATCTATCCTCCACAAAGCCAGTTTTCTAGGGAGATATCAGTTTATGAAGTAATGGTTTGAGTTATCTGACCATGGTGGAAGTGATAATCTTATATACTACATTGCATAAGGAAATAGGATGGAAAACACTAGATCTTCACTCCGACCATATATGGGAATCAAGGTGATGAACAACGAATTTGGACCTTACCATCCCTTTTGTGTTTGTTAATATTATTCAACTAAGGCATGCACCTCCTGACCAATGAAGCTCCAACACGCTTGGAAAAAGTGTGAATTAAATCCATCGTGACTAGGGACCTTGTTTCTTAGCATCACCATCACTACTTGTTCAACCTTTGAAAGGGTGATTTCCCACATAAGTGCTTCATTTTGATCTTGATTAACAAGGTGGGATATGGTTGGTTATGTGTTGGATGACTTCCCTTTGATCCTGGACCGATCATGTGGGAAAATTTTGATAATATTCCACCAATTCCTACTCTATATCTTCATGTTGCAATAATCCCCGACCATCACTTGATTTTAGAGAAACTATTTTATTTTTCTGATGGTTTTTTATCATAGTCTTATAGAAGAGAATGGTGTTCCTTTCTCCTTCCCTCAACCATTAATTCTATACTTTTCACTCCACAAAATCTCCTCCTGCTTTCTATGTTTTTCCAATCAATTAATTAGTTGGCCTTCCTCTTGTATGAGTGACTCCATTCACCCTTCTACAATATAATATTGTTGTATATTTTAGATTTTATCTTCCAGCTCCTTCTGAATTTCCATAACATTACCAAATTCTGATTTATTCCATTTCTTTAGTTTTTACTTGAATTCTTTCAACTTGAGATAGAAGGTATGAATTTTGTTTCGACCCCTTACTGTTATCTCCTCCCACCT
The DNA here is from genome assembly GCA_034641835.2 of Pinus albicaulis. Classification (NCBI taxonomy): domain Eukaryota; kingdom Viridiplantae; phylum Streptophyta; class Pinopsida; order Pinales; family Pinaceae; genus Pinus; species Pinus albicaulis. The sequence goes on from CM076584.1 coordinate 1,558,785,228, forward strand.
AGATTTATATTTGGTTAAAAATTCAGGATCACGTAACCATAAGCTCTCAAAGTGGAAGGGTTGATTACTGGAAGCAATCTTCGTGTTTATTTCTAGCCTAACTGGTCAGTCACTCAAATCCCATGCATGGAAGGATTGATGCCTCAATAAATATGTCCTTACCCAACAACTCCTCTAGGAATAGGAAGCAATCCAACAGAAGAAATATCTAATTCTTTCCAACTCTGTGATTAGTCAAGGTGTTAACTCCATTAATCATAACAATATCCACCAATATTAAGTCATTTATGAGCTCAATGAATAACATCATCTTTATCAAGTTGGAAGATCTTTTTTTCTCCTATAGAGAATTTATCACATTGAAGTCTCCACCTGCTATCCAAATCTCTTCAAATTGAATTTTCCTGGTCATGTAAATATTGTTTAAGAAGGCCACTTTTTCATCCAATACATGCGGTACTTAGACAATTGTCAAGTCAATCAAATGCCGAGTGTTGATGTATTGAAATCTACCCGATAACATTTTCAAGCATTCCATACAGTCAATAAACAAGATAGATTCTTGATTATAAATGAATTCCAAGCATCCAACACTGCCCTTAGCATCAAGAACCATCATTTTATACATATTCCTGCAACATTATACAATTTCTTGAACCCTACCTCTAGGAATATTAATTCCTGTAGAATTAATATTTTGAGTTCATCCATGGTTTATCTTCTTCAAGTATCTTTTTTTTCCTCGATTTTTGAGGCCTCTTATATTCTAAGTAATGATCTTCATGACAAATCATTTTTTTGGGTGGAGAAAGGCTCTAACAACTTTAGTACTTGTCCTATATTTACCAGGTGCTCTCCCACTACTTATATCAACTCTTGAATAAGGTGTTTCCCTCTTTTATGACATGGTTCTTGGGGTTGGACCCTTCTCTGTGTTATTATATGATGGTTTTTTTGCTTCCATTATTGAATCCTTCTCTTCGCCACCACCTATTAGACCCTGTGACTGTAGTTGCTTGAAAATTACCTTGTATTAATCCTTCTGATTATCCGAGATGAATCGATAGTCAAAGTGTTTCCACTAATTTAAAATGTCCCACGACACTTTCTCCGCATTGCTTAAAACTTCCATTGGTTCTATTGTTTCCCTTTTTTCCCTTTTCGAATGATAGTTTCCATTCAAGTTATCCACAAGATCATCCTAGGAATTGTGTTTAGGCTTAGGTTTTGGATTCAACTGACCTTATCCTAGGTCAATATGCATTGAAATCTCTCTACCTTGTGATGACTATCGTTCTTCAGATAACATCGAAAAAAAATTGGCCCTTGTGTGATCCTTGCCACTTGATTGGCTCGTCTAAGTGTTGTTAGGTTTGAATTTCCCACTAAATTTTCTGAAACCCTCCTCATCTAGTTATTTAGATGCAACCACTTTTTTAGTAGTTTATTTCATTTCTTCTTGGGTTAAAGGATAGTCCCAGAATAAATGGTGATATTCATGGCATCTCCTGCACCGAAATGGTGGTGTTTGTAGTCTAACGAAAACATCCAAACCTCATCATTGTACTCTATATTAATGGAGTCTAAAAAAGGTTGTGTGATGTTCATATAGACAGAAACCCATGCATATGAAGTGTATCTACCTTGGTTGGTGGAATTTGCATTCTTAACAAATGCACCGATAGAGTTTCCAATCCCCTCCAAGGTTTTTGGATCCCATAAATCTGTTGGAAATGAGAATAGTCACACGTAAATTTAAGCCACCATAAAATTTTCCTTGTCTGGGTTGTGACATTTCTCCTAGAATCTCATATAAAGTCTCACTATATTGAAGAAATAAGGTCCATTTTAAAATATTTGGAATCAATCTTTTAAGTTGGTAAATATAATTGTAAAGAAACCCCTGAGCCCCCAACTTCAAATCAATATGCCCTTTTGACTGCCATTTGCTTTAAATCCACCCAACTATCTCTTTCTGACGACCAAATACTAGTAAAATTATTGATCGAGGCGTGATCCTTCATGTAATGTTGTGTTGATGGTTGAACATGTCTCACCAACAGTAAGGGGATCTCCCGGTGCAGGATCCCAATTAGAATCTACACCATTTGGTTTAGGGATCCCATCCAGTATGTAGGCCCGATTGCCATTAAGTTGGTAAAGATGGTTTTCGGATAGAGAGGGGACTCAATGAAAAGAGAAATGCATGGATGTTGAACGAACATAAATCAGTGATTGACGAACGCTCTGTGAAATATGATACCATGAATAGCAAAGTGGAATTTAAGGAATGAAACTTATGAAAAGCATTGTTAGCAAAAATTTACCAAGATCACACTTATAACAAGATTCACTTAACAAATGAGAAACAATTCATGATGGCTAAGCATTTCATTTATAATATATGCACATTCCAATAAATATTTAAAGAAAATATTGGAAAAGCAATTCATAAACATATCCTTAAAGTTAGAGCATCATATACTATCCATGTGTTGTAACAAATGTCATAACATAAGAGAATGCATGAGTAGAAATGTGCACCAATACTTTAATAAAGCATCATTAATTTGAAGGGATCAGCACAACCACACAGGGGACTTCCATCATATTTAATAGTGAGATCCAATAACACTTCTTTGTATTCATCAAAAGGCATACATTCAATAAGCAACAATGTGTTTCTCTCAAAAGTCCAAAACCCAAAAAGTCCTTACAAAATCGCGAAAAATATGTACATATAAGCCGATATGATTCTTGGGTTTCCTATGACCTTTGGTATTCCCTAACTCTTGGGCTTACTTGCGACTGAGGGGAAGTTGCGATTTCATGAGGATTGCGACTTAGGGGAAGTTGTGACTTCAATAGGATTGTGACATGAGGGAGGGGAAGTTGCGACCTAGGGGAGATTGTGACCTAAGGGAGATTGCAACCTAAGGGAGATTGCGACCTAAGGGAGATTGTGACCTAGGGGAAGTTGCAACCTAAGGGAGATTGCGACCCAAGGGAAGTTGCAACTTGAGGGAGATTGTGACCCAGGGGAACTTGCGACCTAAGGGAGATTGCGACCCAGGGGAAGTTGCAACGTAAGGGATATTTTGACTTAGGGGAAGTTGCGCGTAAGGGATATTTCGACTTAGGGGAAGTTGCGACCTAAGGGAGATTACGACTTAGGGGAGGTTGCGACCTAAGGGAGATTGTGACCCAAGGGAAGTTACGACCCAAGGGAAGTTGCGACCTAAGGGATATTGCGACCCAGGGGAAGTTTCGACCTAAGGGAGATTACGACCCATGGGATATTTTATGCTTGATTATGACCTAGGGTTGATTGTGATCTAGGGTTGATTGCGACCTAGGGTTGATTGCGACCTAGGGTTGATTGCAACTTAGGGACTCCCTCATGTTTCTCGTAGGTTTTGATTCAATTTTCCCTAAGCTACCATGTTGTGTAATAAAAAATGAGATAGTATTTCTCATGCATTGACCTTGTGCTAATGATCTGGTGATTGATAAGGCTAGAGTGTCAATATTTTGATTCTCCCTAAGATAGGTCTGCCATGCTTTGTAGTTTGTATCTATCGTGACCAATTGAGGCATGTCTTCCCCGTGTCTATGCATGCACTCGAGGGCATCTGGAATCAACGTGCTTTTCTTGGCATTGACTTAGTTTTACAAGGTATAAAATTAGGTGTGAACCATGACCATCTCAACCACATATTGTGTGATGCTCTCTCTTGTCACCTGCAAGTCATTGGAGTTAGAAGCTTTTCTGATTGGGTCGAGAAATCCTTGAATTTACTGTAGTAATTCCTCTCGTTCATTAGGTGCATCTAGCCACCCAATGGAAGGAGTGTGATGGACTTCGGCCATTGATATAACCCACTGAGGAGATGATTATATGAATATATGGCCTTGTCTACATCCTTGTCCAACTTGTCCCGAGATTATATTGGCATGCATAGTTGTACTTATCATTTTTTGTCATAATCCAATCCTTCTTTCAGAGAGTATTTCGAGCTTCGAGATATTTTTTGGTCGAGTTAAGGATGTTGTCTATTGTCATCAAAGGCTCTCTCAAATTGGCTGATTTTTCCCTTTTATAGGAGTGATCGAGTGGCGAAATGCAACCTTTGTGACCTATGCAACCAATGCGACCTATGCGACTTTGCAACTTTGCGACCTATGTGACGTTGCGACCTTGTGACCTATGCGACTTTGAGACCTATATGACTTTTTGACCTATGTGAATTTGCGACCTATGAGACTTTGTTACTTTGGGACTTTGGGACTTTGTGACTTTGTGACCTATGCGACTTTGCGTCCTATGCGAATTTTGTGACTTTGTGACCTATGCATTTCTTTCCTCGAGTACAAGTGTTTCCTCGCTGGATGTGGATCCAAGCCACATTTTCTTGGTGTCCTAAAAAGAATATGAAACAAAAAATTTAGTTTACCAAAGTGATAATTTTCATGCAGGATCAATGAATAGATAAAAGGACAAACATTAATTCACTCTAGGAGCATGAACCAGAAAATAATCCAAATTGATTTGTTATAAATTGCATGGATGGATCAGCTCATGCTTTAGTTTGGAAATAGAATTCAAATTTAGATATTTAATGGAACCGCTAATCGTGACTTTAATATTTTTTGTTTCCCACGGTGATGATATGATTTTAGAGCCAGTGCCTTGAAGCGCTATGTGAAAAGTGTTCTAGATAGTGAAGCTTAATTCAAGGCATGGTGAGATTCTTAATCATAATAATTTAGGGTTTTAGAGGTGAAGAGGAGAGCCAATGTTTTCCATGCCCTAATGAAACTCAAGCCTTGCCCTAACCATCAACACAAGATGTCTCCACTCTGTTTCAATGCACATGTCAGATAAAAGGGGCTTGCAGGTGCGTAGTGTTAGTCATCAGTATTTTTCACCTGTTGTTGATGACTAGATTCCTAGCTGAGTTTTCTGGAAACTGATCTCCATATGTCAATTTGTCATCTAGAAAACCTCCAAACAATTTTTTTGTCTTCCTAGCCCTTCCTGTCAGCCTATGATCAAAGCATCTTCAGTTTTCAAATTCATGTCTTGTTTTAGAAAAATATCCCTATCTATATTTGTCTTGGTCTTGCTGGTCTACTATCATTTTCCCCTTGGTTCTCATGAGACTCACTGTCCAATGTTTGACAAAGTGTCTCCTTTCCTATCCTTGATCTTCTTGTCAAACATAATCAGAATAAATGAAAGTTGCCCCTAAGTTAGGTAGTGGCACTTTAGAGAAATCCATTCCTCAACAAAAAAGCCTGAGCCAAAATCCTTTGTTCAATACCAACCAGCCCTGAATTAGCACTTAATCTGCAAAAGCAAACCTTGATATACCCCTAGGTCGCGCCACTAAGAAGACTTGTTGTCTCAATCTGGAAGAAATTCTACAAAAATCTAATACAGAAAGAGATGAGCATGTGCACAGTCTAAAAGAATATGCTTAAGATTGGGAAAAATCTCCATAGAACACTAAAGGAGCTTTTAAAGTTTCAAATTCATATTGTTTGCATCTCTGCAGGGGGAAAATTGAATGACAAACAGTTTCCAGACAAAAGCAAAGAGACAAGTCCAAATAAGTCTCATGTTGAAGAGATTTGCCATCATATAACAAATGAAGAGCTGCAATGATAACAAAGTAGGAGTGCATGTTTCAAAATTCAAAAGTTTCCCTAAAGGCTGATACCATCCTTCAAAGCCACACAAATACAGAGGACTGATATAAGGTTGATCTGTAGTGTTCCAGTTTTTCCTTCAGAGATGATGATGCATAATTTTTCCCAAGGACATCATCACAGTACATAAGAAGACAGCTGCTTCTTATGTTGCCTTGGGCCTGAGATAAAAAACACTATTCAGAGATCAAATTCAATGTACCTCTGCAAACACAATCCAAGAAGGGTTAGTAAATGTGGTTGGGAACATGCTGATAACCTCCTCCAATAAAGAGCAGATGGTTAGGAATAGGATCAATAGGACCTCCTTCATTTAAAAGCAGAGGGTCAAGGTGTTTTAAATAAATTTATAAATTGGGCCACTTCCTTGATGAACAACAGTAGGTCAAGTTTGGGTTTAAAAAGACCTCTTTACTGCAACAACAATGGATACTTAGGGTTTTCGAAGGTTGCAGTGATTGGTATTTTTATAAACTTCTTTAGAAAGATACAAGGTCCCTATTTCAAAATAAATGGAGTAGTATGGTGTTGAAGACCTTCTTCAAAAAGTACATTTGGTATGGCAGTTGTCAAGCATAGGCCTCCTTCACAAATAAGTAGAGGGCCCACCATTGTTTGAGGATATCCAAAATGACAAGCAGAAAATCAATCATGACCTCCATCAGCAGATAATGAGGAAAGCTTCATGATAGGTTTGAAGGACCATTTGTAAGGGCTGAAATATTATTTTGTAATAATCTCCCATTATACACAAATCAAGCATATCAGAGTCCTTATGGCCACTTGCAAAAGACAGAGGTTAAGGAGCGCCCGGGCAGTTTGTTTCAAAGTGTGTTTCTGACCAAACAGAGATGAAATTTACAAAAGTGAGAGAGGTTTTTGTTCCTCATAGGTCCAAGAAGAAAAAAATTCTTCAGTTTCTACACAGGTATCATGGTTTGTGAGAAATGTAAAAAATACAGATGTCACGGGAGAAATTCTGCACCAGGATTCACCATTTTGACTAGTGTTGGGACAGTCAGATTTTCAACAACCAAATGGATACCAAATGAAAAAAATCAAGAATATTTGGAAATTATACTTCCATAGCTTTCCAACGAACCATCTTAGGCCAAATTCCGACAATAGGAAGGCATCCAAAAGTAGCCTGCAATCAACACTATGTTTTTCTGCACCAGCATTCACCATTTTTGACCAGTGTTGGGACAGTAAATTTTTTAACACCAAATGAAACAAATAAAGAATATTTGGAAAGTATACTTCCATATATTTCCAACGAGCCATCTCAGACCCAATTCCGACACCGGGAAGGCATCCAAAAGTGGACTACAAACAACACTATGCATTTCTGCACCAGGATTCACCATTTTTTACCAGTGTTGGGAAAATAAATTTTTGAACAACCAAATGGACACCAAATGAAAAAATTCAAGTTTTTCTGGAAATTAGACTTCCACAGCTTTCCAACGAGCCATCTTTCGCCCAATTTAGACACCGGGAAGGCCTCCAAAACGGGCTGCAAAAGTGCGCGGCGCGCCTGGGAGAGAAAATACAAAGGCTTCCTATTGATGCGCGGCGCACTTGTAGCACCAGTCACAAACTCACCTAAAAACCTTCAAAAACTCTTTTGAGAGCTTCTCAACCAATCAAAAATGGCCCTTAAACATTTTTAAGGCTTTGATGGAGAACTACTTCGGCGAACAGACTTTTCTATTGGAAGTGAGGAAACTGAAGTAAGCATCGAAAGGATTGTTTTATCTCCTGATAGAGAAAGCATTTATGCAATAGGTTTTATTGGGAAATCAAGTGTGGCTGTTTGGGTAGTGAATCCTGGGAATGGGAAAATATGAAACATGAAGTGGCAACCTATGATGGAGGCCTATCACTAGACAAACTAATTATGACAAAGGATACATTGGTTGCTTTGGATTTTGCAAGATCAACTATTATTACAAGCGGCATTACGAATGGAGAGTTGTCACTACATCAAACAACTCTTTCTAGTCTTTTTGAAGATTTTTTCATCTGAGGCAGAACTCCTTCCATTAAAATTTGTAGTTTCTTTTGCATTAAAAGTTGATTCACATATATTACTAATAAAAGTTGGAAATACTTGTAGTGAGCTTTATTTACTTGAGAAAGTAAGTCAACCGGCTATTATTAGCGATGGCCTACTCTTATCACCAGAGCAGCAAGCATTTTCAGTGGTGCAACACCTAGACAAGAACATGGTTTCTCTTACTGTCATGCTGGATGATGGTCAAAATAATGAAATTTTGAGGGATATTGTTGAGCTAGATCCTCCAAGGGGTATCTTACAAAAGGCTTTTATAAATAACTATCTGCGTATAGATATGTCTCATGGATTTAGGGCCTTGGTAATCGCGGAAGATCATTCTCTTGCATTATTGCAACAAGGTGAGATTGTTTGGAGTAGAGAGGATGGTCTTGCTAAAATCATAGATGCAACTACTGCAGAATTACCATTAGAGAGTGATGGTGCCTCAGTTGCTGAAGTGGAGCACAACTTATTTGAATAGATGAAGGGCCATTTGCTGAAATTGAAGGCAACCTTGATGCTAGAAAGTGCTGAAGAGATAGATGTTATAAAAACAAGGAGGCTGAATAATGAAGAGAAAACAAAAATGACTAGGGATCATAATGGATTTCAGAAATTGTTGATAGTATTAACAAAGGCAGGAAAACTTTTGGCTCTTCACTCTGGAGATGGTCACATTGTATGGTCACAGTTGATTCCTGCTTTCCAGAAAACAGAAGAGTGCCAAGCTCCTTCTATGTTGAAGATCCTTCCTTGGCGGATCCCTCACTAGCATGCTTTAGATGAGAGTACAGCTATCCTGATAATAGGGAAATGTGGTCTAGGACCTGATGATACAGGAATTCTTTCATTTGTAGATTCTCACAATGGCAAAGAACTTGAATCTTATAGGCTTTCCTATCCCATATCTCAAGTGATTCCTCTGCCAATGACAGATTCAGCTGAGCAACGGCTACATCTTTTTGTTGATAACAATGCAAGGGCACACTTATTTCCTAGAACCGATGAAGCACTATCTATGTTCCTTAAAAAGATTCTAAATTCAGTTTTCTACAACAATTTCATCTCCCAATGCAGAAAAAGGACATGTTTTTAAGGTATTCATATCTCTGGTCATATTTTTTATTTAAGAGAAGGTTAGACATCAGATTTTAAAGGAAAACAGTGATGAGTGAAAAGGGTTCCTTGACAATTTTTAAAGGAATTTTCAGTAGCCTCATTTCCATCAAAAAGACCTATTTTCCAGCTAGAGATAACATAGTTTCCCGGAAAGAAAACATATTTGTTTTAATCACTAATAAAAGAAGATATTACTATGGACAAGTTGACTAACCTTATTCCAATAGAACTTGATTGCTAGGGTCATCACAAGGGGACAATTTTTAAAGTTAAGGGCTTGCTATCAGTTTGAAAGAGGTCTCTGTTGTAAATAGTTAAAATCTATACAGCCTCTAAAGGGAAAAACAGGGATTGAAAGGTAAAGTCATCATAGTTTATTGAAGATATGTTTGACAAGGACATATTGCTTGGTTGAATCAAAGATCAAACAGTGATATCAAAAAGAGAAGCAGTGATAGAAAGGTAATGGCTTGCTTAAAGTTTATAAAGTGTTAGGAGGCAGTTAAAGGGAAAGCACAACTTGCTTTTTCAAAGACTTATCATATTTATTTAAAAGGAATGTCAATGTCTTATTTTAAGAGAGTTTCCTTTCTTTGAAGAATTGAAGATTCACACAATCTCTAAGAAAACAGAACAGAATGTGTGTAGAGGGTATTTAACAAATCTGAAGAAGTCTTTGAAAACAAGGATTTCAAAGAGCACCATGTCCATCAAAACCACAAAGAAGAAGTGATCTCACAAAGGAATATATTGATTGGGAAAAATGTTTTTATTAGTTTAAAAGGGGTTTTGTTCAGTCTTTTAAATAACAGTGCCTTCATAAAAACATTGTTTGAAGGGAAGGGGTTTTTATACCAAATAAAAGGAGACTTCTTTTCAAGAAACCACGAACATGTCTTGTTAAAGGCCTCTTGGCTCAAACATAATACTGAAGATATGAATTTAGGGATGATGAGGAACAAGGCAAAGAGTCTAAACATAGCAGTGATAATGAAGAGAAAAGTGATGGGTGGTAAGGCAGTGATGAAAGGGAACATTATGGCAGCCAGCACAGAAATAAGCATAAGGGTGATGAAGCACAAAACAGTAAAGGGAAAGAGCATGATAGTCATAAAGAAGGCAGTGACAAAGACAAACAAGGCAGCCCTCAAGCAAGCACTGATGAGGGCAAGCAAATACAAAACATGGATCATGAAGGGCATTCTCCAAAGCATGTGCTCGCTACCTCTCCTAGGCAAGGGGCCATGACTTCTTCACCAAAGCTAGAATGCCAAACAACAAAGAAGAAAACCAAGAAAAGCTCAAAACTGCCCAAAGAGGGCGCCCGGTGAGAAAAAAGGAGAAAGAAACCTTTAGGCTTGGAATTTTGGCCCGAGCTTCTAGAAATTTTTCTAAAAATCCTTGAGGGACTTGCTCACCAAAATTGAGCAAATTTTGACATGTTCTTGTTTTTCGACATTTTTGGGCCTAATTGCATAAAATCATGGGCGCCGCCATTTTAGTTTGGAGCATCCTCAACTCTTGAGAGTGGTACCATTGGATGCATTAAATTTAGGGGCATCTACTTAGAAATTTTCAGAGTATTTGAAGTTGTTTTGGTACCCCAAAGATGCAAAAAACACTCGCTTTTTCGACACTCTGCCCACATATCAGCGAGGCCTATTTTTTGGGTTTTTATATACAGGCCTATTTTTGGAGGACTTCCAGGCATCAGATTGGGAAAATTCAAGTTTTTCCAGAAATTAGACATTCAGAGCTTTCCAACAAGCCATCACGGGCCTTGTTTTGACATCGGGAAGGCTTCCAAAAGTTGTCGGCAAGTCAGGGGACCTTTTGCTGATGTATTTTTTGAGTATTTTTGTAAAAATTGAACCTTTCAAAACTGCTTTTTCCTCATGTGCGTTTAGCTATTTTTGTACATGAGAAGTTATGAAAAGTCAATTTATTTCCCTCTTTTCGCATTTTTTAGATATTTTATAAGATATTTTGTGCCTTGGGCTTTGCAAATCCTCAAGGACAAAATAAGATATTTTGGATAGGCCAATGAGATTGCAAGTTGAACCAAGAGGTTTTCCTCACTTTGGCCTATATATTCCAAAGGCTTTCATTGTAAACGAGGCTGAACTTGATGATAGAAGCAATATATGGTCATATAAGCTTTGGAAGAAATACTTGTCTCATGCTTTTGGATAGTCTCTTGGATGTTCTTGGATGATGAAAGAGGATTGTTGTTGGATTTTATGACTTGGTAGAATGGTATAGTGTCTCTCTCTTTGTTTTGTTTCCTAGTTTTCATTCATAAATCTGTGTTTCTTTCTTGCTATAGAACAGTAGAGAACAAATTTGAGACATGCCCTTGGAGGCACCTCAAATTTCCTGTTTCTTCATAGCTTCCATGTTTTCTTCATTCTTAGTCACATTAAAGAATTCTTGATTGCTCTTTAATAACTTAAGGATTTTGTTGCTTGTTTCATTCATGGTTTTATGCATGCTAAGTATGATTTACAGTATGCCCTGCTTACTCATCGCTAGCCATAGCTCCATCCATGAAATTTCTCTTTGACTGATTAGATTGTCATTTGTTGAACCAAGGAGGTCTTGTTCTAATCTTGCCCTTTGTCTAAGACTATGCAATCTTGTTTTCAAAGTGCCCAATAACTTGAAGTACTGTGTTTAGGCGTTCTGGCATAGTGATTTGAGTTGTTGGTCTGTCTTAAGTGTATTTCCCCAAATTCTGATAGCCATTTCCCAAAGTTATAGAGTTATATATCTCTATGCATGGCTTGAATGTTTATTTCTATGTATTGATTAGCTTATAGTTACATTTCTCATGATTAATGGTTTGCCCTACCATGTTTATGTCAGCTATTAAACTAGTTATGCTTGAAATCCTTTGTTGTTCGCAAACTTGATGTCCATTTTACTCCATTTTGCCCAAAGATCCTTTCTACCTCGAATTAAATCGGCCCTTCAACAGCCTTGTATCACCATCTGATAGCTTGCTTGACCTCTTCGACCCCATAGCCCAGTTGATCTGACATATTTTTACCTATCTTATATCTTTGATCAGTTTCATCCCTCACAACCTAAAAACCAAAACCAAAAAACCTACTTCATAACTAGCCTAAAATCAGAACAAAGTAAGCAAACACACAGATATCCCTTACACATATAGAGAGAGCCCTCTCTGAGTCCAGGAAGGCTAGGTCCCTGGGCTCCAAAGATTGGTTTGATGTTACACTGTCATTTGGCTTGCCAATCAGCTGAATCACGGGACCCTAACATGTAGGACTTGTAGTGCCTCACTAAAACCCTGAAAACATTAATGCACATGTTGAGATGAGGGAAACAAAACATGAACTCGAGGGAAAATTATATTCGATGATTTTATCATGATTTCATGAAATTCCTATTTGAATGTTGTTGGGTGTGGAGCCTAATTATCTTGTTTATTTTGTATCACAACGTTGGACCTTTGTACCTTAACGGGGCAGCAACGCCACCCATAATTGTACGCTACCTGGGGGGTCCAGGGGGGGTGGTTTCGGTTTATAGAGCCCCCCCCCCCCCCTTCAAGGGGTTTCGAGGGCGCTGCCCCCGAAGCTAAAAACAAATGTAAAATTTCCTTGTAAAAGTATAGTAATTTCTAGTCAATCTGGGCCGTTCATTAGGTGGATGATTTGACGGTAGAAGTTATGTTTAGTTTAGGGTTTTTTCCCTAGAAGGCAACCCCTTTCTTTGTATGAGGGTATTGTATTGCGGTTTTGATTGTATGTGTATTCTCAGAGCGAGAAACATATAAGGAGACTATGAGAAAGAACAGAGGATATTACAACAGATCTATTGTAGGTTGTGTCTCTTCATTTTGCTGGATAATAGAAAGGAAGGATTGGCTGTTTGGGGTGGACGTAGCCCAAACTGGGTGAACCACGTATATTTGTGTCTCTATGGTTTTATGTGTTTCTTGTGTTTGTGTTTCCACATATATTTTATTTGTTCCATTGCTCTGTAATATATAATTTTCTAACAAATGGTATCAGAGTCGAAGGTCTATTTGGTTGATAAACTCGCAGGAAAGAAGGCTTCCTGGTTTGAGTGGGAGCAATGGCAGAAGATGGTAAATTTAGGGTCGAGAAATTTAATGGCCAAAACTTCCCGTTGTGGAAGATGTAGATGGAAGATTATTTGTATCAAAAACATATGTACCTACCAGTGAGTGGAAAAACAAAGATGCCAACGACTATGATAGACGAAGAATGGGAGATTCTCGATAGAAAGGCACTCGGAACAGTACAGTTGTGCCTCGCGGCATCGATAGCCTTCAATATTTCGAAGGAAACAACAACAGAGGGTTTGAATAAGGTGTTGGTGAAACTATATGAAAAACCCTTGGCTTCAAACAAGGTATATCTTATGAAACATTTATTTAATATGAAGATGTCAAAAGGTGGATCTGTTGCAGACCATTTAAATGATTTTAATACAATTACCAGTCAATTAAATTCTCTAGGGGTAAACTTTGATGATGAATTTAGGGCTCTTTTATTTCTGTGCTCGTTTCCAGAAAGTTGGAATGGTTTAGATATGGCCATTAGTAACTCTATCTCTAGATCTAGTACTTTAAAGTTTGATGATGTTGTCGGTGCTATCCTTAGTGAGGAAATGCGACGGAAAAGCTCCAGTGAGACATTGGGTAATGCTTTGAGTGCAGAGTCCCGGGGAAGAAAAATGGAAAGAGGAAAGAGCTCGGGATATTGCAGTAAATCAAGGAAAGTCATATCCAAGTCCAGATCGGGGATAGTGTGCTGGAAATGCAGAAAGAAAAGACACCTAAAGAAAGACTATAGATCTCGGAAGGGAAAAGAAGGAGACGCACAACAAGAAAAAAATCATGAAGCAAATGTGACAGGTGATGTGTTACAAGATGCTTTGATTCTTTATTTTTAAAATGTTATTGATTCCTGGGTGGTAGATTCAGGGGCCTCATTCCATGCCACACCTGATAAGAAATATTTTCATGACTATGTTCAAGGATATTTTGGACAAGTTCATTTGGGTGATGATAAACCCTGTAAAATTGTTGGAATGGGTAAAGTTCTTGTAAAACAGCAGAATGGAAACCAATGGTTATTAAAGGAGGTAAGGCATGTTCCAGATCCGAAGAAAAAATTGATTTCAATAGGGTAGTTAGGCTGTGAAGGTTGTGTGACAAATTTCACAGATAAAACTGGGAAGGTCACCAAAGGAGTCCTGGTAGTAGCAAAAGGCGAAAAGGTTGGTACATTGTATTTATGCAATGGTATTTCTAACTTTGTTAATGCTCTAACTTCCAAAGGAGAAAATGCAGCATTATGGCATCATAGGCTCGAACACATGAGTGAGAAGGGGATGAAGATTCTTCACTCAAGAAATTTGTTACCGGGTTTGAAGAATGTTGATTTGGATTTCTGTGAGAATTATATTTATGGAAAACAGAAGAGAGTTAGATTTCTCAGAGTTGGGAAAGAAAAGAAGAGCGAAAAATTAGAGCTTGTGCATACAGATGTATGGGGACTTGCTCAAATATCATCTCTTGGTGGCTCTCATTATTATGTTAATTTTATTGATGATGCAACTAGAAAAACTTGGATTTATTCTATTTAGAATAAATTTGATTTATTTGATACTTTCAAGAAATGGAAAGCTTTGGTTGAGATTAAAACTAGAAAGAAGTTGAAGTGTCTCAGATCAGAAAATGGAGGTGAATATTGCAGCAAAGAGTTTGATAGGTACTGTTCAGAGCATGGAATTCACAGAGAGATGACAGTTCCAAGAACACCATAAGAAAATGGTGTGTCAGAAATGATGATGTAATGTTCCCACTTAGCCTTAGCTAAGAGGAACATTCAATTTTGTTTTAATTTCTGCTTCATGAATAAATGAATAAAGGAGGACATGTAAAACTCCTAAAAAGTCTGAATAAATCAATGCCCATGTGAACCAAGACAAATCAGGGCTATGTAAATAATCACTTGTAGGTGTGAAAGAGATTTGAGCTAAATACTGGGTCAACCTTGACCAAATCAATATCGTTGTCTAGGTTCATTGCATCTCCAAAATGGACAACGCAGTTCTAGAAGGGAGCCTCTAATGTGAAAAGGGCTAACTCATCAAGATGGTTTAGGGTTTGCAAGAGCTTTCTCATCTTATAAAAGGGAAAGGAGGGCAGCAAGAGAAGGTTGTTGATATATCATATTTCTGAGTATTTGTCTGCTTAGACAAATACCATTCTCTGCTGTTGAGTGGAGGATTGTATCTGGAATTCCTATGCAGAAGTTTCACCTCTTCCTTTGATGATTCAAGGAGGAAATTTTGTTGAATTGAACCACTATTAGGCTTGAGGCCAAGCTCCTACTTACATTGGAAGCGTTGATCCATTGAGGGTTTCGCTGTCTCTGCAACCTGCAGCAAGTGGTGATCTAGATCTGCAAAGATCTAGTGTATTTTTAGAGCCTCTCTCCATGGATTGGGTCCTTTGACCTCTTGGAAGAGTGTATCATTTCTTTATGCATCAGATTTGTACTTATACAGTGTTTATCTATGACATTTGAGCCACAATGCTGTCTATGTTGGAATATTTCGTTATTTTGTTGTAGATCTCTTTATGGTGTTTTGCTCATAGTTTAGATCAGAGATCCTTAGTGCTGGGGTTTGCCTTCCACTAGGTGATCCATGGATTAGCTTGATGATCTATGTTCTATTTAGATCTGATCCATTGTAATGAAATTTCATATTCAGAAATTTACTGCAGCAGTTTCCAGATCTGCAACTTGTTTCTCAGATCTACTCTTATTCATGCATGCTTTTGTAAAAATTCCAAGTGGATATTATAGAGAAAACTATATAGTCTCCAGATCTAGTATAGATCTGATATTTTGTCCATAGATCTGTCCTAGACCTGAGTTTTAACTTCCAGCTGCTGAACCTCTTGAAAAATAACGTTGTTGAAGCATTTTTGCAAATATACATGTGTTCCTGCTCTCTTTTCTGAAGATTTATTTTTGTATTGGCCCATGCTTTCTACTCTATAATGAGAGGGCTTCATCATAATGTTGATTTGCTATTGTATTACTGAAATATGAGTCTTCTTTCTGATCTCCACTGAACATCTGCTAAAACAGCGCAATTCCTAAAGTAGTGCTTGCATTTGATTGCAGCCTTCCTCTTTGGGTGCTTTTTAGCTAGTCTACTTTTTGGGAGATCTTTTTAATGTGCTTAAACATATTTTTTTCTGATGAAATTACATATATAAGCCACATACAACATAAATAAGAGGAACCAAGCCCTGATCTGCGTTATTTTTGCACAGTTTTACTTGTACAGCATTTTCCTTGAGCACCTTGTTGAAATTCCTTAAAAAGGGATTATTCCAAGATCTATAGACAGAGTCTGCAGATGGCCAGGTAGCCTTTAGATCTCATCCTTTCTTTTTAAAGGTGACATATCTTTTAAATTTCCCTGCATTCAATCTCTGGAATAGAATCTTGATATTCCTGAAAAGGGGATATTACAGATAAACAGAACAATCATGGAGCGTGCAAGGTGCATGAGATTTCATGCAAGATTGCCTTTACAATTTTGGGCAGATGCTGTAGATATTTTTGTTTATCTGATAAACATAGGGCCTTCAATTTCCTTGGATGGTGGTATTCCAGAGGAAGCATGGACAGGTAAAAAGGTAAACTACTCTTTTTTAAAGCCTTTTGGCTGTGAGGCCTTTGTCCATATTAATAAAGAAAACAGAACAAATCTTGAGGCAAAATCAAAGAAATGTACCTTTACTGGATATGGTGTTAATGATTTTGTTTATCGCTTATATGATTATGAAAATCACAAAATCATTAGGAGCAGAGATGTAATATTCAATGAAAATGTCTTGTATAAGAATTAGTTGTAGGAAAAGAAACAGGAAAAAAAGAAAACAAAGAATACACAGTTCTTGATGAGATCACAGAAAAAGTAAAGGTGCCTGAAAATAATAATAATCAATAGCCACAACAACATCAACCACCACAACAACAACAGGGACCTCAAATACCTGAAAGTGGCGTCATAAGATCTACCAGGATAAGTATACCCCCTGAACGATACTCTCCTTCATTATATTATTTATTGTTGACTGATTCTGGTGAACCCGAATGTTATGAAGAAGCAATGTAGGTTGAAAGTAGGAAGAAGTGGGAGTTATCCATGGAAGACGAGATGGACTCCTTAATGCATAACCAGACTCAGGAATTAGTCAGGTTGCCTGTAGGTAAAAATACATTACAGAATAAATGGGTTTATAGGTTGAAGGAAGAAGATGGAGGAAAACATAGGTACAAAGCTAGACTTGTGGTAAAGGGGTTTGCACAAAAGAAAGGTATTGATTTTGATGAAATATTTTCTCCTGTTGTTAAGATGATTTCAATCAGAACTATTTTAAGTCTTGTAGCAGCGGAAGGTTTACATCTTGAATAGTTAGATGTAAATACAACATTTCTCCATGGCGATTTGGAGGAAGAAATCTATATGGAGCAACCAGAAGGATATGAGGTCAAAGGGAAAGAAAAATTAGTGTGCAGGTTAAAGAAGAGATTGTATGGCTTAAAATAGGATCCAAGGCAGTGGTATCTAAAATGTGACAGGTTTATGTCTAAACAAGGTTATACTAGATGTCACTTTCATCATTGTGTTTATATGAAAAAAGCAAAATGATGACAGTTATATTATTGTTATTGTATGTAGATGACATGGTTGTTGCAGGGTCTAACATGCAGGAAATAAATGTGCTCAAAAGAAAATTGGCAAATTCTTTTGCAATGAAGGATTTGGTAGCTGCAAAACAAATCCTTGGTATGAGAATAACTAGAGACAGAAAAAATCGCAAATTAACACTGTCTCAAAATGAGTACATACAAAAGGTGTTGAAAAGATTTAATATGCAGAATGCAAAACTAGTTAGTACACCTTTTTATAGCCATTTCAAAATTAGTAAGGAGATGTGCCCCAAGACCCAAGAAGAAATGGATTATATGTCTAAAGTTCCATATGCATCAGCAGTTGGAAGCTTAATGTATGCAATGGTCTACACAATGCCTGATATTGCACATGCAGTGGGAGTTGTAAGCAGGTACATGAAAAATCCACGAAAAGAACATTGGATGGCAGTGAAATGGATTCTTAGATATTTGAGAGGAACCACAAATCAAACATTATGCTTTGGTGGTTCAAACATTTCTCTATAGGGATTTGTTGATGTAGATATGGTAGGTGATAGAGATAACATGAGGAGCACTACAGGGTATGTATTTACTGTAGGTGGAACAACTGTCAGGTGGGTTTAAAAAATCCAAAGTATTGTTGCGCTTTCAACAACAGAAGTAGAGTATGTTGCTGCTACAAAGGCTAGCAAAGAAATTATTTGGTTACAACAGTTTATGGATGAATTGGGTAAGAAGCATGATAGGACACATTATACAACGATAGCCAAAGTGCCATTCATCTTGCAAAGAACTCAGCATTTCATTCCAGGACTAAACACATACAGCTCAAGTACCATTTCATACGGTCAGTATTGGAAGACGGACAGTTGAAGCTGGAAAAGATACACACTAGCCAAAATCCTGCAGATATGCTAACAAAAGTTGTAACCAGGGAGAAACTAAGAATATTCTCAGTTTAAATTGGTCTTCAAGTATGATGATGAAGATGAGAAACAGCCAGGTCCAAAGTGGAGTCATTATCCAGCAAATGAAGCAGCAATGGATTTTCTACAATCAGTCTCCAAGTGGGAGATTGTTGGGTGTGGAGCTTGATTATCTTATTTATTTTGTATCACAACGTTGGACCCATGCACCTTAATGGGGCAGCAATGCCACCCATAATTGTACGATGCCTGGGGGGTCCAGGGGGAGGCAGCTATGGTTTAAGGAGCCCCCCCTTGGTGGGGGGTTTCAGGGGCAGCACCCCCGAAGCTAACAAAAGATGTAAAATTTCCTTGTAAAAGTATATTAATTTCTAGTCAATCTGGGTCGTTCATTAGGTGGATGATCTGACGGTAGAAGTTATGTTTAGTTTAGGGTTTTTTGCTGTAGAAGGCAACCCCTTGCTTTTTATGAGGGTATTGTATTGCGGCTGTGGATTGTATGTGCATTCTCAGAGTGAGAAACAGATAGGGATACTGTGAGAGAGAACAGAGGATATTATAGTGGATCTATTGTAGGTTGTGTCTCTTAATTTTACTGGATAATAGAAAGGAAGGACTGGTTGTTCGGGGTGGACGTAGCCCAAACTGGGTGAACCACGTATAGTTGTGTCTCTTTGGTTTTATGTGTTTCTTGTGTTTTTGTTTCCACATATATTTTATTTTTTCCATTGCTCTGTAATATATAAGTTTCTAACAAATGTGCCCTATGGGAATATGAATTAGGTAAAACAGGAATGGGATCACTCTCTTGAGAAATTAGGGTTTCTCCCAAACCCTAGCATGACCAACATAACGCAAGCCAAATTGAAGCCTTATATTTCCGAGCTTGGTGCCCCCAGTGATAGGTGATGACTAATATGGGAAACCTAGCATCGAATCCATGGAGGAACTCTCAATTCTCTTTCCAGCAGCAAACCCCCCAGACCCTAGTGTAGTCATGAGACAACAAGACAAGTGGGTGCAGTGTGCATTGTATGAATGGGCACAATAACAGGGTTTGGTAGGAATAGGTCATAAGGATATTAACTTACCGAAGGCCTGGTCGAAGCCTTAATGGGATAAGCGAGCAGAGGGGGACTCAAATTTTTGAACATGCCCAAAATTTTTGGTGGTGTTGTAGCAACTACAACAATTGGCAAACCACTGGTAGAATCCAACATCTCTGCCAAAATCCCTAGAATATTCTGAGTCTGGATAGCGATGCAAGGGAATATTGAACAGGAAATGTGGGTACCTCCTGTGTTTCTTTGACCTTTATAGATATGCCTTTCGTTTGTGCCTCATCTAGGTCTTGTTGATCAGTAAACACCCAAGTAGAAATTCACACATGCTAGTAGTTCACAATGATGAAAAGAAAAAGGTAGAGGGCTTATTATATTTAGAATTTTAAAATACGTTTCTGGTGTTTCTCCATTTCCAGCAGACCTAAACAGCACCCTGACAAAGTCACTTCAAGAAATCACAAACGTTGCTCTTTTGCCAGCGAGCCTGCTAAGTACCCCGGCAGAGTTGTTGCATTACCTCTATGTGCAGGAATCCTTTCTCAATCCTTTACCCTTCATTTAATTTCATTTTCTTTTATGTGCACAATAACACTTATTACTCAATTTTCATTACGCCAGGGTGCATGAGGGATCCATGCTTATTTTATGGGCAAGAGAGGTTGTTTCTTGTTTGACAGAAACTAAAAGATATTATATTTTTTAGGTTTTCCCCCATGCCAAGCCTCCACACCCCATCTCTAGTTATCAGGTGAAACATGAAAGCAATTCATTAAGATATTCAAGACCATGTTGAGCACAAGGTTTAGGTTATGGATATAGGTTACTCAAACTAATTAGGGTTCCCCACAAGCAACATGTTCACATTTCCCTGGCTAATGAATTAGACTCGTAGGAAAAATGCTCAGGACGTGACTCTAATGACCGGTTCCAAGAGAAGCTGCCTCTTGGAGTAACCAAAAAAACCTCACATAATCATTAGGGTTAGGGTTTCAACATTAGGGCGAGGTGTCTAGGGAAACTGCTCCAGGGTTTTGGCGTGCACAAAGAGGTTAAAAAAATCCCTTATGCTTCGAGCATGTGCGTGCAGGTGTAAGAAAGCTAGCCATGGCACCAAAGGTTTGAAGGCTCCAGGTTCAATGAAGGCTCATGCAATGGTATGCAGCAAAGAGGAAAATGAAATTCTAGGCCAATGGAAAGTGTATACTATGCAAGAAGGAAAATGTATGATGAAATTCAATGTTATGCATGAAATAAATCATCTAATTCTAGATAAAGGACAATGCAACACATGTGTAGTGATTTTATGAATTCCATGCAACAATGAGAAAATGAAAATTAGCACAAAAACCACAATGCATAAAACTAAACTACCTACAGTAAAGAAAATATAGGGGACATAATGTAGCCATAATTAAAATCCTAACAAGTAAACCCTAATTAACAATATGAACAAGTAAACTTTAATTAACAAACCCTAGCTAGCCTAAACCTCAAACCCTAATTTAACCATAGACGCGGTCAGGTCATGAGAGATCAAGTTTCTAGTGCAACCATCGCATCATTTCTCGACCTGCAAGAACAAGGATGTATGTAATTAGAACCAACATAAAAAATTGTGCACCAACAACAAAGATTACATATAAAAGAGGTATAACAACAATAAGGTCATGGCTACTTATCAGAGAACGTGCTAGAAAATTTTGTGCAAGCCGAACTACAGTCCCATCCTGATAGACAGGAAGATGTACTTGAAACTTATAATCATCTAGCCATGACACACATATGTTCATGTTTAACTCTAAATCTAGTGCAAGTGAGGTAAGATGTTGTCTTCTTGTAGAGAAATTTGTTAGATAACATCCTTTAAGAAGAGAAATAGCCTTATCATAATAGTGGGAATGATCAATTTGATGACATGGAGAAAATATGCATTTTCCAGGTGAAATTGAGATGCTAGAGAATTCAACTGTAGAAAACCTAAGATTGGAAACGATAGTTTTAAGTTGTCCATGGGTTTTCTAGAGGATGTGAGGATCTGACATAATCATCAGTGGGAGTTGCAGTGCCTCACTGCCCTGAAAAAACTCTGAACCTTCAAACAAGGAGCTATCCAACTTTGAAGGTTTCGTGAGATTAACTGGAGAATAATTATTCTCGGCAATTAGATAACTATCAGTGAGCATATTATTAATTTGGTTAGATTTTTGCACACTAATAGACTGATAGTTTAGCATATCAGATCCTTTATATTCCCAAGGATGAGATAAATTCACCAGAAGTGTCTCAAGCAACAGAGAGGTTGAGTGATTGGATTGTAAAACATCATCCGCTTGTACTTGACTGCAATATATACTAGTTAGGCAACAATAAAATAGATTTGAGACAATGGGTGGTGTCCTCCCTTCAAAAAATAAATTAGGGTATAGAGGTTGATGCATATCAACTGATAGGGGATCGAAATATGTGCTTAGGAAAACATCACTCGAATCAAGGGCTTTCCAAGATGAGTTGGCATTCAGAGAGATTATGTTGGGAGGAGTGTGGTGCATGGAAACCCTAATTTGACTTGGTTCAAGGGTCTCATCAGGATCGTGAGAACCTGACATAACCATCAACGGAACCTGAAGTGCCTCAACTTCCTGATGAATCCCTAAATATTTGAAATATGAATCATCGAATTTCAGTGACTTCATAGGATCAACAGATAGATACGAGTGAAAATAACCATAGGTGTGAGTGAATACATTTTCAAAGAAATTACAAGCATTTAAGCCACCAATTTGATTAGGCCGATTATCTGGTACATTAGGCTCTTCTTGGATTAAAAATGAGGATGAAACGGTGAGAGAAACATCCCAATATTGTTGAGACATAAGGTATCTTTCTTGATCAGTTAAGGATTGTAGATGGAAGAGATCAGGAATAATAGATTCATAATTCTTGTAGTGCGATTTTGAAACATCGTCGTTGTGTTCATCACTGCCACCGACACTAGCAGAAGAAAGTTCTGAATTATTTGTAGAAATAATTGGTGTGGCAGACTCAAGAAATGAATCAGGGAATAATGGATGAAATGATTCAGATGAGGGGGTACCAATCGTACCAGGACTTTCATCTCGCACATTAGTGTCATCCAAAGGGAACAATGAACCTACATGCATGTCATGGTGCATGGATTTTACAGGACAATCAACTTCATTCGAGACAAAGCCTAATTCATTGCCAATAGGGGAACGATATTTAGGACTAGACCCAGGCATATGTTCAATGGACACGAGATTGGTTTCATTAACAGGGAGAGATGTTAAAACAACTTGCTTTTCGAGTCTTGATTTGACAGGGAGTATGAAAGATGTAGAGGCGATACAACATGGTTGATTTCATGCAAGCATATTTCATCACTTAAACTATTTGCGACCAAAACTCCATTAGGTAGAAAATCAAGAGGATGGGAAATGTCAGAAATAGTAAGTTCCTCTTTGGAGGCTTGAAGTTATTACTGACTTGGACAGAAGGGAAAGAAAATATTCAGGACAAAATTTGGACAGTTAATAACTTGAGGGTTATCATAACAACCATAAGGATCAAGATTTGTTTCAGTTCGAAGGTGTTGTAGAGAAACTGTTCAGTTAAATATGCCCAATCAAAATCTCTTTCATGGAAATCAAAATAAGGATGAAAAAATATAATAGCAAAATCCTCTACATATTCATGAGGTTTCATTTTGATCTCATTTATCCTTATTAATACATCTTGAAAATCATACCTATAAAAATCTTGTTGAATCTCACCAATGAGTTGCTTGAATGAATGGATGGAAGTCGTTGGCAGCGTGCGGCACAATTTCTTGGCGTGTCCTTCAAGGGTGAGGGAGAAAATTACACCAGCAAACTCATCATCATCAATTTCATAATATTCACAAAACTCAAGAAAATCAGAAAGGTGCTCAGTTACGGAAATTCCATTTTCACCATAGAACTTCAATTGAGACAAGTGATAGAGAGTTTCGTCGGGGATTAAGCATTGAAAAATAGATAAACTTGATAAACATCTCATGAGGATGATTTGGGGATGAGCCATTTATAGACATGAGACTAAACTCCAGGCTCCAAGTGCTCAGCTTGTCATCTGGCCCTCGTTCTAGCGCCAAATATGTTGACGATTGAAAATGTCTCGCCAACAGTAAGGGGATATCCCTAGTCCAAGATCCCAATTAGAATCTGCACTGTTTCGTTTAGGGATCCCATCTGGTATGTAGGCCCAGTTTCCATTTAGTTGGTAAATATGGTTTTCGGACAGGGAGGGGAATCACTGAAAAGAGAAATGCATGGATGTTGAATGAACACAAATCAATGATTGATGAATTCCCTGTGAAATATGATACCATGAATATCAAAGTGGAATTTAAAGCATGAAACTTATGAAAAGCATTGTTAGCAAAACTTTACCAAGATCATACTTATAAAAAGATTCACTTAAGAAACAAGAAATATTTCGTGATAGGCTAAGCATTTCATTTATAATCTACGCACATTCCAATAAATATTTGAAGAAAATAGCGACAAAGAAAATCATTAAACATATCCTTAAAGTTAGAGCATCATATACCATCCATGTGTTGTAAGAAAGCTCATAACACAAAAGAATACATGAGTAGAAATGTGTACCAATACTTGAAGAAAGCATCATTCATTTGAAGGGATCATATTCATAGCACAACCACACAGGGGACTTTTGCCAGATTCAATAGTGAGATCCAATAACACTTCTTTGTATTCATCAAAAGGCATACATTCAATAAGCAACAATGTGTCTCTCTCAAAAGTTCAAAACCCAAAAAGTCCTTACAAAATTTCCAGAAGATGTACATATAGGCTGAGATGACTCTTGGGTTTCCTGTGACCTTTGGTATTCCCTGACTTTTGGGCTTACTTGCGACTGAGGGGAAATTGTGACTTCAGGAGGATTTTGACTTAAGGGAAGTTCTAACTTCAAGAGGATTGTGATCTGAGGGAGGGGAAATTGTGACCTAAGGGAGATTGCTACCTAAGGGAGATTGCAACCTAAGGGATATTGCGACCTAAGGGAGATTGTGACCCGAGGGAGATTGTGACCTGAGGGAGATTGTGGCCTAAGGCAGATTGCGACCCAGGGGAAGTTGTGACCTAAGGGAGATTGCGACCCAGGGGAAGTTGAGACTTGAGGGAGATTGCGACCCACGGGAAATTGCGACCTAAGGGAGATTACGACCTAGGGGAATTTTCAACCTAAGGGATATTATGACTTAGGGGAAGTTTTTACCTAAGGGATATTGTGACTTAGGTGAGGTTACGACCTAAGGGATATTACGACCTAAGGGAGATTGCGACCCAAGGGAAGTTGCGACCTAAGGGATATTGCGACCTAGGGGAAGTTGTGACCGAAGGGAGATTGCGACTCATGGGATATTTCATGCTTGATTGCGACCTAGGGTTAATTGTGACCTAAGGCTAATTGAAACCTAGGGACCCCCTCATGTTTCTCGTAGGTTCTGATTCAATTTTCCCTAAACTACCATGCAATGAAATAAAAAATGAGATACTCTTTCTCATGAATTAACCCTGTGCTAATGATTTGGTGATTGATAAGACCGAAGTGTCAATATGTTGATGCTCCCTGAGATAGGTCTACCATGCTTTGTAGTCTGTATCTATCGTGACCAATTGAGGCATGTTCTCCCCATGTCTATGCATGCAATCGGGGGCATCTAGAATCAACGCACTTTTCTTGGTGTTGATGTAGTTTGACAAGGCATAAAATTCATTGTGAACCTTGAATGACTCAACCACATACTCCGTGATGCTCTCTCTTGTCACCTGCAAGTCATTGGAGTTGGAAGATTCTCTGATTAGGTCGAGAAATCCTTGCATTTTCTGTAATAATTACTCTCATTCCTTAGGTGTTGTTAGTGACTTGATGGAAGGAGTCTGATGGACTTCGGCCATCTATATAACCCACTGAGGAGATGATTATATGAAGATACGACCTTGTCTACATTCTTGGCCGACTTGTCCCGATATTGTATTTCCATGCATAGTTGTACTTTATCATTTTGAGTCGTAATCCAATCCTTCTTTGGGAGAGTATCTAGAGCTTCGGGATATTTGTTGGTTGAGTCAAGGATGTTGTCTACTTTCGTTGAAGCCTCTCTCAAATTGGCTAATTTTTCCCTTGTATAAGAGTGACCGAGTAGCGGAATGCGACCTTTCTGACCTATGCGACCAATGCAACTTTGCAAGTTTGCGACTTTGCGAATTTGTGACCTTGCAACCTATGCGGATTTGAGACCATGAGACTTTGCGACTTTGTGACCTATCCGACTTTGTGACTTTGCGAATTTGGAAGTTTGCGACCTATGCGACTTCTGTGACTTTACGACCTATGCATTTCTTTCCTTGAGTACAAGTGTTGCCTCGTTGGATGTGGATATGAGCCACATTTTCTTGGTGTCCTGAAAAGAAGATGAAACAAACAAATTAGTTTACCAAAGTGATAATTTTCATGCGGGATCAATGAATAGATAAAAATACAAACATTGATTCACTCTAGGAGCATGAACCAGAAAATAATCCAAATTAATTTGTTATAAATTGCATCAATGGATAAACTCATGATTTACTTTGGAAATATAATTCAAATTTATATATTTAATGGAACCACCAATCGTGACTTTAATATTTTTTGTTTCCCACGGTGATGATGTGATTTTAGAGCCAGTGCCTTGACATGCTATGTGAAAAGAGTTCTAGATAGAGAACGTTAATTCAAGGCATGGTCATATTCTTAATCATAATAATCTAGTGTTTTAGAGGTGCAGAGGAGAATGAGACTTTTCCATACCCTAATGAAGCTCAAGCCTTGCCCTAACCATCAACACAAGATGTCTCCTCTTTGTGTCAATGCACATGCCAGAGAAAAGGGGCTTGCAGGTGTGTAGAACTTGTAATGCCTCACTAAAACCCTAAAAACCTTACTGCACATGTTGATATGAGGGAAACAAATCAAGAACCCAAGGGACAATTATAGTAAATTATTTTATCATAATTTCATGCAATGCTTATTAGAATGTGCCCCAGGGGAATATGAATTAGGTAAAATAGGAATGGTATCACTCTCTTCATAAATTAGGGTTTCTCCCAAACCCTAGCATGACCAGCATAATGCAAGCCAGATTGAAGCCTTATATGTCTAAGCTCGGTGCCCCCAGTGATTGGTGATGACTACTATAGGCAACCTAGCATTGAATTCAAGGAGGAACTCTCAATGCTCTTTGAAACAACAAACCCCCCAAATGATAGTGTAGTCATGAGACAACAAGACAAGTGGGTGCAGTGTGCATCTTATGAATGGGCACAATGAAAGGGTTTGGTAGGAATAGGTCATGGGGATATTAACTGAATGAAGGTTGGGTCGAAGCCTTAATGGGATAAGCAAGCAGAGGAGGACTTGAAATTTTGAATATGCCCATCTTTGTACTTGGATTTGATTTTCTCTAGTCTTTCTTATACTCTTTAATGCATTAGTTGAATTTGTTCAATGAAATTCTTGGCTTTGTCCACATCACTATGTCCATCTACTGTAATATATTTACCAAATATGAAATCTAAAGTAGACTTTGGCAAAGAACCCAAACAAGCTTCAAATGGAGATAATTGTGTAGATGAATTCTTGGCACGATTGTAGGCATGTTGGATGTAATGAAAATGCCCATCCCAAAGCTTATGATGCTTACCACAATATCCTCGAAGGAGATGCACTATTTTTCTATTCACTAATTTTGTTCGGCCATCAGTTTGTGGATGAAATGTTGTGCTCTTCTTCAAATTTGAGTCCATGAGTTCCCATAAACTTGACCAAAACTTCTCTACAAATCGATAATCTCGATAAAAAATAATAGAAGTGGGTAACCCAAAATTAACCCATACATTTTGGAAGAACGTCTTTGTGGTTTGTTCAGTTGTAACACGTTTCTTACATGGAATCAACACACACATTTTTCTAAAACGATCCAAAACAACATATATATAATCATGACCTTTCCTAAGCATTGGTAATCCCCCTAAAAATCCATAGAAATAATTTTTCAAGGACGAGAAGGAATAATAAGTGGAGTGTACAAACCCAATTTCATATTGCTTGGCTTGCTAATAGCACACATGGAACATCCTTTCACATATCTTGAAACAATTTAATTCATGCGGGGCCAATAATAATACCTCTGAATTTGAGCAATTGTTTTACCTACACCAAAGTGACCAACAATAAGATAAGTGTGGGATTCCCTTATGACATTGATTCTTTCACCCTATGGAACACATAACTTTCAAAGATGATACAACAACTTGTTATGAACATGATAATCCTACTCTTCAACATTATTGCCTTGACTAAAAGTTGCATAAACATATTTAAAATCTTCATATTGAGCATACTATTCAATATAACTTTCATGCATGATTGAGTTATGCTTAATAATAAAATATACATTAAAAATAGGCCTTGATAACATATCTGCAACTTTTTTGTATATACATTTATTGTACTTGATTACCAAATGAAATTGTTGAAGGAATCCCATCCACCTGAAATGTCTAGCTTCTTGTAGCTTGGTTTGTGATTGTAAATAATGCAAATGTTGATGGTCAGTATGAATAATAATTTCTTTACGCATCAAATAATGCTTTCATTTCTTCACGCTTTGTACCAAAGCATACAACCCTTTATCGTAAGTTGGATATTTAATTACTGCATTGGTAAAGGTTTCATAATGTAAAATATTGGCTTACCATGCTACATCAAAAATTCTCACATAGCATATTGACTTGCATAGGTTTGAATTTCAAATGGTTGCTTGAGATCTAGAAGTTGTAGAACTGGTGTTGTAGTGATTTTATCTTTCAAAGCATTGAAGGATTTCTGCTGCTTGCCTCCCCACTGAAAGAGTTGGTTCACACTTGTCAAAGCATGTAATGGTGATGCAATGAGTGAGAAGTTAGCAATAAATTTTCTCCAATATTGGGTTGCTCCCAAAAAACTCTTAACTTTTGTTTCATTGTCGAGTTTAGGAAAATTCACTATGACATCAATTTTTGAAGGATCAATCTTCAATTTACCCCCTCCTACAATATGACCCAAATAAACCAAAGAGGTTTTCCCAAATTCACATTTAGACATATTCAAATACAACTTTTCATTTTTCAAGGCATTTAGAACTTGTTTCACATGCTTGACATGCTCTTTACGAGTCTTAATGAAAATCAGAATATCATCTAAGTAGACTGTGAAAAAATCATCAAGGAATGGTCGCAACACATCATTCATAACTCTCATGAATGTTGCAGGTGCATTGCAAAGACCAAACGACATATCTAACCATTCAAACAAAACTTGTTTTTCCTTGAAAGAATTTTTCCAAATATCATCTTCACCAATCCTTATCTGATGATAACCACTTTTTTAATCTAACTTAGTAAATTAAAAAACTTCTTTTAACTAACCTATAAAATCATGAAAGCGAGGAAGAGGATAATGATTCTTTATCGTGATCTTATTCAAGGCTCATAAATCCACACACATGCGCCATGTACCGTCATTCTTTCGAACGAAGACAATAGGAGACCCACAAGGAGATGTGCTAGGCCTGATGACCCTTTTGTCAAGAAGCTCTTGAATTTTCTTCTTGATCTCTACATTCTCAAAAACTAAAATTCTATACATAACAATATTTGTAAGTGGTGCATCATGTTGCAAGTGAATGTCATGTTGGATTCCTCTTTTAGGAGGAAACCCTTTAGGTTCCTAAAACATCTTTTCATAAGTGTTAAAAACTTCAACCAATTCATGCTTAAGTTTAGAATCACATCTTGTGAAAGTGATCAAGGTTGCTCCAGACACACTCAGAAGTCCTAGAGGGCTCAGAATAGGTCAAATTTCAAAGTGGTCATATTGCTCTTGAACTAAGTCTAGATCGAAGTGCTTGTCGCCACGATTCCAACAGTGCGAATGACGCTCCAATACGAGTTAGTATGAGGGAGATATAACTCTTCAAATATTTACAAGACAAGGGAGAAGTGGGGTCCATAGTGTGCCACTTGGCATCACAGTCAACAAGTGAGACCCACAATCCTATGTGGCATTCAAGTGTTAGTCTACCAGACCATGACACATGGCGCTCTTTCATTAGTTCCCTTGCCCCTACACAAAAAGACAAACAAAATCACATACATAATATATTAAAAACAAAACCATATAAAAAACATGGTTATTATCTCCATATATTAAAAACAAATATCATATTTTTAATATGGTTACAAAAATCACAAGATGATATACTTTAACGAAATATGGTGGTGGAAAACTTTTGACATTATATGGTTACATGAGATTTGCCACACCATATATTAAAAAGAAAAAAAAACAACAATTAAAAAGCCACATTATGTTATAACCATTCAAATTAAGAAGCAAAGTATGGGCTACCATATACCACATAACTCCAAAACACGACAACAATTAAAAAGCCACATTATGGTTATAACAATTCAAATTAAGAAGCAACGTATGTGCAAAATAGTCAAAGTTTATTTTCAAACCATATGGTGGGTACTTGGTTTGTATTAAAGTTACACCTTATATTAAAAAAAAATTATAAATATATACCACATAACTCCAAAACACTACAATGCATTGTATAAATGCCAAATAGGCGGTGGTCAAAATAAATCCAACACACCAATGGAACCACAACAAAACGCATGCCATATTTAAAATTTCAAACCACCAGGTTTAATGTTTGTTGTAACCGTCGATGTCACCACCGACATCTAGCCTAAATTAAAAATACAATGCACCAAAAATGTTTCTATCCATAGGGTTTGAAGCGATGGGTAGCCAGTGCTTAAGAAACCACATGCCAACCGTTGGGCCAACGAACTACACTTCATTTTATCCGCCACGATTTATTATTTAAAACCCAAATCATTTGCCATTCGATTTAGGGGAGCTATGGAACCGAGAACAGGTGGAACTGTGACACAAGGGCCAAGGCGGAACCATGCTCCAGGCGGTACCTTGCCCAGGCAAAGAGGCATTGGAACCATGAACTAAAGAATTTTCCCAATGAGGTAAAAAATAATTTTATCATAATAATATCATATTTATAGTTAAATTTCACGAAATTTCGCAGGGAATGCAACGACGACATCAGATTCACCATTTGAACAGTGGATTTCAAGGTAGATGCTACTCGAATTAATCCCTCTTGCAGATAAGAGCGATCTCCCTAGTACTCCAACAAGTAACTAGAAACAAAGATCCATTAAATATCTCTTTCTCTAGATTATTTATATTTAAGATTATTACAACCTTGAAATAAGGAGGTTATGCTCCTACCTTTCAATTGAGACGTTTGATGTAGCCTTTTTCCTTTCCCTCCAAAGAAATTCTTCTATGCTGAGAAGAACTTGCAATCACAAACAATAAAAAAGATCAAAGCACCTGCATTATATAATAATAATAAATACTAATCCAACTTAGTGATCAAGGAATCTAAGTATTGACAACATTTCAATGAATTTGGAAACCAGACAATGAAAAAAAGAGATCCATATGTATTATCATAATTTGAAAAGAGAAATCTTACAACCTATGCCTTGATGTTTTACAGATTTCTCCCATGTGTCTGCGCAATAATTTCCTTTAGTATTATAAGCCTTCCTCTATAGAATGACCAACATGAAGTCATAATCACAAAGTTGTAATCATCAATGTGCCAACAACAACTTACTAGTTCAGAAAATATGAACTCTATGAACTCTCTCCAGCTTAGAATCTATACAAATCAGTATCTACCTTCAAACCTGAAACTTTAGCTCAATTTATAGAGAGATTAAGGTAGTTTCAGATCCATTAAGAGAGGGGTGAGTTCCTCCCATGAAGGGATTTGGGTTCCTTTAGCCAAGGCATAAGCTCCATGAGTAGAGGGATAAAGCTCAAATTGGTGCGACTCTAGAGGATTCCAGTTGGGAGAATATTCGACCAAATAGGCTTCTAGAAGTTACTTTTTATATTTTCTTGATTTTTACAAGGGTGTGCGGGTTTTAGTGGCAAACAGAGCGGCGATCGTTGCAGCTAATGGAGGAAGCATCAACGCATGAGTAGGAAAAGGCTATAAAAAGTGTGCTAGTAATATTTTAAAGGTTTTAAGGAGCTTTTCTATAATTTCCAAGACTTGGTTCAGGAACATGAGTGTTTTTGACCTCTAAGGGAACTTGATATGGATGGTGATAGACCCATATGGACAGTCAAATGTCATGGTGACAAAATGATGTGTAACATATTGCCCCCTAAAGTGCAAAGTCTAAGAATTTTTTTCTAAAGAGTGAAGTGCTTTCTCATTCCAAGGATTGGATTAGAGACACCAGTTGAAAACCTGTAAAAACATTCAATGCAAATATATATGATCACTGAGGTAGGCATTCCAATACTCAGAGCAAAACTAACTAAATTTTCTGGTACAGATATGATTTTAGCATTACATCAAGAGTAGACACAGTATGGACACAACCATATATCATAATACGTCTAATATATCATGAATACATAAATCCTCGCAGCCTTGATGGTGGAAACAAGATCCAGGGTCTTGATTTCCGCTTCTTGAACTAGTACGAATCTATCCATGTGATTGATTGTGTCGAAGTCAAACATGGTAGAAACCACTTGATTACTAGTCAATGATGAGAACCATTAA
This sequence comes from Pinus albicaulis, assembly GCA_034641835.2. NCBI lineage: Eukaryota > Viridiplantae > Streptophyta > Pinopsida > Pinales > Pinaceae > Pinus > Pinus albicaulis. The sequence continues at coordinate 1,558,817,639 of CM076584.1, forward strand.
CAAGTGTGAGAGAAACCACCAATAATGACAATGTCTCTAAAATTACTTCAACACAATCTATGAAGTGTAAATGAATGATTTTCAGTCTAACACTCATAGAATCATTCGATCAAAGGTCAATTATGAGAACCTAGTGTCGAAGGTGAGAAATTTGCCATTAGGGCATGCAGATTCTGAGGTACTGATAGGATTCTAAATCAACTTTCTAGATAATGAGATGGTGTTGATATAAAGTGACCCGTCACAAGAAATCCTATGACACAACACCACTAGATCAAGTTTTGAAGAAATGATTTGCAAGGATTGACTCAGGGATGGTCAACGCAAATGGAGACAAATGTTTGCAATGAATGGAAAATTGAAATTTCTCTTGAACACATAACGATATTGTAAATGATTTGGTAGCATTTGACTCAAAGATAATACCCAGAAACAGGCTGAAGACTTCCAATGTAGTTTGATTAACTATAATACAAAGGATTACCCAACCCAGGTACAAGTGCGACAAAGTGTCATGTTCAAGAGAGACATGTTGCTTTCTAAAACAAAGACAATGAATGGATTATTTTTCTCACTTTTTCCCCCACCATTACTGGCAAGTACCTCGTTATTTTTTCAAGCTTTAGGAGGATAAAATTTTATTATTGTGTAAGCTCATCCTTTCGATGAGTCTATCTTAGTATTTTTTAAACAAACCCTAAGAAGGAGTGGTTCGGTCTTGTTGTGATCGACAGGTCCTGTATTGTTTAATTTTAACGATTCCAACATAGGATTAACTCGGTGTTTTTCAGTTTTAAGGAGTCAGAAGAAAAACATAAGAAAACTCTGCAGTGTTCTTTTTTGTAAATTTAGTCTCTCAAACATGAAAAAAGGATAAAATAATGTAGGAGAGAACTCTATTTACCATGCTTAGTCAAAGTATACCTTTTTCGTAAATAGTCTAATTCAGTCTAGAAAAGGGGTAAACTTCTATTGAATAGATGACTGTTCATTCACTTTAATGAGTTCGAATAGTCAAGTACTCGATGTTCTTTTCATGTTTAGAGAGTCTGAAAAGGGCTTAAAAGAGGACTCCACTGTTTCACTTTTTCGTATTTTTATAGAGCCCGAAAAAGTGATAAAAGTCTACTCAATGTCAAAATGATTCTTTTCAAACATAACTTGTTCCCTACACAAAAACTCAAAAAAATTACAAATATCTGCTCTCAAAATATGAAAAAAAAATTGATTTCGACTTCTAAAGTGAAAAAAAACAAAATAATATTATTTTATTCATTTAAAATTATAAAAAGAAGTTAAAACAAATCAGTTTCACCTTTTATTTTTTAGAGAAGAGAAAAAAGAGTTTTTGCCCTAAACTTTCTGGAGCAAATATTAGGAGAACCGACCAACCATTTCGAGAACCGTTCACGCCAGGTATTCCACATCATCATTATCTTTCTTTTCATCCATTTAGTAGGGAATTTTTTAGGGGGAAACAAGGTTTTAAAATCCGCCCTCGAGGGTGCGCAGGTTTTCGTGGCGAAAACTTAGCACCCCAATGATTTTTTAATAGAAAAAATCATTGGGCCACCACGGTTTTTATGTGTAGCTTGTGTGAAAAAACTCATTGTATACACATAAAACCTACGCAAGCGCTACGAGGTTTTTAAAAACATGTTTCTATCCATAAAAAATGGCTCAAATTCTCCCAACTGATTTCTAATTATATTAATTGATGATTTATAGGTTATCAATCATGTTGGAATGGCGACAAAGAGAGCATGAACTTCATGATAACGCAACCATGGATGATCAGGAAACAATTCACACATTGAAAAATTGTGGCTTGTATAGATTCTACGTGATTCAAGGTATGAAAGCACAGGTTGATTTGATGACCTAGCTAGTGAATTCTTGGGATGTTCGAGATCAATGTTTCATCATCGGAGACCATAGGCTTGTGATCAAGCCGGAGGATATATATTTCCTCACTGGATTACCTCGCAGAGGGAGAGACATTTCCTTGTTTGGGACAAGACCACGTGGTCTTCCCACTGCATCTTATATGGCTCAATATTGTAGCCAAGATTCATGATTGAAGGATGGTCGCATTGATATCAAAAATATTGTGCAACTAGACCTAAATATCGTTGCATCCATAGTTACCAGGTTGTGTGGGAGTGCAGCTCCACATGTGGCTACCAAAGCACAAATGCAGAATGCAGTTGAATGTTCTGGGGGAACAATTTTCAACTGGTGTTAAGGAGTGTTGGTTAACATGAAGGGCCAACTTACGAGAGCTAAGAATGTGAAGTTGAAAAACTTCAGCCATGGAGCCATTCTTGTGTCTTTTTATTTGGAGAGGATCCCACTCCTCGCATGTAATATCCCAGATTTGGAATAGCACAGCAAACTTGCTGAAATAACGCACTCCTGGGAGATTGATGTACAGAAATGAGTTTACAACCCTTGGATCCCCTAGATCAACAGATCTGGAGTCTAGATCCAAAAGGGGAGCAAAAACAAATCGAACTAGGTGTGGTAAACAGATCTCCCACTACCTAGTCTAGCTGAAAAACACCCTACAAGAGGAGCTGCAGCTATGCCCAACAAACTGCTTCAAGAATAATGCAATCTTGGACAACATGAGCAGGAGGCCATCAAATATGATTAATAAATGAATTTATAGCAGCAAATCAGAAGCAAAGTGAAGCACTTTTAATATACAGTATAATACATGAGACAATAGAGCAAGATATCTTCAGAAAAGAAAGCTACAACACATATATATCAACAGAAATGGCTCAACAACATTATTTTCAGGAGCTGTAGCAGCTGCATATTACAACTTAGATCTAGGATAGATCTGTGGATAAAACATCAGATCTATTTCAGATCTGGAAACTAGATAGTTTTCTTTACAAGATCCCCTTGGGGTTTTGACCAAATCATGCATAAATAAGAGTAGATTTGAGTTACAAGTTGCAGATCTGTAAAATGCTGCAGTAATTTCTGAATATAAAATTTCATTACAATAGATCAGATCTAAACAAAACATGGATCATCAAGCTAATCCATGGATCACCAATGTGGAAGGCAAAGCCCAGCACCAGAGATCTCTCATCAAAAATTTGATCAAAACACCATAAAGAAGCTCATATCAAAGTAACGCAGTTCCTTAATAGAAATAGCGTTGTAGCTTAAATGAAAAATATGGCCCACTGCCAAGTTACAGATCTGAAGTACAAACAGGAGAGGCACTCTTCCAAGAGGTTAAAATACACACTCCATGAGAAGAGGTTCCCAAAACAATCTAGATATCTGCAGATCTAGAATCCCACTTGTTGTAGCTTGCAAAAGCAACAAAACCCTCAATGGTTTAGCGCTGCAATTTGAAGTAGAGCTTGGCCTCAAGCCTGATAGTGGATCAAATCAGCGAATACTCCTCCAAGAATCCTCAAAGGAAGAGGTGAAATCCCTGCATAGGAACTCCAAGTGCTAAGCAGCACAATTCTCTACTAAACAGCAGAGAATAGTATTTGTCTAAGCAGACAAGATACTCAGAAATATAATCAATCAACAACCTTCTCTTGTTGCCATTACCTTCCTTTTATAAGATGAAAGCCTTTGCAAACCCTTAACCACCTTGATGAGTTAGATCTTTTCACATGAGGGGCCTCCTTCTAGAACTGCATTGTCCCTTTAGGAGATACATTGAACCTAGACAACACTGTAGATTTGGTCAAGGTTGACCTAGTCTCACAGCTCAAACCCCTTTCACACCTACAAGTGATTATTTACGTGGCCTTGATTTATCTGTGTTCACATGGGCATTGATTTATTCAGTCTTCTTAGGAGTTTTACATGTCCTCCTTTATTCATTTATTCATGCAACAGAAAGTAAAACAAAATTGAATATTCCTCTTAGCTTAGGCTAAGTAGCAATATTAAATTGCACCTCAGCAGTCTCCAGTGGATCCCATAGGACCTAGGGAACCACGTATTTTGAGATGGGTAGCATTGATGGCTCGCCATGGTGGAAATGGTGGTGTTGTTGTTCGCTATACTCCTCAGTTATTTATATGGCCTAGGAACCAGATCTTCATGATTGAAGATTTTCCTTACGCAAGGATGGATTTAAGAGGTGACCTTGACACATCACTTCTACCAAGGGTAAAGTGGGATGCATCAGTTAAAGAAAATAATTTTGAAGTTTTTATGTTATCTAATTTTTATTTGGTTTTCTATGATCTAATACTGACAAAAATTTAAATGCAGATGTGGGTCCATCATAACGAGCAGCGCTTCATCACTTTGATAAGCGAGATGCACAGCCTATAGTAGGCCCACCACAGACTGATGCGGAAGATATCCTTACAGAGCTGGAGAAAAACCTAGAGAGGTTGACTATTGATGTTCCAGACATAGGGACAGATGATATACCTCTCAGGCTGCAGAGACATGTGGTTGGTGTTCTAGGCCTATTCAGGAGATACTATGTGCAAGGTGGCATGTGCCATAGTTTTCTATCATGATCATCATCATGGATAGTTGATGGTTGATTCAGATTGACATGTTGTTTTTTGTATCGATATATTTAGATCATAAGGTGTTTGAAACCTATGGTCACAGACGATGTAATATTTTTTGACACACAACTATTTTTATCCTAATGATATTTACTACTTCCGATCTCTGAGTATCTTGTTCAATATGAATTAAATATTGTTTTTTTTTACTTTTAATGTTGCAGATGTCTATTTAAAACTTGATTAGCTAATGCATTAGCCAATGTTTTTAAATTTCTTGAAATTTGTTGATACTGAATATAATCAAACTGTCTTTCCAAGAGGCGCACCCTAAAAAAAATTCTTAACAAAGCTAGATTTATGATAGCGTAAACACCATTTAAATGTAATACAATGAGCTGCAAATCTAACCTAACAATCAAACATCAAATACCAAATGCAATGGCATCAGATAATAGCTCAATCACTGTGTTATATTCTGCAATATTGTTCGTTGTTTGACTGAGGCATATCCCATAAATAGAGACTAACTCATCGGTGGGTGAATAGATGACCCATGTAGATGTTTTCTGTACTACGATAGGCAGTGTCAGCAAAACCAATGTAATTTTGAAGGAATTTCGACATATGAAATATCAAGAGTAATCAAGATAAGCAGCAAAAATTCGTCAAGCAAAAATAACTAATTCTAAGGCACACTTTTCTAATCTAAGGCACATTGTTCTAAATTGTAACTAATGTACAAAGAGTATATTCACACGAAGAATGAGGCATAATATCTCTTGAGATAAAGTCCATTTATGGGTTTATCTAAAGAGACTTCGTCATACTCGATTAAATAATAGGCTCCTTTTGCAAGCATGAGCTTAACAATATAAGGACCATGCCACATTGGTTCGAATTTACCAACGCCTTGTTCATCGTGGGCTTGATCGTATACTAGGACTAGGTCACCTTTTGAATATATGTGAGGTTTAACACTTTGATCATACTGAGTTTTAACACGTTTTTTAAGAGCCTCGACAGCTAATGCAATGGTGCGACGAGTTTCATCTAACTCTGCTAGGTATATGAAGTGTTTCTCCTCTTCAGAGGTAGCCGATAATAATTCAATGGCTAATTTGAGTGACGGGATTTCACATTTAATGGGTAACACAACTTCCAAACCATAAACAAGTTGAAAAGGAGTGAATCCTGTGGATGTTTTTGTAGAGGTACAGTATGCCCATAATGTTGAAAAAAACATGGTATGCCAATTTGTTTTATGAGTTCTGATAATACGTTTAATCATGTTGGTTAAAACCTTGTTGACTGCCTCAACTTGACCATTATCTTGTGGGTAATATGGTGTAGAATTATCATGGTGTACGCCAAGTTGATCAGAAATTTCGGTCATCATAATGTTTCAAAAATGATTTCCATAGTCCATAATGATAGCTTGAGGGACACCGAACTGAGAAATCACGTGATTGAATATGATAATTGATGCATTTTTTCCATCATCTATGAATGTAGGCATCGCCTCGACCCATTTGGTAAAGTAATCTACGACGAGAATAATATACCCATGCCCCTCGGCCGAGTGAGGGTTACATGTGATGAAATCAATGCCCCATTTGGTGAAAGGACCGACAGCAATGATTGGGTGAAGAGGAGTTGGAGGTGCACACATCATTCAGTCAAAAATTTGGCAATTGTGGTATTTTCTAATTGCAAGAATATTGTATTTGAATAGTGACAACCAGAAATAGCCAGAGCACAAAATATTTTGGGCTGTGGCAAACCCATACATATGACCACCACATGCTCCAGAGTGGCAGTCATTAAAAACCCTTTCAGCTTATTCATGAGTTATACAACGTCGAAAAACATAATCGGCACCACGACGATAAAGAGTATCGCCAATAATATTATATTGCTGAGATTGGTATCGAATTCTCCATTGATGTGATCGTGAAAGCTCTGGTCAAAAGTTTTGGGTTTGGAGATATATAATGATATCCCCAAACCAAGGATATAATGTATTGATCACAAATAAAGATTCATCGGTGAGATGGTTTTCTTCCACCGTTTCAGATTCAGTATTGGGAAAATCACACATAAGCTCAGTAGATACCAGTTATTTTTTAGACTTGGATTTCTCGAACTCCAAATCAAACTCTTGTAGGATAACCATCCATTTAGAGTATTTTCCCCCGAGCAATTTTTTCATCAAAATATACATCATTAGGTTGCAATTAGATATCACTATGGTTTTGTGTAACAATATGTAATGACAGAAACGTTGGAAAAATTTAACATCTGCCAAGGCCAATTTATCCACATGTGAATACTTGATTTCTATGGGGTTGAGATTTTGACTTAGGTAATAAATAACACGTTCATTGTTAGAATCATCCTATTGAACTAGAACCATTCCAATCATGGAATTGGACGTAACTAAATACAAAACGTAATCTCGATTATAATGAGGCAGATGCACCAATGGTGCATGGGTCAACACGTGTTTAAGAGCATCAAAAGCTTTATCGACAAGCTCGTCCCAAATGAATGGAACATCCTGTTTTAACAACTGATTAAAACCTTTAGTTAACTCCGCATATTTCGGGATAAAATGGCGCAGAAATTTTGCTTTCCCCTGCAAACTTTGGAGTTGGCAAAGAGTGGAAGGATGAGGTAGATTAAGAATAGCCTCAACCTTCAATGGATCGACACAAATGCCTTATTTTGAAACAATGAACCCAAGTAAATGTCTTGATTGTTCACGAAATACACACTTGTGCGGATTCAAATGAATGTTGTAATGCCTACATCTCATAAAGATAGCACGTAAGTGTGTAGGATGATCTTGTCTGCGTAAAAAATGAGCAGGTAAGTCATCTATGTAGGGTTGTACAATATGTTTGATATCGTGAAATGCATAATACATAGCTCGTTGAAAATTCACGCCAAAAGTTTTTAGTCCAAAGGGTAATTTACAAAATGAAAACATGCCCCATGGACATATAAATGTTTTTTTAGGTTGATCAGCGGGGAGTATGTTGATTTGATTGTAACCAGAAAAACCATCCATGAACAAGAATATTTTGTTTCTAGCACAATCATCAATAATTTGGTCAATATAAGGGGTAGGATAATTGTCTTTAGGATAGACCTTGTTAATATCCCGATAATCGACACATACTCTGATATTCCCTTGTTTCTTGGTTACAGGAACTATGTTAGATACCCAATCCGTCAAAGGAATAGGATAAATAAATTTTGCACGTAGTAATTTTTCAACTTCAGCTTTAATTGTAGCAGCTTTCTGGGGATGTATTAGACGTAATCTATGTCTAATAGGTATAGCATCCAGGCATGTCTTAATTTCATGAATAAAAAACTTGGGATCAATATCTGGCATTTCTTCATAAGACCGAGAAAAAATGTCTCAGAATTATTGAAATAGGGCTTTGTAGTTTTTTATCTCTTCAATCGAGCAAGAAGCACCTATATAAATGTTCTCAATTATTCTGGGTTTAATTAATATGTCAATAGGAATTGTGGTGGAAATATTTCCCAAATTTTTCTTAGAATCTGAATGAAGAATGGACATACGATTTTGAGGTTCCTTGACATAATCAATTGAAAAGATGGATGAAAAACCATTCTCAAGTTTATCAAGGTTAGGTAGAAAATAAGATCGATGATGGATATCGTCCCATGGTAATTTGTCTGATGACAAGATTTCTTGGATATTTTCATCAATTGAAAACACTTGCTGAAAAGGATCCGAAAATGATGTCAAAGTTGAGCTTGATAAAGAAGAAGAACCTTCACTGACCACATTCATTTAATCAGTATAAGTAGATGGAGTGTCAGAACATTATTGTACTGCTACATATGCCGATTCAAAAGGACTTAAAGGTATCTCATCACCATAGGAGTCCTATTCTGATTCTAAAGGCACATTCCATGTGTCATCAAATGGCATTGTAACTGATGTAATCATATTGATATTGGAAATAGTTCGCGGTATGTTGGGAGAAGGTATAGTGAAAGTTCCCATGAGAGCGGAATCCTTGACTAGTCCTACCCCAACATATTTGTAAGCGATAATCATTTTTCCGACATGCTGGATACTATCTGTAGAAGTAGGGTCTGAAGCGAAGTAAGATAACTGATCGATTTTAACAATCTTTCCTTTATGAGTAAAGATTGTCATTTGAAAGACTGATGAAACAACATCAGTCATAGCATAAGAACAAATTTGACCCAAAAGAAGGTTGTAATCAAGAAGGGAATCAACAACTTCCACCTCGAGTGTTACGATTTTTCCTTCTACTTCTATAGGCAGATCCTAGAGTGTTCCGAATGGGCGAAAAATTCTTCCATCAAAAGCTTTAAGAATGGTTGGTGACTAGTTGGTTGTCGGAGAACCAAGAGTTTCCAAACAAGCTAAGGACACAAGGCACGTAGATGCTCCCTCATCAATTACACTACAAAAAACTTGCCTTGATTTGACTAATACTGGAATTTGAAAAGCCATTTGATGTGGGAGTCTAGGTACAAAGTGTTCGAGATCAAAGACAATAATATTTGAGTCTTGGAGATCAATCGCTCCTATAGCTGATAATAGTAATTTACTCTGAGATGGAAAAGATTACATCACTTCGAGGGCTGACATTGCTGAAGGGGATATGGCCAAATCTTCAACAATATTGTAATTATGAGTGGATCTTGCATGTGGATTGAAAGCCGATTTTCGAAGTACACCCTTGGTAGGCGATTTAATTACTAAATCAGGATTAGGTTTCTCGATTTGAAATAGTTCAAAAATCGAAGGATTTGATACTGGTGGATCACTGGATGATTCAATTTGTTTACTAGTTGCAAGACTCTTAGATCCATAGTCTTGAGATCGTGTCACAACCATAACTTGGGACATCATCAAGATATCCGCCAATGAATTGCAAGAAGATCCGATCATTTCTCTATCTTGGGATGGAAAAGTATATTTCAAGACAACATGTGTGGGTGAACCTTTGACAAATTTGGATACCTCAGCTCGATGTGGGCACTCTTTGGTGTAGTAATCCTCATCACAGATAAGATAAGGATAACGAGGTTTTCGTTTTTCGTCTAATGATTCGGTTTTTTCAGGTTTCTCTTTGGGATAAGTTTTTTTTTTTTAATTTTTACCCTTCCCCTTCTTCTTATTTCCATATGATTTAGCTTTGTTTGTAGATGAGTTTATGATGTGAATCTCGGAAGAAGTTTCTAGGGAAGGTTCTCCTTTAGGTGAATCTAGTAGAGTTATTATTGGAGAAGTAGATTTAGATGGTTTCTTCTTATTCTTTGTCATATTAACTATACCAATTACACCGCCTATAGAATGAGAACTAGAAGGAGTTGTAGTAAGTTGGCATGGGTGTGGTAAATCAAGAATTTTTTCATATAAAGTACCAGACTATGTGTAAACGAGGTCCAAGTATTGTGCTTGATCTATTACCTGCTCTTCTTTACAACACCTCCCTTAGCTACATCTTCAATAATCTTAGGAAGAAATGATTTAATGAACCATTCTACCAAATTTTGACCCGAAATGAAAACTTTCACTTAATGTCGTCTATGTCGCCATATGTGTATGTGGTATGAAATGAAAGTAGACATACTCTGTTTTAATGAAGTCAAAAGTGTCGTGCCATTTTCATAACATAATGGCAACTGAAAATGAGTTAGGAAGGTTGTTGCTAAGGCTTTGAAATTGTTAAAAGAGCCATGTGGTAACTCAATGTACCACTTTGCAGCCAAGTTGATCAAATTTCTCTGAAAAAGTCTCAAACAAATGGAATCATCAATTAAGGAGTTGGAAGCACACCACATATGATAAGTCATCATGTGATTTAAGGGGTCTTCTCCTGATTTTCCTTCAAACTTTGGAATATCACTGGGAAACTTAGTGGGCATTGTCGACCAAAACGAAAGATAATAAATCAGATCATTCGTTAGCCAGGACAAGTCTGGTAAATCTAAAGTTGCAATGAACGCTAACCACTGGTTAGGGTCTTGCTGTGAAACTTGATAACCTTTAGGAACAATACCAGTACCCAGAGGAGGATATCCAAGAAAACCTAGAATAGACTAAGTAGTTGGGATTGGAATACCTCCAGGGTATCCAGGGTTAGCCACAATGAACTAAGGTTGAGATGGTATTTGATAAGTATAACCAGGGTATGGTTAGCTCTGGTAAACTGGATTTTGTCCCATTTTTCCATATTGAAATTTCCCTTCAAATGGTTGACTCTGAACAAACTGACCTTGAAAGGTTTGACCCGTAAAAGGTAGAATTGTTTGAACTGTAGTTGCAACAAGTTGTCCTACAGAGGTTTGAGGAATAGACTGAACTGTAGGTTCAGTTTGATGAGCAGTAATTTGAGGGATTACCTTTGTAACAACAGGGGTTTGAGAAACTCCAAGAATAGGTGTACTCGGTTGTTGAACAATAATTTGCATCGTAGATTGGATAGGATTACTTGGAGTACTCGGACCAACCTGTTGACTACTCGACACATATGCCTGTGGGGTAATTTGAATTGCACTCTGAATAGGCTGTTGGACTTGGGTAAAAACAAATTGTCCAGCTGACTGAGCAGGTTGATTATAAAGTACTTATAAAGTAGGTTGCAAATATTGTTGATTCAATAAGGGATTCCACACAATATTAATTCCTGGGTAGGGAGCTCCTATCAAAGGTTGTAATGCATAAGGTTGACCATAACCAATTTGAGGCATTGGAACATAAGTTTGATAATTACCAGGAATATTTGGTCCTGCAACCGAGGGATAAGTTCCAGCAAAAGGTTGTCATCCTCAAAAGGATGGTTGCTCTTGATAAGGTTGTTGCCCTTGGAAAGGCAGTTGCCCTTGGATAGGTTGTTGCCCTTGGAGAGGCTGCTTCCCTTCGAGAGGTAGTTGCCCTTGGAGAGGCTTCTGCCTTTGGAGAGGCTGCTACCTTTGGAAGGATTGCTTCCCTTGAAAAGGTTGATGCCCCCCAGGCGCTATATAGCCACCTTGAGGGCTAGCTTAAGGAATATTTACAGAAAACATATAGACATGTTCCCTTGTCAAAGGTTCAGTGGTAGATTCATAGATACCAGTTGATTTTGTGAAAGTTTCAGAAGATGGAGATACTCCTGAGAAAGTTCCAAAGAGCGACTGGTACCCAGCAGGAACAGATGGACTACCGTAAAAAAATGTTTCTGGTGATGAAGAAAACATAGATGACTCAGTAGACATGTTTGGTGAAGCTATGTAACTACTTTTGGGTATAGAGTAAAAAGGTATGCAACGTGGTGAATGATTATAACCAGAGTTATGCAGAATTTCAGTAATTTGATGATACCAAGGATTCGGTCTAAAAGGAATGAAAAGGTAAATTTTTTCACTAAACCATAGATCTAAAGATTCTTGACGCGAAGGAATTGTGATCTCTTCTTCCACGTCAGAAATATCTTCAATACTAATTAGGCCAGGAGGAAGATTCTCAGTAATAAGAATTTTCACTCGAGGTGAACAAGGTCGACAAGGAGTTAGGGCTATGAGATCCGAAGGCGACTTAGACGAAGTAGATTCAGATTCAAGCTCAGATATTTCGGGTTCAGTGAATTGGGTATCTGAAAATTCACCAGTAACAGATTCAACTGTAATTATTTCAGAAATTTCTGGTTGTTCTTGATCTTTTTTCAATTATCTGAGGTTGATTAACTTTCAAATCGGGATGTATTATAATGGATGCTTCTCCTTGTTCAGTAGACCTGGTTCCTGATTGTTTAACTCTTTTAGTTTTAATTTTTTCCAATTGACTAGGTGTATACTCAGGGGGTTTCCCCTGATTCCACGTGAATGTCTCGGTAATTCAGTGATAGTTAATATTTTAACACACAAAATAAAAATAAAAATTCAAAAGAATACACCTAAGGTCACTAAAAAAATTAATCAAATGAACACGCACCTACAAAATCTAAGAGGAAAACCACACACAAACAATATGTTTCCACAATAAAATCACTAGTTGGTGATGAAATCCAACGTTGCGGAAATTAATGTGGAAAACTAGCGGTTGAAACAGTTACCCTGACAACGTGCTTAATGAAACAATCTGGTGCACGTAACTCCACTATGCCATCTTTAAGTGAAGAGTACCCTCCAGAAAGTCCAAGTGAGTCTAGTCAACGTCTGCTCTAGGTACAGTGGGACCTTCCCTCCACCGCCACCTTGGAAAAATCCTAAATATTATGGCCACTAAGGTCACCAAATGAGACAATTGCAACTAGGGGAACAATCTATGATCCGATATACACGCAAGGGCAGAGTATCAAGCTCAATCCCCTTGAAAGCTCCTCGACATGGTAAATCTAAGGTTTTCTAACAAGTGACCCCAGGCTCCTCAATAATGGTTAATTCGAGGAAACTGGGTTTGTATTACGTGCATGTATTCTATATTCACCAATGAAGTAGGTAAAATTACTTCACTGTGTCCAACATGACCTCGTGCTTGACTCTTTTAAGAAGAGCTCCACAGAGTACAAATGAAAAAATTCGATTTCCCTACCGCAAGATGCTACTTTTTTGTTTTAACTACTTTGGAACGTTTATTAAAACCTATTCTAAAGCACTATCCTAAGCTAAATTGGTGGAATGAGCCTTAGAAAATGTAAAAAATATCTAGATTTATTTTATTAAGCGTTGCATTGATTTAGTTGTTATTAACACAAAGCGGTATGGAGATGAAACTTGATGATATTGTGACGTGACTCAAAAATACCCTAAATGCATCGATATGAAAAATGAAACTCTTTTATTTCGATGAATTCTATTTAGGATAAAGTTGAAGGACTTTTGAACTCAAAAGTACAGGTTTCCTAAAACCTCAAATAAAATTCCTTTTCGACAAGAAAACAATCCCATTAAGAACACAATTTCCAAGCATGATCAATGTCTCTTTTACGAAGAACATTTCATTTATTACAAAGTCAAAAACTACAATTTTGATAAACAAACAAATCTCAAAAGATGGAAACTTCTAAAACCCTAAAAAGTATAAAAAATTCAAATCAAATCAAAGTTCTAATTATCAATCCTAAATAAGATAACTATGAGTGTGTTTGTAATGATTTCTCTTAGTTGTAATCAGACTAAAAATGTTTCCACTTGACCTAGTAGAAATGAAATCATGAAAGACTAGCTTGAGATAAATCGGACTTTGGTGATTAAGAATCTTTTCCACTTTGCAATCGAATAAGAAAAAAATATTCAAAAAAGTTAAGGTTGGAAATAATCCTGGTGGCTCACGAAGATAATAACATAAAACTAGTGATCTTAGGCAAATGAATGTATCTTCCAAAAGGAGCAACAATAAACCAGGGAAAACCCTAAATGTATAATGAAAAAAGGATGATTTATCAAACAAGATTCTAAGGTGTTAAAGAGGAGTTCATACACAAATTCTGACAACTGGTATAGATCATGTTAAACCTCAAGAATTTGGTTATCTGACTCTGGAAGAGAAATTTTCAAAATTTTCAAACTTTCCCAGGGGGTGCACAACTTCTCAGTTCACACCAGTGTGCATGCGCACTGAACTATGTTCATGCAAGTTTCCGCTCTGTTTTCCATAGAAAACCATGCAGGGTAGAGAAAATTTGGAAAATTTAATTTTTAGGTTTTCTATCTCAGAGAATATAAAAGGCCATGTACCCAACCACACTCAGAGAAGTCAAAATAAGAAAGCTAGAATGTCAAACTGAACAAAACCAAAGAAAACTAAACTTATTATTCCCAGCAAAGTCGCCAATTTTTTACTCAGATTAATCCCTCTTGCGGATAAGAACGATCTCCCTAGAACTCCAACAAGTAACTAGAAACAAAGATCCACTAAATACTTATTTATCTAGATTATTTATATTTAAGAGTATTAAAATCTTGAAATAAGGAGTTTATGCTCCTACCTTTCAATCGAGACGTTCGATGTAGCCTTTTTCCTTTCGCTCCAAAGCAATTATTCAATGCTGAGAAGAACCTGCAATCACAAAAAATACAAAATATCAAAGAACCTACAATATATAATAATCATAAATACTAATCCAACTTAGTGATTAGGGAATCTAAGTATTGACATCATTTCCATGAATTCTGAAACAAGACAATGGGAAAAAGAGATCCATATGTATTATCAGAAATTGAAAAGAGCAATCTTACAACGTGCCTCGATGTTGTACAGATTTCTCCCACGTGTCTGTGCAATCGTTTCCTTCAATCTCATAAGCCTTCCTCTATAGGATGGCTAGCATGAAGTCATAAGCACAAAGGTGTAATCTTCAATGTGCCAACAACAACTTACTAGTTAAGAAACTATGAACTCTATGAACTCTCTCCAGCTTAGAATCTATACAAATCAGTATCTACCCTTCAACCTGAATCTTCAACTCAATTAATAGAGAGATTGAGGTAGTTTCAGATCCATTAAGAGAGGGATGAGTTCCTCCCATGAAGGGATTTGGGTTCCTTTATCCAAGGGATAAGCTCCATGAGTAGATTAATAAAGCTCGAACTGGCACGACTCTAGAGGCTTCCAGTTGGGAGAATATTCGACCAAATAGGCTTCTAGAAGTTACTTTTTATATTTACTTGCTTTTTTTACGGGGGTGCGCAGGTTTTAGTGGAAAACAGAGCGGTGATCGTTGTGGCTAATGGAAGAAGCATCAGCACATGCATAGGAAAAGGCTATAAAAAGCATGCAAGTAATCTTTTAAAGGTTTTAAAGAGATTTTCTCCAATTTCCAAGACTTGGTTCAGTAACATGAGTGTTTTTGACCTCTAAGGGAACGATTATGTGGATGGTGATAGACCCATATGAACAGTCGAATTTCATGGTGACAAAATGACGTGTAACAACAGCCCATGGAACATCATCTTTGAATCGCGAAGAATCTAAAAAAATCCTGAAGGTCCAGATTTTGATGTGTCATAATGTGGCGAATGGATAGTCGATTTTACACCTCTCGACACCAACAATTTAGTGGTGCAGTCAGGTTTTGCAGCTGAACATTCCATTTTTTGGCCAAATTTAGAAGTGAAGGTACATGAAGTAGTCATGATAAGTTACCTTTCATTATTGCTAAGATGATGTATTATTTTGAGATCCCTGCTTGATGTTATGTTGTGGGATCATTATTACCACATTATGTGAGATGTATTTAGCTTCTATTGTTATGTATTTTTGTTGAGATCCCTGTGTAACTATGTTGAAGGGATACTCATTGCCACATTGTGTGAGATCATGTCAGTTTGTCATGCTGAGAGGAAGCCTTCTTGAGTGAGAGTTATTGTAAGCAGAACGTCTCATGGAGAGACAAGCCATTCTGTTTCAGGGCTTATGACCTTGGTATGACAAAGATTCATCCGTGTACATCATTGTCTATTGCAACATTATATCAAGCGGCCTCTACTCTCTTGACACTGGGCCCAGTGACGTAGCCCACACTAGGTGAACTCCGTTATCAAATGTCTCATGTTCTTGTGTTGTTGATTTTCACCATGTTTCCTCTTGCTTAAAGCATGCATATGTGTTCATTTATTCTATTTTAAAATGAAATTCTAACAAAATCACAAAAGTAAAATATCATGGGTAAATCCAGTAGCTTATGGACCTAGATCAGAAAGAATCAGATTCAACAGTATCTTTAGCTTTAATCATCAACAACACAAAATTCTTACTAGCATTTACAAGCCTTTTCATATAAGTTCATCTTATTTATGTGCTCTAATAATATACTTAACTCCATCTTTAAAAATATGATATTTTTTCTCATGGCGATAGAATATGAATTTTTGGTCATACAAGTATGGACTCCATAAAACAATCTCGCAAATATAAAGTGGTACAACATCAAGCTCAACCTCATATATAAAATTAGCAATTATGGCAAATTTGAGTTTACATTTTCTTGTCACTTTTAATTTGGAATCATCACATACCCAACCCAAAGGGTGAGGTTTAGTATTAGGTGTAGTTTCTAGATTTATTTTCTTGAATATTGTTTCAAAAATAAGATTGACTTGGGATCCACTATCAAACAATGTATCAACTTTTGTATGTTTTGTAACGACCCTGATATGAAAAAAATCACTTATTTATTTATCATTTTGAGAATCAATAGGCTTACTAGAATAACTAATACTTCCATTAGAAGTTATATCTTTCATTCCCATGTCCGTGATTTTGTTTTCATCACTTGAAATCAGATCCTAGATCTTGTTTAGTTGTGGCAACAATCTTTTGTTTCCCCTTTTAATTGAACTTCTTTGGCCTCATCTCTGGATGTAATTTCCAACGATGGTCTTCATAATGGCCTTCTTTTGAACAATGTTTACAACTAAGTTTCTCTCCCTCTTTCTTGACAATAGCATTCTTTTTACCTTTGCCTTTAAACTTCCCTTTTCCTTTGTCTCCAAACTTGGAAGGTTTCTTGCTAGTCTCTCGAGGAAAATTATTGCCTCTCGATTCTAAATGAGTTGCCTGAACACATACTTAAACTACATTGGTGGGATTAAACATAAGTATAGTGTGTATCACATAACTATGTAATCCACCTATGTATTTAAGGAGAGTATATTGTGAAGACAAATCAAAACCCAAGATTAAAGATCTTATTCTAAATTATTGTGTGTAACTTTGGACACTCTAACCTTTAGCTTGTCTAAAATTTGGCAATCCAATGTTGGCCCTTTAAATTATATGCTAAAATTTGAAATTACATCAACTTATTATGCTCAAATTCTAAAAATAACATTTCTATTGTGTCTAGAACACCAAAAAACCCCTATGTAGGCTCTTCTTAGGCTAAAAAAGGCTGAAAATGGCCAAATTAGCCCCCCTTCTTCATTTATCTACTATTTTTTTCTGCAAAATTGTCCCATTGTCAAAAATGGAAATGAAATTCATCTTTGGAGGATATGCAAGGCGACAAGTTCACATGGGTTTGGTGACAAATCTCGCCATGTCAGGTGCAATTTTTCGTACAGTTAGTTTGACTCCCGCATTATTATTCTCTGCCTTCAGTTGGTCATGTGGAAAACAACGTGACTAAGCGTGTGGGCTAGAGGCCATGCACCCGTCAGCCCCCTGCTCGTTGGCCTCCCACTCCAGGTCATGTAATAGTTAATGTGATTGGGGATTGGGCTCAAGCAGGGTGCCACGCGCCTGCCCCCTCACGAACCTCCCGCCAACAATTATATGGTTGAAAAGGAACTCAGGGCTAGGGCCACATGCCCCTCCCCTCACATATTTTGTTGATGATTACAAGATTACCATATCACCTGGGCCTAGGGACACACACCCCACCCCTCTCCGATTTACGCTCGGTCACACAATATACTATATAAATTGGGGTTGGGTCGGTCGGACGTGCTTGTTGGCCCACCACCCCCCCACCCCCACCTCCGCCCCCAACCCCAACGACAAAAATGTAACGTTTAAATAAGTGGCCCACCTTATATTAATAGGTAACAACGTGGCATAACAGTGGAGTGGAGGTTTGTGTTGCCGCAGGTCACAAGGTCGAACCCCGGGGAGGTTAGTCGATCCAAAAAAATAAAATTTTGGCGCTAAAAACCAAGCCACATGGAGGCCTTCCATAGCGCCACATAGCATCCTTTCTTTGGGCCATGTGGTCACCTGTGATTGTCCCAACCATAAGCCTGTCAACCAATAGAAACTCGCCACTTCTCCTCACGGGATTAGTCCGTCTAATAATCTTACTGCATAGTCACCCTAATGATGTCAGCACCACATCAGCGTACATACTTCCATGTGGCAGTTGTACACTACCCAGTCAAACCTGCAAGTTGACTTTTTTATTATTTTCCAAAAACTTTAGAACGTGATAAATTTCTCATACAACGTCGAATTGAGGAAATTTAAACGTCGTTGGAATCAGAATGACAATATATACTATTTGGTGCTAGTTTTAGAAGAATTTGAGCACTTTTATTTTTGATCATATTTTTTATCCCCTGGATCACTAACCATCCAACTTGAAAAGCTCAGAAGGGATCTATAATATTTGGGGTTCTCCCTAAAAGAAAACAATTACATCAAAGTATAATGAAATTATATGCTGGTAAAATATGATAAAAGAATAAGAGATCATGATGCAACAAATGGTTGTCTCGATCAGGAAAAATAATACTCTACAAATCTGCAATTAAGGTAATCTAAGTATACTAGGCCTCACTCTATTGGGTCCTAATCGACATCCTTCCCAAAATAAAGCAAATCTTCCTTCATTTTCTATGGGTATGGATCTATGAGAAAAACCATTTTCTTTAACAACTTGGACATCCATCTCTCTCCCCAAATCACTTGGGGAATAAGATAGAAAACCTCCAATGGTTATCAAAATCCATGGCTACTAAAAGTGTCTGGAAACTTATTCAAGGCTTAGGTATTTGGTAATAGGTTATGCACCTCAAATATATTTATCCAATTTCGATCCTAGACTAGATTCAATCACCAAAAAAATCTGCAGAGAATGGATCATTTATTTGGAAAGTAATGGTTCATGCCTTCCCTCTCATTTGTAAGTACCTTAGATGGAAGGTTGGAAACCGGAAAAATATTCTCATTGGAAAATACCCCCAGATAGGAAGTCAAAATACCCATTTGATGTCAGAACCACTAATTCAGAAACTCAATGAAGAGGGATTTTATTTTTTAAATTAGGTTTCAACTAGAATATACATTGGAGGGCAATAGGTATGACTCACTACAACTGAGGTATCCTTGGACGAGGGCTTTTCTAAGGAATGGAATAAGTTCACTACTTTGATAAAGATAATAATTCTGAATATCACTATAACATAAGACCTCCTAATCTTGGCCCAAAATCCTCATGAAGTTTACTCCCCAAATTTTGGATAACTTTTATAGGCACACAAATATATTCCCTCATAGGTTCGATGGGAAAAATCATCATGGAAGCTAAACAAGCCTCTGAAAAAAAAATATATTCATGTTGCTTCTTCTTCGGAATAAGGTTGATCCAAGTGGATATTGGTGGCCACTTTCCTATTCCACCTAAACATCTAGTCGGTTTCATCTATTTCCTTGATTGTAGCATAATTTACTATTTTTAGCATTTTTCCAGGTCTTGAACTTCCAGAGTTGTTGTGACCCCCTAAACGATGTTTTTTTAGGTCTGCAATAGACCCATAGATGTAGGTAGGGGCCTTCCAAAAATCTTATAGTACTTGGATATATATATCTAATGAGGTATTGTACATGCCAAACGAAGATCATATGACCAAGTTACAACCCTGATAATTTGGCTACCCAACTAACCCCAATGGGGCCCACAAAATCCTAGTGTTCCATCTCCTAGTGTTAGGTTTTTGGTTGTTTAGGGTTGCCCTTGTTGTTCAATAATAAAAAATTCCCTTGAGCCTCATTGTAACATATTTCAAAGGCATGTATCCTCCACATCTCTTCAAAGAGATAAGCTATCATCGTCTGAGCTAGTTTATTTCCATTTTTTATGTAAGCATATTTCAGTTCTTTGATATTAATGAAATGAAGTATTATTTCTGTTGTGTCTCTGTGTTAATGTTTATATTTGTATTTTCTGTTGCATTCTTGCATCAATTTGAATCACTCATATCATAGCAGACTGCTTTTTCTTTTTTTTTATTTACATGTCCCCAAAAAGGTGAGGGTATAAGGGTTAGGGCTCGAACTAGTTGAACATTTTTAAAACCAGCCTCAAAAATTCTGATGACCTCCCATGGCGAAAGAAAAGAAAGATGAGAGAAGAGGAGATATTTTCAAAATATTTCTCGAAGAATCCCTCGAGCGACAAAGGAATGCGAAGATGGACAACTTCGACAAGATTCTTTGACGACTAACCACAGGCGACACATCTTCAACCAATAGCCACTCTGGAGGTGCCACTTCCTTTGAGGTACAATTCAACTTCAATATCCCCATATTTGAAGGCCAGATAGATTCAGAAGTCGTAGATAAATGGTTAAATCTGTTAGAAGGGTATTTTTCGGTTCATGATTTTTCCAATCAGGAAAAAATTACTTTTGTACTCCTCCAATCTGCCCCCCACGCCAAGCACTGGTGCGAAACCTACTGTGAGAAAAAGTATGAGAGGGAAACCTCACTATTTTCGATTGCGCCCACTTGGAATTATTTTTGAGATGCCATCAAGGAGCAATATTACCCTGTCGGTAGCTATGAAGATAAATGCATAAATTGGACCACGCTATGTCAGGTAAGGGACCAAGAAATGTCAAAGTTCACAAATATTTTTCATACCCTTTGCACGAAGTTGAGTATCAAGGATTATGTGCAGCATTTGGTACTCAAGTACCACAAATTTTTACACGAGTACATCTCGTATGAGATGGATTTTTTGCACTTATCGTCACTTGGCGTTTCCTATCGATACACAATCAAGATCGAGCATAAATTTAAATAGAAGAAGTGAGACTTTGGATCTATGAATCCAAAGCAAGGGAATGGTGCCCCCAAACCATATAAAAAAGGACAAATCCAAGGCGGGATGACCCACGACAACCCGCCAAAGCCGTAAGCAAAGAAAAACACCATGAATACAAAGAAGGATACAGGAAAATGGTGTGAGTTCCATAAGAGCTCCACTCACAACACAAGTGAGTGTCGAGCCAAGTAGTCACTAGTGACTGAGCTGAAGGCTTCCTAATCAGATGCATGTTCTGACTCTAAGTCAGAACCTAACAAGTGAAATAACAAAGGGAAGTAAATTATTGATGCAGATCCCAATGCCACTGTTGCCACCACCAAGATCCAAATTATTGAGCACAAAGATCTAGAGGAGGGGGAGTGTCTCTTCCACTCACATATGTGGGTGAATGGTTCTTCGATACAGTTCATTGTAGACAGTGAGAGCCAAAATAACCTCATTTCAGTAGAGGCTGTGAAGTGGTTAGGTCTACCAACCACACCACACCCACAGTCGTACACCATCAGGTGGCTTCACCAAGGACGACATCTCTGCATCAGCAAATAGTATCACCTTCCCTAAAACATCAAGCCCTTCATAGATGAGGTATTGTGTGATGTTGATCCTATTGAAGTTTGTGATATATTATTAGGCCAACCATACTTGTGGAAGAATCATGTCGTGTATGAGTCTAGGCCCCACACGATTATTATTACTTTGGGAAATAAGTTATACAGGATATCGGAGGTAGCACCACCTACCTCCATCTCTTTGACGTCTGCGAAGCAATTCAAAAAGATTATTTCCTAGATTTAGAAATTTTTCTTCCTTATGATTCACCCTCAGGGACAGAAGAATATTTCGGCCACTTCCATGGCCTCCATACATGGCTCCTTTGCATGACAGCAACAAATGGACAAGTTCGTGGAGGAGTACATGGACATGTTCACCTCACCCACAGGGGTACCCCTACACTATCAAGTCAAGCACTCCATCAATATTACCCGAGGAAAACTGCTACCCAACGGACTAATATATCGATGCTTTGTTCTATAGAACAATGAAATCAAGAGGCAGATTTAGGATTTGTTGCAGAAGGGGCACACCAAAAAAATTTCATCACCCTGTGGGAGCTTGATAGTGTTGGTACGGAAGAAGGACGGGATGTGGGGACTCTGTATTGACTGCAGGGCACTGAATAAGATCACTATCCAGAATAGGTATTTAATCCCATGGATTGATGACCTTCTGGACCAGCTCAATGGGACTAAATATTTTAGCAAGACTGACTTGAAGTTTGGTTATCACCAGGTACTAATCGAACCCTCTTATGTTTGTAAGTTTTCCTTTAAATCCAAGGATGGCCTTTTCGAATGGTTGGTTATACCTTTCGAGTTGACGAATGCCCCGACAACCTTCATGAGGTTAATGGACGACATCTTGTGGCCAATCACCAACTGATTAGTGGTAATGTGTTTGGATGAAATCCTGATCTTCACCCAGAGTTGGGAAGAGCACCTTCACCATATTTCACAGGTCCCCCAAACATTGTGTCAACAAAAATTGTGTGACAATTTGGAGAAATTCACTTTTGGTATGACCCAAGACATCATTGATGAGTGGGGTGTGCATGTGGACCCACCAAAGATACAAGTTATTCGCCAACTCCAACCACCCTAATAGAGCTTTAAATTTTTTTGGGTCTTTCCAATTTATACCATAGGTTCATGTTAAGGTTATCTCATATCACTTAGCCTTTGAGTCAAATCACCAAGGGCGGAGCGAAAGAAAATTTATTTTCGTCTGAATCCCAACAAAAGGAATTTTCTGAGTTGAAGCATTGCCTCTGCTTTGCACCAGTACTCACATTACTAGACCTACAACAACCATTTTAGGTTGAGACATATACCTTTGACTATGTTATTGCTACAATTCTTACTTTGTAGGGACATCCAGTGATTAGGTGCTCAATGTTAAATTCAAAAATGGAAGTGCTCAGAATCGATTGGAACCTGAAAGAATACGAAGTGCTCGCGCTAGGAATATGGCGCAATCCATTTCATCAAAAACCGACTCTATATGAGGAATATAAAGCCTGTTGTTTGTT
This sequence comes from Pinus albicaulis, assembly GCA_034641835.2. Taxonomy (NCBI): domain Eukaryota; kingdom Viridiplantae; phylum Streptophyta; class Pinopsida; order Pinales; family Pinaceae; genus Pinus; species Pinus albicaulis. The sequence goes on from CM076584.1 coordinate 1,558,840,783, forward strand.
TTCCTAAATAGCTCAATTTTTTGCAGAAGTAATAGAATGGTGACATGCCAGCCTAGTCAACAAAAAAATAATATTATGGAAATATTCCTTCATTTTTCCAATGACATTATGCCAAGTGTCACTTCGCGGATGGTTTCTAAGTGGGTGACTTTTTGCAATTTCATTAGTTTTGGAAGCAGCCAATGGGAAAAGGACACCTAGCAATCCCAGAGGTTGCCACGTGCCCTCCCCTCAAAGGCCGAAATTTTTATTAATTCCAAGGTCGAATTATCATATATTATATGGTGCAAAAATTATTGTCTAAGGACGGGCAGAGATCGGGGTCAACCCCACGACCTCCCCCACACAAATCACATGTCATACCACTATGACGTGCTAACAGATCTTAACATAGTATGCTGACAATTTGTATATATGTTAACATCGTTTGGCCGGCGGGTGGAGGAGGGGGACAACCCCCTCACAATAAGACCTTTGGATATAACCTATGGTGGATGACAGGACTAATCACGGGAGTTAAGCTTTAAAACTGGGTTATTTAACCCTTAATCAATGATTATTTCCATTAATCCTTATTGTTGATTTGGATTATGGTAAACACACGTTTAACGCTAAACCGATGGATTATCCATAGTTAAACAAAGCTTATATTAATTAATCCGCTCTTATTCCGGCGATGGAGTTGACAGAGTCTGCCATTTTCAGTGAGACTAACTGGAGTTATCTCCAGTTTTAATGGAGTTTCCTAGGCCATAAATTTTGCAAAATTCGACCAAATTGGGATCAAGAAGAGTCTATTCTAGATGATTTGGACATTCTAAGCATGTTGGAGCAAGTTTCCAAAGCAGTAGAGGATTGTAAACATCACTTTTTACCATTTTGAGCTAATAGAGAGGCCCAAGCCATGGAGGCTGGACCAATGAGATGTAGCCCAGGAGGGGTGAACTCCTTCATCAAAGCATGGTGTTAATGGATTATTTGATGGTTTGTTATACATTTTATTTTTGTTATTCATCAATTTTTTTTAATGTTAATATGCTCATGAATTTAACATAAAACTCAATACATTTACCTGTTATACACTCATAAACACCTCAAGAAACCTATGCACGTGAAGAAAATGATCATAAACTTATTTATAATTATGAAGATGAAATTATCACAACAAAACTAACATTTAGATTCAAATAATCCAATGGTGTATCACAGTGAGACACTTTTAGACACATTCTAAAAGTATCACACCTATGAAAAAGAGATGTATTCCATTATGCAGGCTTGCCAACAATGGAAGCATTACATTCTGGGGAAGGAAACGGTCATCCATAGAGACCACTAATCCCTATAGTTCATACAAACACAAGTAAAGTTGCAGAACTGACACCATCATAAATGGTCCACATAATTGCAACAATTACATCTGAACATTAAGTATAATAAGGGCATCACCAATAATGTTGTACACTTCCTCAACCGATTGTTAGTCATGGCGTTGACCATTGTGCTCAATTCTTGTGGACACAAGATTTCAGAATGGCCACATCTTTACAAAAGTGGTCTAAAATTCAACACCACATAACAGATGTTCCTAGAAGGTAAGCAGGTTCCAAACTTTCACCTCCAGGACACACTATTATGCCATATGGGACACCTTTGTGTACCTTCAAGTGAGAATCAAAAGACGATTTGGGAGGCACACTACAGTTGATTCACTAGACATTTTCGTGTAGAAAAGACAGTGGCAGTATTGCAAAAGTATTTTTAATGGCCAAACCTTCAACATGATGTTAGGAAGTACATCAGATCTTGCACTTCCTGCGCCATTGTCAAACTTAAAATTAAGAAGCATGGCCTGTATACTCCTCTGCTTACTCCTACCTGCCCCTGGGAATCCGTTTACATGGATTACATGTCGGGCCTTCCTTCTACCAAGCATGGTAATGACTGTAGTTGTTGAAATATACTCTACGATGGCCATTCTAACGGCCTGCAAGAAAATTATCACAACAGAAGCCACTGCCAAACTCTTCTTTGAATGAGTATGGGTACACTTTTAGATCCCATAATCCACTATCCCAAATTGGAATAGCAAGTTCCTATGTGCATTATGGTCAAGCCTTTGGTCGTTGTTAGATAGCAAGCTCACTCAATCCATCGCCTTCCACCCCCAAACTAATGGCTAGAAAAAGGTCATCAAAAAGATGATCATACACATCCTTCACATGTACAAATCGAAGCATCCATGCACATGGGATGAAAGCCTCCCCTATTTCCAACACAACTATAACAAGTCTCTCCACAACTCAACTGGCCACAAATCCTTTCAGATGGGAATGGGATTCTAGCCACTATGTCCCATTGATGTTGTAATACCACTTGCAACTACTTATTTAGATTTGGCTCATGTTCAATATGAAGTCAACCGAGCAAACAACTTCATTGAGTGAAATCATCACATCCGCTAGTAGGTCCATGATATATTGGAAGAAGCAAATGCTAAGTACAAACAATGTTACGACAAAGATTGGGTGGGTGACAAATTGTTTACATTTGCAGAAGGAGCGCCTCACTAGGGTCTACCGTAAGCTTTGTCCGCTCATATATGGGCCATAAAATATCACTAAGCTGCCGGGGACAATGCTTTCAAACTCAGCATTCCACCATTCCTTGTCCTACACCCAGTGTTAAATGTGGATCAGTTCCGACCATACTTTCCCCCATTGTTGGACACATCATATATTACTAAGCAATTGGCACCAACAGAGATCAACCCAACCTATATTGAATATGCCACAATTGATAGGATCATGGAAAAATAGATCAAGAATGCTTGCCAGTAAGAGGATCTAGCTATATTGCGTTGTCAAAGTTAGCCAACTCCACCTGGGCAAGTGGCTCAATAGGGACCAAGTTCAATAGAAGTTTCCTCACCTCATGGAGGCTCTGCATGCAATGGGTACCATTTCTTCCTAAGGGGGGAAGAATGATCCAGGTGGATATTGGTGGCCACTTTCCTATTCCACCTAGGCCTCAAATCAGTTTCATTGGTTTCCTTGATTGTAGCACAATTTACTATTTTAGCAGTTTTTCAGGTCTTGAACTTCCAGAGTTGTTGTGACCCCCTAAACGACATTTTTTGAGGTCTAAAATAGGCCCGCAGCCATAGGCAGGGGCCTGCCAAAAATAATATAGTACTTGGACAACTCTTTCTAATGAGGTATCATATGCGCCAAACAAAGATCATATGACCCAATTACGACCCCAGGAAGTTGGCTGCCCAACTAACCCCAAAAGGGCCCACAAACGCACAACGTTCCATCTCCTAGGGTTAGGTTTCTGGTTATTTAGGGTTTCCCTTTGTTGTTCAATAATAAAAAATGCCATTGAGCCTCATTGTAACACAGTTCATACACATGTAGCTGCCACATATTTTCTCAAAGATAAGCTACCATCACCAGAGCTAGTTTATTTCCATTTTATATGTAAGCATATTTTAGTTCTTTGATATTAATGATATGAAGTTTTATTTCTACTGCATCTCTATGTTTATGTTTATGTTTATATTTGTATTATGTTGCATTCTTTCATAAGTCTGGATCAGTCATATCAAAGTGGTATGCTCTTTCTCTATTTTTCTTTACATGTACCCAACAAGGTCAAGGTATAAGGAGTCAGGGCTCGAAATGGTTGAACCTTTGCAAGACCAGCCTCGCAAACCCTGATGGCCTCCCATGGTGGAAGAAAATAAATATGAGGGAGCAGGAGATCCTTTTAAAATATTTCTCAAAGAAACCCTCGAGCGACAAAGGAACGCGATGATGGACAACTTTTCCCAGTTCCTTCGGCGGCTACCCACATGTGACGCGTCTTCATCCAGCAACCACTCTGTAGGCGCCACTCCCTTTAAGTTACAAATCAACTTCGACATCCCCATATTTGAAGGCCATATAGATGTGGATGTTGCAGATAAATGGTTAAATATGTTGGAAGGGTATTTTTCGGTTCATGATTTTTCCAATCAAGAAAATTTTATTTTTGCACTCCTTAAAGTCACCCCCACGTCAAGGACTAGTGGGAAACCTACTATGAATAGAAGGATGAGAGGGAACCCTCACTATTTTCGGTTGTGGCCACTTGGAATTATTTATAAGATGCCATCAATGAGCATTATTACCCTGTTGGGAGCTATGAAGATAAATACATAAGGTGGACCATGTTGTTGCAGGGAAGGGACCAAGACATGTTGGAGTTCACAAATATTTTTCATACCCTTCACACGAAGTTGGGTATCAAGGATTCTAAGTGGCGTTTGGCACTCAAGTACCACAGTTGTCTACAAAATTACATCTAGGACGAGATGGAGTTCTTGGACATATCGTCGCTTGGGGATGCCTATCGATATGTTGTCAAGATCGAGCATAAATTTAAACAAAAGAAGTGGGACTTTGGATTTGTGAATACAAAGCAAGGGAATGGTGCCTCCAAAACCATAAAACAATGGACAAAGCCAAGGCAGGGCGACCCAGGACAACCCGTCCAAGTCACAAGAAAATTACAACACCACGAAGAAAAATAAGGACACATGAAAATTGTGTGAGTTCCATAAGAGCCCCACTCACAACATAAGTGAGTGTCGAGCCAAGAAGTCACTAGTGGTCGAGTTGAAGGCTTCTGAATCATATTCATGTTTTGAATCTGAGTCAGAACCCGATAAGAGGAATGAAAAAGGAAAGAAGATTATTGATGCACAGCCTAGTGCCACTGTTGCCACCACCAAGATCTAGAATATTGAGCCCGAAGATCCAAAGGAGGGGGAGCATCGCTTCCACTCATAGATTTTGGTGAAGGGTTCTTCATTGTAGTTCATTGTCAACAACGGGAGCCAAAAGAACCTAATTTCAGTAGAGGTCGTGAAGTGGTTGGGCATACTAACCACACCACACCTACAGTCGTACACCATTGGGTGGCTTCACCAAGGACGAGATCTTTGCGTCATCCAGTAGTTTCATCTTCCCTACAACATCAAGCCCTTCACAAATGAGGTATTATGTGATGTTGCTCCTCTTGAAGTTTGTGATGTATTATTAGGCCAACCATAATTGTGGAAGAATCATGTTATGTATGAGTCTAGTCCCTGCAGTATTATTATTACTTTAGGCAATAAGTTATACAGGATACCAGAGGTAGCACCGCCTACCACCATCTATTTTATCTATGTGAGGCAATGCAGTAAGATAATTTCCTAGACTCAGATAATTATCTTCCTTATTATTCACCCTTGGGGAAAGAAAAATATTATGGCCATATCCACGACCTCCAGACATGGCTCCTCTGCACGGAAGAAATAGATGGATAAGGTCGTGGAGGAGTACGGGGACATCTTCACCTCACCCATAGGGGTACCCCCACACTGTCAGGTCAAGCACTCCATTGATCTGACCTCGGGTGTGTCGCTACCCAACGGATCGATATATAGACATTTTATTCTAGAAAATGATGAAATCAAGAGGCAGATTCAAGAATTGTTACAGAAGGGGCACATCAAGACAAGTTCATCACCCTATCGGAGCCCGATCGTGTTGGTACAGAAGAAGGATGAGATCTGGAGACCTTGTATTGAATACCGAGCACTAAATAAGATCATTGTCTAGAATAGGTATCCAATCCCATAGATTGATGACCTTTTGTACCATCTCAAGGGATCCAAATATTTCAGGAAGATTGACTTGAAGTTCGCTTATCACTAGGTACCAATTGAAACCTCTGATGTGTGGAAGACTGCCTTCAAATCCAAGGAGGGCCTTTTCTAATGGTTGGTTATGTGTTTCGAGTTGACGAATTCCCCTACAACATTCATGAGGATGATAGACAACATCTTGTGGCCCTTCACCAACTCATTTGTGGTAGTGTATTTGGACGAAATCTTGATCTTCAACCAGAGTTGGGAAGAGCACCTTCACCATCTTTGAAAGGTACTCCAAACCCTGCGTCAACACAAATTGTGTGCCGATTTGGAGAAATTCACTTTTGGTATATCCTAGATTCAATATTTTGGTTACATCTCCATGAATTAAATGTATGGCCTTCCTTCTACCAAGCATGGAAATGACTGTGTTTTCATGGTCACCGACAGATTCTCTAAGATGGCCATTATGGAGGCCTGAAAGAAGAGTATCACAACAGAAGCCACTGCCAAACTCTTCTTTGAACGAGTATGGGTACACTTTGGGATCCCATAATCCATTATCTCAGATTGGGATAGTAGGTTCCTAAGTGCATTATTGACAAACCTCTAGTCATTGTTAGATACCAAGCTCACTAAGTCCACGACCTTCCACCCCCAAACTGATGGCCAGACATAGGTTATCAACAAGATGATCATGCACATCTTGCGCATGTACAACTCGAAGCATCCATGCACATGAGACGAAAGCCTCCCCTATTTCCAACACAACTACAATAGATCTTTCCACAGCGCAACTGGCCACAACCCCTTTCAGGTAGGATTGGGATTCCAGCCACTATGTCCCATCGATGTTGTCATACCACTTGCAGCTACTCAGGAAGATTCAAATCATGTCCAATCCAAAGCCGACGGAGCTAACAACTTTATTGAGCACATTCATCACATCCACCAGCAAGTCCATGACATATTGGACAAATCAAATTCTAAGTACAAACGACATCATGACCAACATCAAGTGCCACACAAGTTCTAAGTGGGAGACAAATTTTGGTTTCATTTGCAGAAGGAGCGCCTCACTGGGGCTTACCGCAACCTTCGCCCGCTCTAATATGGACCTTACACCATCACTAAGGTTGTTGGGGACAATGATTTCGAGCTCATAATTTTTCCATTCCTTGGCCTGCAGCCAATATTCAATGTGGACCGGCTACGACCATACTTTCCCCCATTGTTGGACACATAAGATATTGTTGAGTAGCTAACATCAACAAATCTCAACCCAAGTTGTCTCAAACATGATGCAACTGATAGGATCATGGAAACACAAATCAATAACACTAGCCAACAGAGGATCTAGCTATATCGTATTGTCAAATCCGACCAACTCCTTCACCAGGGCAAGAGGCTCACCAGGGACCAAGTTCAACAGAAATTTCCTCACCTCATGGAGGCTCTACGCGCAATGGGAACCGTTTATTCCTAAGGGGTGAGGACTGATCCAGGTGGATATTAGTGTCCACCCGCCTATTCCACCTATACCTACAATAAGTTTCATATGTTTCCTCGATTGTAGCACAATTTAATATTTTAGCAGTTTTCAGATCATGAACTTCCAAAGTTGTTGTGACCCCCTAAACAACAATTTTTTGAGGTCCATAGCAAGCATGTAATGGTAGGCAGGGGCCTACCACAAATCCTGTAGTACTCGGATATATATTTTTAACGAGGTATCGTACATGCCAAACGAAAATCATTTGTTCAAGTTACGACCCCGAGAAGTTGGCTTCCCAACTAACCCCAACAGAGCCCACAAACTCTTGGTGTTCCATCTCCTAGGGTTAGGTTTTTGGTTGTTTAGGTTTCCCCTTATTGTTCAATAATAAAAGTGGCCCTAGAGCCTCATTGTAACACATTTCAGAGGCATGTAGCAACCACATCTCTTCTTAGAGATAAACTACCATCGCCCAAGCTAGTTTATTTCCATTTTGTATGTAAGCATATTTCAGTTCTTTGATATTAATGAAATGAAGTTTTATTTTTGCTTCATATATGTATTTATATTTATATTTGTATTGTATTTTTTTCCACATAAGTCCGGATCAAAGGCACCAATGCAGGACATGCTACAAAAGAGATATTTCAATGGCCCAAGCAAATGCCCTTTTTGCACATCATCTTCGGAATCCATTGTACATATATTCATCACTTGCTCCTTTGCACAAGAAATATGGCATGGAATACAAGATCATGAAGGACCATCATATAGTTATGAAGGAGATTCTATAGAGGACTACTTAAAATCTTGGTTAGATATAAAACATAAGATTTAACATAGAGTCCTACCCCTGATTTGGATAGAAAGTAACCAAGCCGTTTTCAACAATCAAGGACACTCCTCCTTAAAAGTGGCTCTAAACAACCTCGCTCTGCAAAATATTATTCCTACTCCCCCTTTACTAACCATTCATGTTCGTGCATCAGGCACTTTGATTTAAAAGAACTATGCATGGGAATTTTTTTATGGTGAAACAAAATTTTCACCAAATTGAATGAAAATTTTTTCATTAAATTCTCATGCAATATTAGGCCAACAAAAAACAACTTTGCAAAACTCTTTTCCCTTAACCTCCTTCTTCAAATTTCTTTCCTTCATAAAATAAATCAAATCCATATCTATGGGAATTCAGAGGTGGTTATTAACTAGACGAAAGGAAAGTCTATTTTGAGGAATTACACTCTTTTGCCTATCTTTTAACAAAGCATGCATCAACTAACATCCTTCTCTTACATCTCATTTGAACACATTTATAGGTCAAAAAACACTAAATAAACACCATTTTCAAAGGTTGGACTGGAAATAGATCAAGGCATCTGGAAAATTGTAGAACGAAAAGAAGGCCAACTCATAGAATATTTTGTTAACACTTGGGAATAACTAGATCCTTTTACTCTTTCTTGCAAATTGAGATAGCAGACATACTTGAAATAGGAGAATTGTTTTTTGTTTTTTTTTTGTTTTTGTATATACACGACAACAACTTTGGGTGCCTAATAGTCATATTTTATAGGTATTTTAATGGAGTTGTAAGCTCGGGTACTCATGGGTCAACACTACAAGTATGATGAAGCATAAAATAATTTTGTACTAATGGACGCTTTCTTAGTCTCAGATGGTTGTATAATTTTCTTTTGTAATTTTGGACTACCTTTGGGGATGTTGACAATCACGAGAATGCTTAAAGAATTTGTGAATTTAGTTTTATTTCTAAATAAATAAAAATAAAACTTTTCTCCTTGGGGAAAAATATCATTCTTTTATAAGTTTAGTTTTATTACATATATCGAAATTTTCAAGCTATATAGGACTCTGCCTATCAGTGGGCTACCACAGGGGAAGCTAGACCATTGATAAAACAACAGAATTCCAATCCAAAAAATAAAAATAAAAAATTATAACCATTTAGTTTGACATGTCTTCTATTAACAATATGACAAGGTCTTATCAGTTCATAATTTAAACTAAAATAGTTATAGATAAGCTGACTGAAACAGTAAAAAATTAAGCCTAAAAAATTGTAGATGGGTTGACTATTCCTTGTATAGATCAAAACGCAAAAATATTCAAACATAAAAATTAAAGCATAAAACTAAGAGGAGGAGGAATTTTCCACCTTAATGGGGCTCCACTCCTGACCCTTGGTGCCATTGAGACCTACTGCATGTGAGAAGTGAACCTCTAATATGCTCACAAATTCCTTTATCATTGCTTGTGATTTTACCAAATTATCCAAAATCATCAGGATTTAGTTTTTTGCATCACCAATATAGGTCAATTGCCATCATATACTATTTTTTCCTGCCTTGTTTATGTCTCGAGTCAGGCATCCATTGGTTAACATCTTCTGAAAAATCTCCTCGTCCTGCAAGCACTCTCTATCCCAAGACCCTCTACTCCAAATATTGGCATTTTTTACTGAATATCTAATGGTGTATGTTCCTGTACTGCATAACAGAAGTGACAACTCACAAAGGGGCTTGGGGTCCTCCCTGATTACCTCACCCTCCATGTCCCCTATTGATATATGTGCGTTGATGAACCATAGTTTCCCACTGCCGACAATCAAACACCACCACCTTTGTGACAACATCATTTCTCATTGCAAGCATTCGAACAACACTACCTATGTGAAAATTGCCTCGAGGATCAAACTTCACGTTGGTTCGCAGTAGAACAAACCACGAATCCACAACCATAGAGGGCAATTGTGAAGGATCAAGTGGAACTAGTGAAAAATAAAAAAGAAACTAAGGAAAAAACACTTGAACTTTCTAGATTTAACTTGTCAAGTATGGGAGTGTGCTTGCATAGCCATAAATTCTCCCTACAATTATAATGATTTAAGGTGTGAACGTTCCAGAGTCAAATACATAATGTAGTGCAGAACTTCTGGAATCTTGTGTGAAATGATTGAAGAGCCTAACGTTTACGTTTTGGGTGAACACTTCACCCAAGTTAAGGAGGAAGAAGCTTAGCGTAAGATAGGAAGAGTGCATACCTTAAAGGTATAAATAAGAAATATTCTAGCTGTTAAAAATTCAATGAAGTTGAAAGAAATCAAAATTAGTCGTAAGAGAGGGATAAAATGATTAAAAATAATTAAATAAACTAAAATAAATTCATTATTATTATTATTATTAAAACTAATTCAATAAATTAAAATTGAATAATTAGAGAGAGATTATAAAATGAATAAAATTAATTAAATAACTTAAAAATATAATTAATTAATTATTATTAGTATTACTAATTCAATAAATTAAAATTGCATAATTTGAATTAGCCATTAAGGAAAAAGATAGATTAATTTAATTTAATTTAAATTTAAATAATAGTTTAAATTAATTTGTTAATATTCATTTAAATAAGTACATTATTTAAGAGATAATGTACTAATTGACGTATTAAGCCAACTCACCTATAGCGATCTTGCAGTACATTTCTCTTCTCTTTGACCAAATAAATAAGATTTTGAAGAATCAAATTTAGATTATTTCTCCTTGCTTAAAGTCCGATAAACCGCACTAGTCTTAATAAACCATAACCATATCATAATTTATAATTTGTATTAAATAATTTAAATAATAAAAAATTAAAATTAAAAATAATACTAGATTAATAGCCATATTGCCTAAGAGCTCCTATGCACCAATCACCCTCACCATCACCCTAAGAAAATTTACAAAACAGCCAAAGGGCACATTAGGTTGCATTCAACTATATTTGTAGAGCAAGATGACCCCCTTATAACCTAACTTCTCATCCAATATGAAAGCGTATAATTTTATCATTAAAAAACAAATATTAACAAGATTTTATAAACAACATAAAATTATTTAATTGTTATACAAATTTTAATCCCCAAATTTTCCTCTTTAAAATAATATAAAACAAAAGTGAAATAGTTACCCCGGGAAATTGTAGAATGTAAACTAAAATAAAAAATATTGAGGAAAGTCAACATATTGGACAGTCTGCCTTGTTTCGTTATTCACGTCCCTCTTGAGTGGCATTCCTTTTGTAGGAAGTTTACTCATGTGCACCATGCTCTGATGCGTGTTTTAATTGTCATTTCAGTGAGCTCCACTAAGCTCCCTGGGAATCCATCTCCATGAATTACATGTATGGCCTTCCTTCTACCAAGCATGGAAATGACTGTGTTTTCATGGTCGCCGATAGATTCTCTAAGATGGCCATTATGGAGGCTTGAAAGAAGAGTATCACAACAGAAGCCACTGCCAAACTCTTCTTTGAACGAGTATGGGTACACTTTGGGATCCCACAATCCATTATCTTAGATTGGGATAGTAGGTTCCTAAGTGCATTATTGACAAACCTCTGGTCATTGTTAGATACCAAGTTCACTAAGTCCACGACCTTCCACCCCCAAATTGATGGCCAGACATAGGTTATCAACAAGATGATCGTGCACATCTTGCACATGTACAACTCGAAGCATCCATGCACATGGGATGAAAGCCTCCCCTATGTCCAACACAACTACAATAGATCTTTCCACAGCTCAACTGGCCACAACCCCTTTCAGGTAGGATTGGGATTCCAACCACTATGTCCCATCGATGTTGTCATACCACTTGCAGCTACTCAGGAAGATTCAACTCATATCCAATCCGAAGCCGACGGAGCTAACAACTTTATTGAGCACATTCATCACATCCACCAGCAAGTCCATGACATATTGGACAAATCAAATTCTAAGTACAAACAACATCATGACCAACATCAAGTGCCACACAAGTTCTAAGTGGGAGACAAATTTTGGTTTCATTTGCAGAAGGAGCGCCTCGCTAGGGCTTACCGCAACCTTCGCCCGCTCTAATATGGACCTTACACCATCACTAAGGTTGTTGGGGACAATGATTTCGAGCTCATAATTCTGCCATTCCTTGGCCTGCAACCAATATTCAATGTGGACCGACTATGACCATACTTTCCCCCATTGTTGGACACATAAGATATTGTTGAGTAGCTAACATCAACAAATCTCAACCCAAGTTGTATCAAACATGCCGCAACTGATAGGATCATGGAAACACAAATCAATAACACTAACCAGCAGAGGATCTAGCTATATCGTATTGTCAAATCCAACCAACTCCTTCACCAGGGCAAGTGGCTCACCAGGGACCAAGTTCAACAGAAATTTCCTCACCTCATGGAGGCTCTACGCGCAATGGGAACCATTTATTCCTAAGGGGTGAGGACTGATCCAGGTGGATATTAGTGTCCACCCACCAATTCCACCTATACCTACAATAAGTTTCATATGTTTCCTCGATTGTAGCACAATTTAATATTTTAGCAGTTTTCAGATCATGAACTTCCAAAGTTGTTGTGACCCCCTAAACAACAATTTTTTGAGGTCCATAACAAGCATGTAATGGTAGGCAGGGGCCTACCACAAATCCTGTAGTACTCGGATATATATTTTTAACGAGGTATCGTACATGCCAAACGAAAATCATTTGTTCAAGTTACGACCCCAAGAAGTTGGCTTCCCAACTAACCCCAACAGAGCCCACAAACTCTTGGTGTTCCATCTCCTAGGGTTAGGTTTTTGGTTGTTTAGGTTTCCCCTTATTGTTCAATAATAAAAATGGCCCTGGAGCCTCATTGTAACACATTTCAGAGGCATGTAGCAACCACATCTCTTCTTAGAGATAAACTACCATCGCCCGAGCTAGTTTATTTCCATTTTGTATGTAAGCATATTTCAGTTCTTTGATATTAATGAAATGAAGTTTTATTTTTGCTGCATCTATGTATTTATCTTTATATTTGTATTCTATTGTGTTCCTACATAAGTCCGGATCAAAGGCACCAACGCAGGACATGCTACAAAAGAGATATTTCAATGGCCCAAGCAAATGCCCTTTTTGCACATCATCTTTGGAATCCATTGTACATATATTCATCATTTGCCCCTTTGCACAAGAAATATGGCATGGAATACAAGATCATGAAGGACCATCATATAGTTAGGAAGGAGATTCTATAGAGGACTACTTAAAATCTTGGTTAGATATAAAACATAAGATTTAACATAAAGTCCTACCCCTGATTGTAGCCTAGGGGATTTGGATAGAAAGTAACCAAGCCGCTTTCAACAATCAAGGGCACTCCTCCTTAAAAGTGGCTCTAAACAACCTCGCTCTGCAAAATATTATTCCTACTCCCCCTTTACTAACCATTCATGTTCGTGCTCAGGCACTTTGATTTAAAAGAACTATGCATGGGAATTTTTTGATGGTACAACAAAATTTTCACCAAATTGAATGAAAACTTTTTCATTAAATTCTCATGCAATATTAGGCCAACAAAAAACAACTTTGCAAAACTCTTTTCCCTTAACCTCCTTCTTCAAATTTCTTTCCTTCATAAAATAAATCAAATCCATATCTATGGGAATTCAGAGGTGGTTATTAACTAGACGAAAGGAAAGTCTATTTTGAGGAATTACACTCTTTTGCCTATCTTTTAACAAAGCATGCATCAACTAACATCCTTCTCTTACATCTCATTTGAACACATTTATAGGTCAAGAAACACTAAATAAACACCATTTTCAAAGGTTGGACTGGAAATAGATCAAGGCATTTGGAAAATTGTAGAACGAAAAGAAGGCCAACTCATAGAATATTTTGTTAATCCTTGGGAATAACTAGATCCTTTTACTCTTTCTTGCAAATTGAGATAGCAGACATACTTGAAATAGGAGATTTTTTATTATTTTATTTATTTATTATTATTATTATTATTATTATTTTTTGTATATACACGACAACAAATTTGGGTGCCTAATAGTCATATTTTATAGGTATTTTTAATGGAGTTGTAAGCTCAGGTACTCATGGGTCAACACTACAAGTATGATGAAGCATAAATAATTTTGTACTAATGGACGCTTTCTTAGTCTTAGATGGTTGTATAATTTTTTTTTGTAATTTTGGACTACCTTTGGGGATGTTGACAACCACAAGAATGCTTAAAGAATTTGTGAATGTAGTTTTATTTCTAAATAAATAAAAATAAAACTTTTCTCCTTGGGGAAAAATATCATTCTTTTATAAGTTTAGTTTTATTACATATATCGAAATTTGCAAGCTATATAGGACTCTGCCTATCAGTGGGCTACCATAGGGGAAGCTAGACCATTGATAAAACAACATAATTCCAATCCAAAAAAAAATAAAATTATAACCATTTAGTTTGACATGTCTTATATTAACAATATGACAAGGCCTTATCAGTTCATATTTTAAACTAAAATAGTTATAGATAAGCTGACTGGAACAGTAAAAATTGAGCCTAAAAAAATGTAGATGGGTTGACTATTCCTTGTATAGATCAAAATGCAAAAATATTCAAACATAAAAATTAAAGCATAAAACTAAGAGGAGGAGGAATTTTCCACCTTAATGGGGCTCTACTCCTGACCCTTGGTGCCATTGAGACCTATTGCATGTGAGAAGTGAACCTCTAATATGCTCACAAATTCCTTTATCATTGCTTGTGATTTTACCAAATTATCCAAAATCATCAAGATTTAGTTTTTTGCATCTTGCTTATACAAGAGAACCCAAACCAACACTATCTTAATGCACCAATATAGGTCAATTTCCATCATATACTATTTTTTCCTGCCTTGGTTGTGTCTCGAGTCAGGCATCCATTGGTTAACATCTTTTGAAAAATCTCCTCGTCCTGCAAGCACTCTCTCTCCCAAGACGCTCTACTCCAAATCTTGCATTTTTTACTTAATATCTAATGGTGTATGTTCCTGTACTGCATAACAGAAGTGACAACTCACAAATGGGCTTGGGATCCTCCCTAATTACCTCACCCTCCATGTCCCCTATTGCTATATGTTCGTTGATGAACCATAGTTTCCCATTGCCAACAATCAAACACCACCACCTTTGTGACAACATCATTTCTCATTGCAAGCATTCGAACAACACCACCTATATGAAAATTGCCTCGAGGATCGAACTTCGCATTGGTTTGCAGTAGAACAAACCACGAATCCACAACCATAGAGGGCAGTTGTGAAGGATCAAGTAGAAATAGTGAAAAATAAAAAAGAAACTAAGGAAAAAACAGTTGAAATTTCTAGATTTAACTTGTCGAGTATGGGAATGTGCTTGCATAGCCATAAATTCTCCCTACAATTATAATGATTTAAGGTGTGAACGTTTCCAGAGTCAGATACATAATGTAGTGCAGAACTTCTGGAATCTTGTGTGATATGATTGAAGAGCCTAATGTTTACGTTTTGGGTGAACACTTCACCCAAGTTAAGGAGGAAGAAGCTTAGCGTTAGATAGGAAGAGTGCATACCTTAAAGGTATAAATAAGAAAGATTCTAGCTGTTAAAAATTCAACGAAGTTGAAAGAAATCAAAATTAGTCGTAAGAGAGGGATAAAATGATTAAAAATAATTAAATAAATTAAAATAAATTCATTATTATTATTATTATTAAAACTAATTCAATAAATTAAAATTGAATAATTAGAGAGAGATTATAAAATGAATAAAATTAATTAAATAACTTAAAAATATAATTAATTAATTATTATTATTAATACTAATTTAATAAATTAAAATTGAATAATTTGAATTAGCCATTAAGGAAAAAGATAGATTAATTTAATTTAATTTAAATTTAAATAATAGTTTAAATTAATTTGTTAATATTCATTTAAATAAGTACATTATTTAAGAGATAATGTACTAATTGACGTATTAAGCCAGCTCACCTATAGCAATCTTGCATTACATTTCTCTTCCCTTTGACCATAGAAATAAGATTTTGAAGAATCAAATTTAGATTATTTCTCCTTTCTTAAAGTCCAATAAACTGCACTAGTCTTAATAAACCATAACCATATCATAATTTATAGTTTGTATTAAATAATTTAAATAATCAAAAATTAAAAATAAAAATAATACTAGATTAATAGCCATATTGCCTAAGAGCTCCTAAGCACCAATCACCCTCACCATCACCCTAAGAAAATTTACAAAACAGCCAAAGGGCACATTAGGTTGCATTCAACTATGTTCGTAGAGCAAGATGACCCCCTCATAACCTAACTTCTCATCCGATACGAAAGCTTATAATTTTATCATTAAAAAAACAAATATTAACAAGATTTTCTAAACAACATAAAATTATTTAATTGTTATACAAATTTTAATCCCCAAATTTTCCTCTTTAAAATAATATAAAACAAAAGTGAAATAGTTACCCCGGGAAATTGTAGAATGTAAACTAAAACAAAAAGTATTGAGGAAAGTCAACATATTGGACAGTCTGCCTTCGTGAGCACCATGTTCGTGTGGAACAAGTCAGGCGAAGGACCCTCCTCCCTTCGCTTGGATGGTGCTGGTAGAATCTTTTCCGACACACAAATCCATGGTGATCAGTTAGAAAAAGAGGGACCTGCTTTCCTTTCTTGTTCTGGTTACAACAACCCATTTCCAACGCCAATGCCTACTCAAATCCACCCATTCCAATGAATGTTCGCCTACCCAAAAAGCCCTTTATGACTGAACCTCGGATCCTACGTGTGCAGATCTGAGGACTTCATTCATTCTTTTTTCTCTGAAATCTCTGTTCTGAGTTTTCAGTAGTACCCATTTCACTATTCACAGTTCTGCTTGGAACCCGCTTGAGGATTTGTCGTTTTCCCAAAACCCAATTGAAGGGACCGTGGAAACAAAATGAGCGGAAGAAGAGAGGGGTCTTTGTTCAGAACAACGGGATCTGCTTTTCGTGGGTCAAGACTAGCAGTTGCAGTGGGGATAGGAATATTGGTAGGGTTTATATGGGCTTATCTCTATCCCCACGGCTTCTTACGTTCATCAACACCAAATTATGATGCCATCTCTCATGCTTCATCACAGGTATTCCTCATTCCTCAACTCCATGGCTATATATATGAGTTAGGAATTTTTATCAGCAAAATTTTTGATCTTTTAAAAAAAAACTCGAATTAAATTCATCTCTGGATTTCGATTCAAGCTAAAAAATGCCTTCTAAATCGGGCAGGTCTCAGATTTTTCTTTTGGAAGTAAAAACCAGAAATCTTTCTATGGTTCTAATCTAAAGAGAAATTGATTCCTCAAAATTTATTATTTCATGTACGTGTTTTTCATGAAAATAGTGCAAGAAAGACATTTTCTCTTTGTCATTCTACAAGTTATGTTTGGATGGAAAACAATGCAAACAACCCCTTCTTATCTTTATGTTTTTAAGGTGTCATCATGTGAATCTCCAGAGCGAGTGAAGCTTCTGAAATCACAGATTCAGTCATTAAGAGAAACCAATGCCAATTTGAGGAAACAAGTAAGAGAGCTTAGGTCGAAGGTTCCCCTATCAGAACAAGGCCAACACAGTGCTCAGAAGCATTCTTCGACCCTGGAAACCCAAGTTAAAGCAGGGCCAATAGGAAGTGTGAAAAGTGTGAGAACGAATCCCACTGTTCTACCTGATGAATCCGTCAATCCCGACCTTGCAGAGCTTCTTCAGAATGTTGCAGTAGAGAAGGAGCTCATTGTTGGTCTTGCTAATTATAATGTGAAGGAGATGTTGGAAGTATGGTCTGACAGCATTAAACGAGTGGGGATTACCAATTATCTTGTTGTTGCACTGGATGACTCCACTGCAGAGCACTGCAAATCAAGAGGTGTTCCGGTGTACAGAAGAGATCCAGCTGATGCGATATCAAAAACTGTGGGAAAACAAGGAGACAATCATGCAGTTTCAGGCCTGAAATTCCATTTACTGAGGGAGTTTTTGCAGCTGGGGTACAGTGTATTACTCTCTGATGTCGATATTGTGTATCTGCAGAACCCATTTAATTTTCTTTACAGGGACTGTGATGTTGAATCCATGACAGATGGACACTCAAATATGACTGCATATGGGTACGATGATGTCTTCGATGATGCTCCGATGGGTTGGTCTCGTTACGCTCACACAATGAGGATTTGGGTTTTTAATTCTGGGTTTTTCTACATCAGGCCTACCATTCCTTCAATCGAGCTTTTGGATCGAGTTGTAGATCGACTTTCCAAGGAGGTTGCTTGGGATCAGGCAGTCTTTAACGAGTTGTTGTTTTTCCCCTCTCATCCAGGTTATGAAGGGCTTCATGCATCAAAGCGAGCAATGGATTATTATCTCTTTTTGAATAGCAAAGTGCTGTTTACAAAATTCAGGCATGAGCCAGAAATGCTCCGCTATAAACCAGTCATTATTCATATCAATTATCATCCGGATAAGCTTCCTAGAATGAAGGCCGTTGTCGAGTATTATGTTCATGGAAAGAAAGAAGCTCTCAAACCTTTTCCTGATGGTTCTGATTGGTGATGAATGAGCTATGCTTAGTTGGAACTTGGAAGTTAAGCAACATGAGAAGATTTGTATTCTCAGCATTTCTTTCCCCCTTTTTGGCAATCTCCAGTGCCCACAGTAAAGTGGAAAGTCCATTATATTTTGGCTGTAAAGGCCTCTGAAATTGTGTTGTTAAGTATTCTGACAATTTCAGTCCATGGATTTTTTTTGACAGTCGAGGGTTGCCGATTCATGTTTTGAGCTTTTACACGGTCTTTCATTTCTTCCCAAAGAATTTAAAATCCATATAGTTTGCTTTTCTGCAGAGGATCTGTTGTTTTGTTGTGGACTTCTTAACTGCAGAGTCAAAACAGTTTTTGGTAATAGAGAATCGGAAATTCACATTCTAGGCTATACTACAATCTTTACTTTTGCGCACATGGGAAATCTATATCTGAGGTGAAATTTCTTATGATCTTGAATGCTGACAGCCAGTGCTGTCAAATTTGAGGTGTTTGTTTTGCTCCGATGGGTTGCTACTCTGCATTTTAATTTACGTAGTCATCTTATCTGCAGCAAAGTTCACAATTTATTCTTATTTGATTACCAAGATTCGTGTGTGACAACGGTGTTGGTTCACCAGTGAGGTCAACAGATTGTAAGTCACCCACCAGGGTTACCTTCTCTTCGTAGTATCCCCCATCTGTATGACATGAGTTTAAAGGTGCAAGACCTGAGTCCAAGTTTCAGGTGATTTTGCCAGAATAGATGTTCCTCAGGCCTGGTACCTGAGCCAAAGGAAGTCTGGTGTTTGTGGTGTCACCCCTAGCAGCATGTGTCTAGAAGCACTTGCACAAAAATGGAGATTTGTGAACTCGTGTTTTGGACTATCTTATGATTGCTTGGTTCCGCTGATAAGGGCATATGCAATTTTACTGTTTCATAAATGCTTACAAAATTGAGTTTCACTCTTGCTTACATGCTTATAGGCTTATAGATTCAACATATTGCAGAATCCACACTTCTAGTGGTAGAGGTTTTTGTATCCATGTTTTGCCATCACATAGTTTCATTCATATGGCAAATAAACTATATGTGATATATTGGATGCATAGTGTTGTGAATCCACATTTTGCAGTTTCTTTGAATCTCCAGTGTTTGCAGCAAAGTGCAGAATTAATGGTTGTTTCTTTTTGTATTCTGTATGGAATTTTCTGAAGTTGTGTTTTAGCATCTCTGTAGCATAGGAAATCACTCCTTTATTTTGTCTTTCATGTTTGTGAAATCATATTTTGAATTTGCTTTCAGCCTCAGGGTATTGATGTTTTATTAGCCATAGAGAGTTGTGGAAATTTCTTGCAGTCTCTTCTCAGAGCAGATTGAATTTGAGTTGTATTCGATGCTTGCAAGATTGTCATTTAGGCTTTGGACCTTGGCTGATGTTTTATTAGCTATAGAGAGTTGTGGAAAATTGTTGCAGTCTTCCTCAGAGCAGATAGAATTCGAGTTGTTTTTTATGCTTGTGAGTTTGTCATTTAGGCTTTGGACTTTGGGTATTTAGAAGCATGCAATTTATATACAAATCCATTCATACTCGGAAATGTTGAGAAACTGGTTTGCTTTTTTATTGTGGGTCATTCGGAGTCTTTTGATCTCAGGTCTGTTCTTGTTTCATCATTTTTTCCACCCTGAGGTTGCTTCTATTAAAGACGTTACTGGTGTGGACTTGCCAAGCCACTCCAAAAATGTGGAACATTATAATAATTAATATATAAAAAAAATTAATGCTAGATTGATAAATTTGGACGTTGTCAACCAAGTCTATTATTATATTTTCGACATTACTTTGGACATTGTCAACACAGTTTATTATATTTTCGACATTCCTCTATTATGTTGCTCAGTTTAAGGTGGATGCGTTTCTAATGAAAATAATTTCTTTGCTCGTTACCGGATATCCAGGTTCTCACACTTTGGTTGCCCAAATTCCAGAGATGTTATTTTTTATTTCAAACATGTATTATGGTGGGGTTCAAGGGAAGGATGATTATCATTTATTTGGTTTCCCAAATTTTAGTATTTACTGATTTTCCAACATCATATAAAAAACTTGCAATGCAAATTATTTTGAGATCAACATTCTTAATGAATTAAAAACATAGTAGTGAACATGTATTTAGTGGGGTTTCAAGACATTTTTTTGGTATAAGGCTGAGAATGATTTCATTTTTTTTTCTTAAATTGGAATAGTGACCGAGTTTGTTTCCAAAATTTGAAGTATTATTGATATTTTTCACAATTGTATATTTTTATTCCTTGAGAATAAAACAATGAGAATATACTATAGATACAATAATGTTGCAAAAGCTAAGTAGGGTACAATCATACACGAGTTTCATCTATAAGCTTGCAGGGTTAGTGCTTCCCAATTCAAAAGAAGTGTTGTTTCAGTAGACAAAATGGTGTCATAAAAATGAAAGCAAAGAAAAATAATAATAAAGGAAAGCATTGTTGTAGGTTAAAGCTATAAAACAAAAAATCTTTCCTTCTATAAATAGTGGGTTGAAGTGACAAGAACCCTCTAGTTATCAAAATTAAGTTGTCTAATGTGTCCATATCAAACTAGTGGAATTTGCAATATTCAATGAACAAGTTGATAGTCTTCCTATCATAAATCAAGAAAACATGGGATGATCT
Source organism: Pinus albicaulis (assembly GCA_034641835.2). Lineage (NCBI taxonomy): Eukaryota > Viridiplantae > Streptophyta > Pinopsida > Pinales > Pinaceae > Pinus > Pinus albicaulis. The sequence goes on from CM076584.1 coordinate 1,558,862,084, forward strand.
CGCAACTACTTTGGATATTTTAATTGTTGACTCAAAACATACCTATTAACAACAATGACTACAATGAAATGATGACCAATTGTTTGTATATTTTTGACTTTTTAGCGCTTTAAACACGAAAATAAAACACATCAACCAAATCCTTGATCATTGTGACATTTTACTAAACTGCAATAGTGAAAACACACGCATTAGACACAAAACTTACCTTGGAAACCCAGTATGGGAAAACCAACAAAAAATTGAAGGGAGATAACAATACATATTACAAAGTTGTGCAAGCTCACTGCAAAGCTATGAGACATTATGGTCTTCTATAGTGCTCTATAATAACTTTTGTCTCTTTGCTTTGTTACTATCTCCTCTACAATGCTACTTATCTATGAAAGAATCGATGGCTAATGAAAAAGTGAGCCCTTTCCACTCTTGCTAAATTTTTTATCGTTAAAATTAGGGTTAAACCTTCTTGGAACCTAAATTTTTTCCATAAGTTTCTAGTGTATACACACATATTGTTGACTTTGTATACTCGAATTATGGTGTGTTGACATGGTCACCATTTGGATTAGTAGGGATTAGTTGTACTATTACATTATTTGGGCCATAAATTTTGCATACGATCTTTATTTTGTGACAATATTAGACCATATAATGAAAAAATTGCTAGGGACTTAGGCCCTTGTCATTTGGGACTTCTAAAACTCCACTTATTTGGCCCTCAAATATAGGATTTATGATTTTGGTTGTTAGTGCAATTTTTAGGTTTCTTGGCTCATACTAGTCAAAATTGATCCAAAATGTAAGATTAGCTTTCTTAAAGCATCAATGAAGTCATATGGTAACTATGTAGATCCATTTTGGATCTTCCCCCACCCTCCTCCCCAAACATTTTGGGAGGCTTTTGGTCTCCAAAAGTTTTAGTTTTGAGGGAGATGAGGAAACATATCCTCAACTTTCTCCTTTGAGTATTGCTTGGCCTTCATTAGGCACTTATCAATAATCAATACCCATCAAACAAGTTGGTTGATTTGCATTGATCTTAGGTAAATGGTATTGATGATTGAGGATCTTGTTCAAAGCTCTATAGTCAATGCACAAATTTTCCAAGTTCCATCCTTTGTCAATACCAAAATGATCAAGAAACTACATGGTGAGATACTTGGTCTTATGACCCCTTACTCCAATAGTTCTTGTATTTACTTCCTCACTTCATTGAACCCTAATACAAATTGTCAATATAGTCCTATATTTGGTAAAGGAGAGTCTAGCATTCATTGTGTTTCGTTATTCACTTCCCTCTTGAGTGGCATTCCTTTTTGATCTTGGAACACTTATTATAAAAGCTCTTCTAATTCATGCTTATGTATTTGATATGCATCTTTGGAAGCATGACTTCACATATGTTGAATTGATGTCTTTTGGTTCTATCTTAATAAAATAAGAACAATGCTCCTTGGTTGCATTTATCAATCTCTTAGCTTGGCGTGGACACATTAAAGATCTTAGACTTCCTCTTTTGTGCATTAGAGTGAGAGATTTATCATATTTGATCAGACAATATGAAGGTAACATCCCTCATATACATATAGGATTTATCATACACTACCTCACATATATCAAGTGGCACTACATTGACTTCTATTTCATCATAAAATTTACACTAATAGCAAATCTAAGCTTACACCATTGGGTAGCTTTTAACTCAACAACCATACAATATACAAAAATAGAATATCCAAGCCTACATTATTTGCTATCCTTTAACTCCACAACCTTATTTACCCAACCAAAAGTGTATCAATAGGGGTGTTTATGCTTTTCTAAACCAAACTTCCTAGGGCCTCTGAAATGAGGTTTTCTTGTGAGCCATAATTGAATAGAGCATTTTCTTTTGTTCTTCTTGACTCGAATCTTGATATGGAATAACTTTTTCATCTCCGTATCCTCTTTGTGATTGAGGATACCTAGGTTCAATTTCCTTTACCTTGTTGTGGAAATGATTGTTTCCTCCATGTATGAGTTGCTTTTGACCTCCTTTCCTACTTCCACTAGAATATTTTTCTTCTTGTTTTGCTCCTACATGTAATTCCCGGGATTCAATGCTAGACGAAGTTTCCAATGTTTTTCTTGAGCATGACCATCAGTGTTTTGATGCTCACAATAATTACTAGGATCCTTACACATGTGTGAAATGGCAACAATGTTCTTATTTTCCACTTTTCTCTTCTTCTCAACCTTATTGTAAGCACCATACTAGTATGAGTATAAACCACTTTTCTACCTTTTTTTTCTCGTCGGATTCAATCATTTAGGCTTACACATGTGTCTCATTAATGGCATAATTCGCCTTCTTATGTGACTATGAAGGTTGCCTAGTTATTTTATAATGACATCGTTGTCCTTGGGATTTATCCCAAACTAAATGGTTTGCTTTGGAAACTCTTGTACATTAGTGTCTTTGAATTCTCTAGTTGTCTTCATACATGATAGGGTAACCTTGGGATTTAAGGAGGTCCTTGAATATCTCCCACTTGGTCACTAGTGGTTCTTCCCCCATTGTAAGTTTATCAATGTGGATTTCCCATCAAGTTTGTGCATGGTCTTTATAAATTCAATTTAGAAAAAATAATTTTTGGTATCTCTCATATGTTATGCACACTGAAGTGGGCTTCTAATTGATGTAACCAACTATTCAATTAAATAATGGCCACCACACCTTCGTGGGGCATGATCTCGATCAACATTTCCACTTCAAACAAGGATTGAGAAGATTAGGTATTGGGGTTCCCTTTTTTGAGCCTTGATTTTTCCTTCTCTTTCCTCAAATCATCATTATTCTTCTTAAAAGTGGCCACAAGTAGGGCTATGCTCCTATAAATATCCATTACTAAGCTTCCAACCTTGCAATCAATGTTCCTCCACCTCCATCTATGGGTCCTTCCCAATGCTCATCTTCCATTGTGAAGGATTGCCATTGCTTATTAACCCTTGTTTGAATCTCTAAATGCATAAGGTAAAGCTTTCCATACGAATTTCCTAAGTTAGGTATGTATACACTACGCTTAACCACCAAACACCCCAAAGAATGTACTCTAATACCAATGTGCCATCTTGGACACTCAAATGGTTTGCTCACCAAAATATATCTTCAAATGACAATGATTAAAGTGAAATTATGTTGTATTATGTGACAATGTTTTTTTTATTTTTAATGCTTTAAACATGAAAACTAAAACACACAAATTGGAGTCTTTAACTATTGTGACATTAAACATAACATATACATTGGGCACAAATTTTACCTTTGCAAGTTTATATGGAAAAGCCAACAAGAAATGAAGCATTGTGCCTTATGTTTTCTTATATTATGGAGATTACAATAAATATTATATAGTTTTTTAAGCTTACTACAAAGCTATGAAACACTATGGTCTTCTACAACCCGCTACAACATGTCTATGTCTCTTGGCATTGTTAATATCTCCTCCACACTCTTGCTTATCTAGGGAACAATGGGTAGCTAATGTAAAAGTTAACCCTTGTGCCTCCTTTTGCAATTTTTTTTTATAGCTAGGATGCTTCTAGAATTCTTTGGTGGGTTTTCACACATTATTATCTCCCCATATTTCAATTATGGTGTGTTCCCGCATTTGGATTTGTGAGGAATATTTGCATCTTTACCATGATGAGCTCATAACTTTCACATATGAACTCCATTTTTTAAAATGAACACAATTGAAAATTTATCGATCGAGTCATAAGATGTAAAACAATATCCCTTAACCTAGGTACTCTACATTCAAGACCCCAAATTTCCACTTCTTCTACTCTAAAATGGAGGATTTACCATTTTGGTTCGGTATTGTGTATTTAAGGTTTCAACACAAATCAATCCCAAATGCAATACTCCCTCCCCTAAAGCATTAGTGAACCCATATGGCAAGTATATAGAACCTTTTTGTAACATAAATGAATCTAAAAAAGGAAAATGCTATAAAAACCCATATTGTTATGCCAAGTCACTTAAAATAGTGGGCTCCCCCGAGTTTTCTTCCTCTCCTCCATGGTAGTAGCTCCTCCAAAATTAGTTGTATCTTCTAAATGTCCTTCTCATTTTCCATGATATCTTCTTAAGCTCGATGACAATGTCCTTTTAGTTTTCTTTTTTGTTGCTTTGACCTACACCTCCATATTTTGTCTCCTCCAAGGATATGGTCGTGAACTTTTAATGATCTAAAAGAGGCCCAAGTTACTAGCAAATAAAGTTTGTTTCCTTCTAGTGCATCTCCAGTTGAGGATGGGTGCTTTGGAGAGGTACTTCTCATCCTCTTCAACATTAATATTAACCCACTCCTCAGCATAACCCCCCATCTCCCAAAATTTCCTCAACAACGTGTTCAAGGAAATTTGAAATTAACCTATTCTCACTACTATAACCAAAAATCATGCTACTACAAGGTAGGGTAGTCACAAATTTTCCTTTAAGATGATTTTGGTGCCTTTTATAGTCATCATCACGACAATACTATTTAAGAAGAGGTCTCTTTCTCGAACACCCCCGCGCTCTCTTAAGAGTGACTTTATAAGACTTCTGTTAACCACAATCCTCCTCTCCTCCTACTTCCCATCAAGGGGATGCTAATATTCTAGCCCCATCAGCATACACACCCTCTCCTCATCACCAAAAATCCTAGAATTGATCATTGTCAAATAGGGGATGACCATGGGCTTCTTCAAACAAAGAACTGAGATCATTATCCCAAGAAAGAGGATACCCTCACTTCTTTACTATTCAATTCCCACCAAACCCACTTTGGTTTATTGCTTCCTCTCATGGATTTTCATGATCAATGCTCAAGTTATCAATCACTTCTCGAATGAGAAGTGTTGTAATGACAATTTTGAGTGAGGGAAGGGGCACTTCCTCTCTCTTCCCTCTCACTTATATCACCACCCACGAGTCATTTTCATGTCTCTCATGCTCCATTTATTGACATGATATCACCCTAATTTAGGATGCCTTGTGTATCTCTATCTCCATATCAAACCTAGTCCCCCTCAATTAAGGTGGTAATGATCTCCCCCGGTGTCTATGAAGACATCTCTTTCCATTTTAAAGTTAGATTGGTCCCCTATTATGTTTCTCCAAGCCCAATGAAGAGCTATGTGGGCTTATTCATTGTATGTTAGGCATGTGATAGGGATGGAGTTAGTGAAATTTAAACATGTCTAGAAAGTTCTCAAGAGGGTGTAAGAAGTTCAAATTCTTGGTTACCTACCCAAGTTGAGCTCCATCCTTGAGTTTCTTCAAAACTTCAATTATAAGCATTGAATACCCTTTCAACAATATGATCCCAACATTTGAGTTGTTTCAAAAAGACACCCTTTCTATTACCAAGAGCTATGTTGATTTATATATACCTATCCCCCTATGACCATTAAAATATTAGAGAGAATATTTCTTCTCCCATCCCTAAAAACTCTCTTGATCCTCGTTGGTCTTGAGTTGCATAGAGAAGCCTCATCAAAGTTTAGTTTGATTCACTAATGGAGGGGGGTGACTCCAATCTCAAGGAGGGAGAGTCCTAGTTTGATTAGGGATACTTTGTGTAACATCTCTATGTTTACCCTAGACTTAATTTTTAATCAATTGTAATTAATTATGTTGATGGCATTGTATTGCCTATGTCAACATGGATGTATTGTTATTGTGACAAAAAAGAATGATCCACTTGAATCCAAAAATAATGTATATATCTAAATGCTTGATTAATGAATATGTTGGTATAACTGACTAGGAACATATGAGCACTTACACATGCTATGATACATTGAGTGGGAAAATGACGAGGGCATTGCCTATAATTGTCTTACCAAATCCTTACCATGACATTCAAATTTAAATCTGAGCATTTTCCCTCATGCCAAAGAACCAATTGATTTAAAGGACTCAATAGTTGGAATAGTCACCCTCATAAATGTGGAAGTTGGGGTGGCAACTGCAATAGTTCTTCATAATTTTTGACTTGAAGGAATGGGTTGAGTACATTCCTTGGATTTTAAAGTTGACCCACAGATTCCCTTGGAGATTGAAGTAAATGTGAGACTATACAACATCATACTGCATTGATAATAGAAAAATATGCAAGGGTGCAAAGCGCCATGAAGGAAAAGGGGTCTAAGACATTCATGGACAAACCAAAAACTCATTCATACAATCATAAAGAGAGACACCCACAAAGAGTAGAGACACATGGGTGTCTGAGCAATGAAATTCGTGAGTAAAATGCTTCCAAAATCCATTATAATTATGGTTGAAGCATTATGGGTGATTACCTGTATTCTAGGTGCCCAAATATGCCCAAAATAGTGTCGATCATGGATTGGAATGATGTTGGTGTGTTTTGGGGTCCCTAAAAACAATTATATTCTTTCAAACATTAGCAAAAGAACTCTAGAATCTAGTTGGATAGAGTGGGATGTGATTTGATGTGTGTTGGTCGAGCAAGTCAAGCAATAGATGGGTAAATCACTGAGGGATTGTAGAGAAGTGAAGGGATTCACTTATCTACTTTACTCACCAAGATAAGAGACATCTACAGATTGTGGAGGCCCAAACTTACTTCGGAAAATAGATCCCCGACTCTATCATTTGCCTAAAGGGGAGTTAATTTCACCTAGCCAAATTACTGGTGAGTTATTATTTTTGCCTCTGTGGTATCATGGCATGGCTAGTTGTAGAAAGTTGATGTCCAGTTGAACCTATGGTTGGGTGTAAAAGGCTCCTCTAGATTAGTTGCCAAGTTGAAATTCAAACTAATTGTTTCCTATGTTCATTTTTTTATTGTTCACTTGCTTCTTTGACAGATAAAAGTTTTTAGTGTTATACTTTTCTAATAATGAAAAATTGGTTATATGATTATGGTGTATATATGTATTATGGTTCATAAGAGAAATGGATAAATTAATTATGGTGGCCATTAACTCATGGATAATGTGCTTATTTACAAGAGTTTAGAGAATATCGAAAGTTTCCTTATTCCCAGTAATTGAATTTGAATCTTCAACTATATAAGTTCTTATCTATATGAAGCAATGCCTACATAAATTTTAGGGTTAGTAAATGAAGGTAAGAAATCTTGTTTATTTAAGTGAATGTGATAAATTATGGGTATAATCCATTCTCATAGAGAATTTTTCTTTAATGCATTACGTACATGAGAATATCTCTATGCATATAATCACTTGCATTCATGGATTTCCTCATAAATGAAAAGGACGAGAGTCTTGAGCAATAATTTTACTCAATTGTGATCTTTTGTAGTGTGATGCAAAGAGTGTGCTTCGTAAATTTGATTGAATTCGTCAATAGAGATGACCCTCTTTAATATTTAATATTTAATATTTAATTTAGCATGTGGAATTATGAAGCCTTTGGCACTTTGGACTTTAGCATGTGGATTATGCCCACACCTTTTCTTTTCATATGGTATTTATTTATTATTATTAATAGAGGAATGTAAAGATCTACATGGATTTATAAATTTAAGTTTTATTTAAATCCCACTCATGCAATTACATGTAAAGCAAATTAATTGGGTCGGTGGATGATATGGTAAGCCAAGTGTCCTTGGTGCTATCGTTGCATTACCCCATGATAACATGTGGACTAGGATGCCACAACATTTGCCACATGGTAGTTGCTTACTTGAATTCACATGGTGTTGACAGTGAAAATTTTGAAATGACCATATCTCAACAGTTTGGACTCGGATTTTAATAAAGTTTATACTGTTGGAAATCTCTTCATGAGCACAAGATGATGGTGATCTCAAAAAATAGTTTTGAAATGAATAAGAAAAGCAAAATATCGATACCCCGTACCCTTAACAAGTTACGAAGAGGTTGTATATGTTACAAAGTGGTATTAGAGCAGAGTTCAAACACTGGACCTAGCTCGATCAAATATAGAACAAGATGGAAAATTATTAGATTTATGGTTTAGACATTAGACTTGGAGGGGCCAGAGATAGACCACAGAGACATAATTACCAAAGCAATGGATTTGGTATTGAGCCAACATACAACGACGCTTCTAGAGCAAAGAATACAATAGTGAGGCTATAAGGCATAGGAATGAGGATTACTCTATATAAACCCAAGATTGTTGGCAAAATAATGTCACGAGATTTGTGACATGTGTAACAAAACTATGTTAATATATTGAGATGGGACTATTGAAGATTGTAAAGTCCCACCTTACCAACCATCAATAATAAAGCCTAAGTAAAGGTCACATTGAACACTAATACTCAATTTTTTTTACTCATAATATGACTAACTTAGCGATCATGTAATCATGTTCCTTCATCTATTTCAATATAAGAATATAACATAAGAAGTCAGTGATAACTTTCCCTTAAAATCAATTCCAAAACGCATTTTTCCTCAAGTTTAAAAGAAGATAGCATGTGTTATTTTCATACTTATACGTGAGTTATAATACTAGAAAGAAATTCCACCATAATGCCATGTGTGAGCATGAAACTTATTCAACGCATTTGATCTCCTAGATTATGCTAAATAGGTTCTACTTATTGACTCTTGACATCATAACCACAATAGTATGTCACAAGAACCTAAAATATCATGATTCTAGTACAAAAATCACATATAAGGGTATGAGTATTAACCTACTTGGAACAAGGTAACTGAAGAAGAAATATGCCTCTCTTCATTAGAAAATCTAATGATATGTTTATGAAATGGAATAAAAATATATATTGACCCAACAACATTTCCAAATCCATCAATAAAAAATTATCAATCCCAATTATTAGGGCAATGTTTCAATCATGAGAATTGTATAATGAGTGTTGCAGTAAGAGCAATTATTGTTACCAATTCATAAGCATATTATTCTTCAAAAAGTGTCAAGTAAAACAATGGACCTGCATAAATTGGGCACAAATAGTTGTTTTCTATAGTCATTGAAGCATAAGATTACACCCATGAATACATGCAACTCAGCCAAACTTATTAGGCTCACTTAAATCCTACAAAATTGGTCACTGTAAAATTGTTTCCAACAACAACCCCCTTTTTTCATGGTAGGTTTAGATGATAAAATCAATAACTATCCTACTGAAATTTTCTCTATTTACACTTCAACAACATTATTAAATTCATGTTCACATTCATATAAAAATTTGCAGATGTAAGAAGCTATATTTATTGAAATTTCTAGTGAATAAAAGCTAAAGTAATTAAGACATTCAATCTAACGATATATGTGCATAAAAGCTATAATCATTGAATCCTTTTGTCAAACACTTTGCAAACATGAAATCTTCAACCATTGAGGCCTTTTGACAAACACTTTGCAAGCATGAATCTACAACTATTGAGGCATCTTGTCAAACACTTTGCAAACATGAAATCTACAACCATTGAGGCATTTTGTCAAACACTACGCAGCAATGAATTTGAGATTCTTCTTCAACCTATTTAACTCATAAAATTTAGATATTGAAACTTTAAATTTTGGCATATTAAAATAGGGACTAAATAATCTTAATCTTTCATAAAAAACTCGGCAATAGACGCATATAATTGACAACAACAATCTGCAAAATCGCCCAAATTTACGATCTAGGTCCTGAAAAGTATGTTTTTGGAAACAAGTCGAGGGTTACAGGTTCATATGGTACGAATATCCCCTGACGTTGAGTTGAATTACAATAAAAATGCCTAGGGATGCGATTCTTTAAAACAACAACAAAAAATGAATTCCTACTATCTCATTTACAACTTTTGTCAAACACTAAGTATCCAAACTTCATCTACAGTTGTACATGGAGAAATAAAACTTAAATTTATGCTAATATGATATTTTCATCAAACTAATGGCAACCTGAATGCTTTAGCCATTAAGAAATTTTGTCAATTAGTTTGCAACAACACTGTACAAAAAAAATAACTTACATTAAATGAACTACAACTATTGCAGAATTTCTTCAAACAATTAGCGTGCAACATTTTATAAACATCTAAGTTTAAAAAAGCATCCCAATTCATAGTAAGCAAAATCCATGCTATCAAACGTATAATATTGAATTTGGATAATAGATATGACCTGCTATGGAAAAAGATTCATTATAAAGTGAACTTGAAAACTTTGGCAACACATTTTTTTTAATCCCCTGCATGTACATTCTAAACTATAGATGCCATTCATTATCGGTTAGCTCATAACATAAACATTCACAAGTAGTAATTTCCCATAATTTGAAATTTCTACAACATTTTAAACTAATAATGAACTAAAATTTCAATAATATTTATGAATATACCTAACAGTGTATATATACAACTCCAAATATGAGAGTATGCTCCAACTCCAATTTCCTAGATGAGAGTATGCTCCAACTCCAATCTACCTACCAAATCAATGTGAACCTTCCGTTTTTCCATCCAACCACATCTAGGAAGAACTTCTCCCACTGGAACCCCCGAGCTATAAAAGCTCACAAGTCATACCCAAAATACAACAATAGAGAGATATACAAGGCAACTAAGGAAGATAATTTTCACTTCCTCTCAATACCACTCATGTTCAACTCCACTATATAGAGCTACTTAGTAGTTTAGTAAGAATATCATATTCATTTCGACAACATTTGGCTACTCTCCAGAACTCTCCCTCTCACGATCTTCCTCAAGTCTCTCCACCTCTTGGCATCACAATGCACACTGCCCCCAAGTGAGAATACATGAGACACATATATAGGTGGAGCAGCAAATTTTTGTCATAAAGGAGGAGTAATATGCATGCCGTGTATTCCATTGAGAGGAGTGTAACTCGTGCCATTATGGAGAGATATGCATGTCTTATTTAAGGAGAGTGTAACATATACATTAAAGAGAGCGTAAGAGGAATATTTTATGACATGTCTTTAATGAGTGTAAGAGGAATATGTAAATCTTTTATGAGTGCATAAAGGAGAGTGTAATGTATTATTAAAAGAGAGAGAGAGTTACATAGAGACATGAGAATCATAAGGGGGAGAGGTGTGAAGTGATTGAGGAGATGAAGGTGACTTATAATTCTTTTTTAATAATAATATCATAGTCTCATAAATAATAATAATAATATTAATATTAAGGATTAAGTCGATATTGAACTATTAGGATTGATTAATGATAATTTAAGTGATTTTCTTTCAACTATGCTTGATTAGAAATTTATGCAAGGCGGTTTACTATTTTTGGAAAGTCACTCCAAAATTGTCAGAAATTATATTTTATTAAGGAAATTCATCCCTAAGTTTCCCATGAGTGGTATTTTTCTTCCAGAGAATAGGGATTACACATCCCTATTACATGCATCTTCATGCCTTGGTAGATTGAGGAAATCACGCCCTTATCAACTCCACGGATCCAAGATTCCACACCTTGATCTTTTATATATTTAGGACTTTGCATCCCAATCCTTTTATTATAGATCCAAGAGTCCACATATTTATATTTCATGGATTTAGGACTTCAAACCCTAATCCTTTTATTATAGATCCAAAACTCCACATCTTTATCTTTCATGGATTTAGGACTCCACGCCCTAATTTCCATGGCTTCTCATCTACTCTTCTTTGAAACTCCATGCTTCACCTTAAGGTACTGATTGTGAGCTCATCCCATTTGATGGTTCGTTGGTAAGTTCTTGTTCGAAGACCTGCACACATCACAATATCATATATTAGAGGAATCAAATGAATTTCATAATTAACTTATTCACATTTTGCCAAAGATAGTGCATGACTTCAACAATCATTTTGGTTTTGGAGAAATGACTTATGCAGTCATTTATAACTCGAGCATCCTTGTTGGCAATGACCAAGTCCCATGCCACATCCTGCTTAGTACAAGATTAAGCATATATAATCATAAAAATCATGTATCATCCATAAATCATAAGTAACCACATGTTCATCCATGGATTTATGTGTCGCAATCCTGGATCACCATCCATGTCATACACCTATTTCAAAAGTGGGACACCAAAAGAGAAAACATTGATAATATGTACTTAACCAAAATCAGTCTTATACACACAACCATAAATATTATCATAAGCACACAACAACGAGGTGATCCAAACTAAATCTATAGAATACAAGCATATACATAAGTTTGGCATGCATAATATTATATCATTGCATCAAAATGACCCTCTCCAAGTGTCACAAAACTAACCTTGCCAAGGTGGGACACTACATACTTCCCCCTCTTGGATTAAACTTGGCCCGAAGTTTTCTTATATTTTTCATATATATATATATATATATATCCAAAATCCAATCAAGTTATCCATGAAGAAAAACATTCCATTATTAGTCAAGTACCATGTATAGTCATGCCATACTAGATAGATTTTGACACACACCATCATACGTACTATATCAAAACAATAATCTAATCAATGATATAATGTATAAAACATATATTCATATAAATGAAAATGATCTCACATTACACATGATTTTATTTTCCTTATCTAATGCATTAAGAATTCAATAATATTTCTTGTGCCATTCTCTTAGGTTTCTATAGAAAATTTGATCTTTCCAACTCACAAACAACTCCCACATTAGTTGTATTAACAACAATGATGGTCCATCCCATCTAACAATCAAGCTTTCATATGAGAAGGATCAAATCATCCACATACAATTTCCATTGCAACTAGGAAAAAAAACATGTCATATATATATCCCACTCTTACATCGCACTTGATTTATGTCTTATCAATCCAAGTTTCCCCCTTTTCATTTCATAAGACATCCCTACAATCAAAATATTTAAGATCTACCTACAATTTCTACTAAATGTTTAATATTTAAGAAAAATGACAATTTGAGCTTCCAAATAGTCCTCATTGACCCACTTTTGTATTATAGATCATTTCCCGTAATCTTCATTATTATTCACTTCTCTTACTTAAGAATCAATTATGAATTACTTTGTTAGAAAATATTCATTCCGAAAACAAATTAATGATATATTTTAGAAAATGAATTGTGATCAATAAAAACTCTCATAATTATGAAAATAAGATATCTATATTATTAAATCTACCTTGATAATTGAAAGTCAATTTGTTTTCCAACTATAAAATCGCCCATGATTTCTATTCAATAATTAATCAATTCATTTGGTTTCAGGTCTTATTCCTTACTATTGATACATACATAAAAACAAGCTATGAAAACGATACATTTCTCAAAATATGAAGAATCTTGTTGAATTTAAATAAGACTTAGACTATCACAAGGGGATTTCTAGGCTAATCCCCCCCCCCCCCCCGTCCCCTCTTTTTTAAGGAGAATTACCACCCTCTCAAATATTACAACCCTTTGTAGGACTAATAACTACGCATACAACTATACATCCAAGCACAAATGACTAAATCCAACAATTTCCTCCATTCCACATACAATACAATCATCTTAGGTTTCTAAATCATGCAACAATTCCAATGCATCAATATGTGAACTCACTCTCCTTCAATTTCTCCCTCAAAAAATGTCACAAACACATATTCTTGTAAAACAAGAACTCAAATAAGCTTTTCATTAGTCACATACATTTTCCCTTTAAGTTCAAATAAAACAAAGTTCTCAATCTTCTAGACATGTTATTCTCTTAGCAATTTACAAGTTAATCAAATTTCAAGAAAGTAGTTCATTAAGTTCATAAACAATATGAATTTTGACTCAGTGCCCTAACTAGCAATAGTTTAGAGAAATTCATGAGTTCAATCTTCATAAGTTCTCTAATTAATTTAGTTTAAATATAATTCAACCAATATGCAATTAATACAATTATTAAGGAGACTATTATGGTTTTCCTAGACCTAATTTGTCTTAATCTAGTAGAAAATATATTTCATCAACTTATCACAATAAGCTTTTTATACATTTCAAGAATTTGAAAATCAATTTAATTCTACTTACATCCAACACGTACAAAATAATTACAATACTAGAGGACAAATACCTAGTTCACACTTGACTCCATATATCAAAATTAGTTACTCCAAACATTTTAAACCACCTAATGGTGTTCACTATACCAATCTTAGCATCTTCATTTTAATAAAAAGAAAATAATGGATTTAAATTTCAAGCAAATTCATGTTACGAACCTCTATCCATTTAACTTTAATTACACATAATCAATCCTCCTTAATCATGTCTATGAGATTCCATCAAAATAATTTGTTCATTTTAACCATAAGAATTACCTAGCTCATAGATATATGTTAGTATGGATTCCACACCCATACCTTACCTCATAGATATCTGTTAGTATGGATTCCACACCCAAACATTAGCTCATATATATATGCTAGTATGGATTCCACACCCGTACATAACTTAAGGAAAACACAACCTTCAAGTGTTCCTTAAAATGGCTTCCACAACCATTCATGCAAAAGTCATTTAAGTCTCTTGTTTATTAGGAAGGTCATATCAAAACCTAGTATTTGAGTAATCTCAAGTTATTTGATGTATAATGTCAATAAAAACTACACAAAATCATGTCAAGGAAATCTTAAATACTATATAAATTATCATATATTAGAATTTTATATATCATGAGGAAGATTGATACACATCACTACATGATGTATGTAAAGAGGATTAATATCTGCACACCAATCATGAGAATTGTATAATGAATGTTGTAGCAAGAGAAACTACTATTACCAATTCAGAAACATATTATTCTACAAAAAGTGCCAAGTAAAACAATGGACCTACACAAATTGGGCAAAAATAGTTTTTTTCTACATTCATTGAAGCATATGATTACACCCATGAATACATGCAACTGAGCTAAACTTATTATGCTCACTTAAATCCTACAAAATTGGTCACTGTAAAATTGCTTCCAACAACAACCCCCCTTTTTTTCATGATACCTTTAGATGATAAATGAAAAAATTGTCCTACTCAAATTTTATCTATTTACACTTCAACGACATTATTAAATTCATTTTCACATTCATACAAAAAATTGCATATGTAGGAAGCTATATCTATTGAAATTTCTAGTACATAAAAGCTACCGTCATTAAGACATTCGATCTAACAATTTATGTGCATAAAATATACAACCATTGAAGCCTTTTGACAAACACTTTGCAAACATGCAATATACACCCATTGAAACCTTTTGACGAACACTTTGCAAGCATGCAATCTACAACTATTGATGCATTTTTTCAAACACTTTGAAAGCATGTAATCTACAACCATTGAGGAATTTTGTCAAACACTTGGCAAATTTGAGATTCTTCTTCAACCTATTTAACTCATAAAATTCAAAAATTGAAACTTGAAATGTTTTCATCTTATAACAAAGACTAAATAGTCTTAGACTTTCATAAAAAACTCGACAATAGACACACATAATTGACAACAACAATCTGCAAAATCACCCAAATTTACGATCTAGGTCTTGAAAAGTGTTTTCTTTTTAATCAAGTTTGGGGTTACAGGACCATTTGGAAAGGATGCCCCCTAATGTTGAGCTGAATTACAATAAAAAACGCCCAGGGATGTGTTTTTTGAAACAACAAAAAAATGGATTCCTACCATCTCATTTACAACTTTAGTCAAACACAAAGCATTCAAATTTCATCTACAACTATACATGGAGAAAGAAAACTCAAATTTATGCTAATATGATATTTTCATCAAACTCATGGTACCCTGAATGCTTCAACCATTAATACCTTCTGTCAATTAGTTTACAAAAACATTGTACACAAAAAACTTACATAAAATGAACTACAACTTTTGGAGAATTTCTTCAAACATTTTGTTATCACATTTTATTTTAAGTTTGAAATTTTTTAAGAAATGTTGAAAATTATAGTGTCAGCGAAACATATGTAATAAACAGGAAACAATTTTGATAATGGGGCTATCAGCGCTACTGTGAGTTCGGTAAAATTTTTAGAGAAGTACGTTGGCAATGGGAGTGTCAGCATTATCGAGTATTTGTTGGTAACTGAAGTATCAGTGCCAAACTTTAAAATTTCAATTTCAATTTTTGAAATGTGTTGGCATGTTCCATGTCAACAATGAACTAATGATTACCTTGTCATGCCACGTTAAATTCGAAAGGTGAAAGGTACATGATGTAAGAGTGATTTCCGCCGCCAAGCAGGTATGTAGCTGTCTTGTGATCATTGAAAGGTTAAATCATTTTTTACTTGTTAATCAGTTACATGAATATCGGTGTTTTCCCGTATGGTAATTTCATTGTTTCAATTGTGAGTTTTTGTTAACTCTAATCGCTGGAAAGTCATTCGATTGCAGATACTTGGCAGATATCTAGGATTAAATACTAATCCTTTCTTCTGCATGATTTCCAGACTATGAAAATGATGGAGAAAAGAGGGAGATTAAACTAAAGTGAGCCAAAGGCACCCGACCTTCTGGAGATTTACCTAAACATTCAACAACAGTTCCAACAGGCTGGGTGGTAGGTATTTTTCCAAAGATTCATTGACTTCCATGATGAGTTGCTCGAGCATTCGCCCAGGGTTTCAATCGTTAGCGTGTGGAGGTTGGAGGGGTTTCATTCCAGGTGACAGAGGAGCCAATTGCATAAGTAACAACTGTACCTACAAATGGAGAAAGAGTCTTTAGAACCCATGTTTTAACTGAGATTAATGTCCTATTCTCTTAAAGGTTCAGTTCGAAGAAATAAATTGGAAGGTAGGGGTTCAGTGCTCTTGGTTGTAGAACAAATGGAACTGGCTACTATGAATTGCACAACCATATTTCACCTGTGAGGGGAATTTTAACTCGGTAAACTTATATCATTTCCATTTCTAAGCTCACCTAGCAGGAAAATTGAGAATGAATGTATGTTATTATTTACTTGAAAGTCTGAAGCATATGGTTGCTCAATTTCGGGCCAGGATAGACCCATCCCCACACTGCAATCCCTCCTAATGCAAATATTCCTCTTACTGTGAATTCTCGTCATGCTGAAAATTGACCTATGGAAGGTTCCCCTATAGAAAGCCAGTTACCAGAGCATACCAAAGGAAAGAGGGTTGAACATGAACCCCATGATGAATAAGTTCAAGTTGAAAAAGAACCCACATTGTCTGAGATGTTTAAAGGAGATAAAAAACCACACACCATACCTTTAAACAAATTGAGACTGAACATAAAATTAGAACAAAACCCTGACCTTGCCAAAGAAGTCATAGACATGGACAATGTTCCACTAAAGGACCTAAAAATAAACAAAGAGAAAGCTACATGTTATAAAAATTCAAATATGAAGGCAACTAAGAAGAAAATCCCCATGGAAACCAGACATAGCAAGAGGTAGAGGATGGATAAGGTAGACATTCTATTGGAAATAGCAAATACCCTTAATTGATGAGAAGTTGGTAGCCATATTTAGGGTTTTTGATTTTTCACTATCAACGTGAAATTTTGACTATCACTAATCACACACATGTTATCCTTTAAGCATGAAAAAGCATAGAGGAGCACTGACATTCTCATTGTCAGTGCATTTTTCAGAAGAAGCGTTGAGATTCTCATCGTCAACGCATTTTGAAAGAACAATATGAAATAAAATGCCGACAATCGACCCATCAACAAAATCATCGGTTCCAGCAGCTAAAGGATTGACAACGACATTATCAACAAATTGCAGCAGGAATACTCGAGAAGGCAGGATCTGCAACATAAGTCCATTTTTGAAGGATCATAATTACAACGAGGGAGGAATAAAAATGATACATTTTCTCAGCCCCATTTTTAGCACAATTTTTAGCGAGTTGTTTTGTTTTGAAAACTTGAAATGTTTAAAATATATTTTCATACACATGTACCTAAGAGATTTATACTTCTATTTTTGGATTACTGTAATTAATTTCAGCTAGAAACTTGTTTCAATTATTGTGTTTTTTATATAAATAAATGCTATAGAAGAAAAAATGGTTGGAGTTTATTTGAGAGATAACATCTTTGTTTATTATTGAGCAGATCGTAATGAAAACAATCTTCATGATCATTTTACAAAAATTCTTGTGTTATGATTCCTTGTATGTATTTCTTCGTTTTATATTTTCTCATGTCTAGAAATACAGAGTGTTTGAAATTTGGATTCATATTTTATGCTCTTCTTTCTCTATTCTTAGGAATTTAATAGTTGTTGTTCACTTAACCATTGAACTAATTTCCTTCATTTTCTTCCAAATTCATTAAAGTTTCAAAGGAATTATTGCTACCTTTCTTTTGTGTTTTTTCTCATTGAAACTGTAATTACATAAATCCTCATTGGGTCAGACTCCATGCCCAATGGTGGAATTTTCACATACTCAAACCAAACTCAGTCATTCTTAGATAAATTTGGCCATATGATTTAATTCTAAACCTTCTACTACAGTGACCTTGAGTATCTGAGTTTGGGGAGAGATCCCTCTCCAAGTTGAAGGGCCAACTTTCAATCTCAAAGAGGTTCAAGGTTACCTTAGAGTTTTTCTTGCAGCCAAGGTTTTCTCTAAGTGATAACACATTTAGTGTGCAACACTTTATATACATCTAAGTTTCATCTAACATCCCAATTCACAGTAAGAAAAAACCATGCTATCAAGCGTAAATATTGAATTTGGATAATAGATATGACATGTTATGGATGAAGATTCATTATAAACTAAACTTGAAAACTTTGGAAACACATTCTTGTTTTAATCCCCTGCATGTACATTCTCAACTATAGTTGCCATTCATTATTGGTTAGCTCATAACATAATCATCCACAAGTATCAATTTCCTATAAATTGAAATTTATACAACACTTTAAACTAATAATGAACTAAATTTTCAAGAATGTTTATGAATATACCTGACAGTGTATATATACAACTCTAAAGATGAGAGTATACTCCAGCTCCAATCTACTTACCAACTCATTACGAACCATCCAGTTTTCCACCCAACCATACCCAAGAAGAACTTATCCCCCTTGAACCTCCGAGTTGTAAAAGCTCACAAGCAGTACCCAAAATACAACATTAGAGAAATATATAAGTCAACTAAGGAAGATGATTTCCACCTCCTCTCAATACCACTCATGTTCAACTCCACTAACTAGAGCTACTAAATAGTTTAGTAAGTATATCATATTCATTTCAACAACATTTGGCTGTTATCCAGACCTCTCCCTCTCACAATCTTCCTCAAGTCTCTCCCACTCTTGGCATCAAAATGCACACTCCCCCCAAGTGAGAAGACATGAGACACATATATAGGAGGAGCAACAAATTTTTGTCATAAAGGAGTAGTAATATGCATGTCTTGTATTTCATTTATAGGAGTGTAACTCATTCCATTAAGGAGATATATGCATGCCTTAGTTAAGGAGAGTATAACATATAAATTAAATAAAGCGTAAGAGGAATCTTGTATTACATGTCTTTAATGAGTGTAAGAGGAATATAGAATTCTTTGATTAGTGCATAAAAGAGAGTGTAATGTATTATTAAAAGAGAGAGAGAGTTACATATATCCATGAGAATCATAAAGGAGAGGTGTGAAGTGACTGAGGAGATGAAGGTGACTTATAATTCCCTTTTAAAAATAATATCATAGTCTCATAGAAGATAATAATATTAATAATATTTAGGATTAAGTCAAGATTGAACTATTAGGATTGAGTAATGATACGTTAAGTGATTTTCCTTCAATTACGCTTGATTACCCATTTATGCAAGGTGATTTACTATTTTTGGTAAGTCATACTTGATATGCTAGACATGACTTTCTATTTTTAGAAAATAACTCCAGAATTGTCAGAAATGATATTTTATTAAGGAAATGCATCCCTGAGTTTCCCATGAGTGGTATATTTCTTCCGTATAATAGGGAGTATGCATCCCTATGGCATGCATCTTTGTGCCTCATTAGATTGAGGACTTTGTGCCATGATGATCTACTCCAGGGATCCAAGATTTCACACCTTGATCTTTTAAATATTTAGGAATCCTTGTCCTAATCCTTTTATTATAGATCCAAGGCTCCACGTCTTTATCTTTCATGGATTTAGGATTTTGTACCTTAATCCTTTTATTATAGATCCAAGACTCCACATCTTTGTCTTTTGTTATCACTATAAAAAATTTCTGAAACTTGGTCAGTTACACTTGTTCCTAAGTCATAATGCTAGATAGGGTTAGAGTCATTTTCATACTTTTAAAGGTCTAGATCATGGGTTAAAGGTCTCATTCCATCACTAACCAATGTTCATTAACCTTGTTTCATTCTTCAAAGATCTTATACCATGTTTTGAAACCCATTTTTAAAGTTTTTTTCGAAGATTTGATGAATAATCCACGAAACCACGTTTTCATAGCGCGCTTAGTGTAAAAAGTTGATTCTGCGCTACGAAAACACTGGTGATTTCGTAGCGCAAAAACCCAAATTTGAAAATCATGCGCTACGAAATCGGGGATTCTCAGTTTTGCGTTTGAGTTGTCACATCTGTCAAATACAGTTAACTTTTTCATCATTAGGTGTCATCCACAAGTTCTCTTTCACACGTGCAACCATTCATTGTAATTATTAGGGGTCATTTGTCATCGATTAGGGGTCAGTTTCCTTAGTCCTTCAAATTTGAAAACAGTTGGTCATTTTCGACTTCATTTGTCTCATGCAAGACAATAGTGCATGCATGCTTATGTTTTGAAGAAGAAATTAGTGGTGAAAGACCAGAGTTCACTGAAAAAAATTCAAGCGAGGCTGCTCATTCAAAATCAGGGTTTTCAGAGGGATTATCACAGATTTCCGAAGATACAAGGTTTTCAAGGAGAAAATGGCTGAAGAAAGAAGGAGTCATAGGTCTGGTCATTGCCTAAGAACAGGACCTGAAGGTGTGGAAGCCCTTACAAAGGACAAGTCTATTGAAGAAGCCTTTAAGAAAGTAGGTTGCTGGAGGTTTTGTGAAAAAATTCAAGGAGGGCACACTCAAGTCACCAAATAATTTTCCATAAACTTCACAGGATCAAACTCAAAGATTGGATTCCTCAATTTACCAATTTCCCCTGAAGTGATATCAGCAGTTACAGAAATTCCAAGGGGAGAAGATAGGTGGTTTAAAAACTTCAAGTTTGACATGGTACCCTGCAAAATCTTTCTAAAACCATGGTTTACAGAGGTTGACTTGAACAAAGCTGTGCCAAGAAGTTATGTTAAAGATACATTTTCCAATCTGCTTGTTGTGTAACTAGCTCCAAAAATAGAAGAAAAGAGATATCAACGCCTTAGAAATAAGCCACTTCTAGGGGGCAAACTCCAATACATTACGTAAATGAACAATTCTTGGATGATACGATTTACAAAACCTCCTTTCTATATATAGGAGTCCAAGTGGCCATAATCTAATCCTAGTGGGCTACAATGTAATCCTAGCCGACCTAACAATAATAATTTAAGGGCACAATAATAACAAAATGGGGGTTACAAGGGTACAATAATAAAATAAGGGACTATACTAGTAATATAGGGATCTAAAATGCCCCTCTCCTTCAAAAAAGTGTTGTCCTCAACGCTTGAGTAGCTCTGGGTGCTTCTATATAAACTTCTCATCCTCCCATGTAGAATCTTCAGTGGGTAAGTTCTTCCACTTGATGAGATACTTTGAAATTGATCGATTCCGTAGCTGTCGAGTTCTTGTTTCCGTGACCGCTTCAGGTTCCAATATGATTTTTCCTTCCTCATCAAGTTATGGCAATATTGTTTGAACTGGAAGATTTTCACCTATAACCTTCTTTAAGCACAAAACATGGAAAACTGGATGTACTCGCGAAGAAGCAGGAAGCTCCAATTTGTATGCCATAGTACCAATCTTTTTCAACACCTTGTAAGGACCATAGTACTTTGGCGATAATTTATTATCCTTCTTAGCTTGCTTGAGGGACATTTGTTTGTATGGTTGTAGCCGTAAAAATACCCAGTCTCCTACATCAAAACTTCTCTCGCCGCGATGTTGATCTGCCTGTTGTTTCATTCGATTTTGTGCCAAATTAAGGTTATCCTTTAAGAGTTGGAGAACTTCTTGTTGATGCTAGATGTGACCTTCCACTGCTTGAACCTTCAAATTTTCTCTTAAAGATGATGTGATGGATGGTGGATGATATCCATAAAGTGCCATAAATGGGGTCATTTTTGCTGCAGTATGGAAGGAAGTGTTATACCACCATTCAGCGAGAGGTAACCACTTGACCCATTGTGTTTGTTTATCAGATACAAAACAACAAAGATATCCTCCCAAACATTTATTTACTATCTCAGTTTGACCATCAGATTGAGGATGATAAGATGAGCTATGAGCTAATTGAGTACCCAAACAAGAAAATAACTCCGTCCAAAAATTTCCAGTAAAAATGGGATCTCTGTCGCTCACAATAACCCTTGGGCTTTCATGTAGCTTTTGAATTCTATCCATAAATGTAGTAGCAACTGTACTTGCTTTAAATGGATGAGATAATGCACAAAAGTGTGCATACTTGGTAAGTCTATCAACTAACACCATGATGACACTCTTTCCTTCTGACTTAGGTAAACCTGTGATAAAATCCATTGAAATCTCCTCCCAACGTTGACTTGGAATGGATAAAGGTTGTAGAAGTCCTGGGGTCTTAATTGTTTCCACTTTATTCTGCTGGCAAACCAAACATTCCGCCACAAACTTTTGAATATCCGATTTAAGGCCATCCCAAAAAAATTCTTTCTTCACCCTGTGGTAAGTTTTTAAAAATCCTGAGTGTCCTCCTAAAGGAGAAGTGTGCAATTCCAGAAGAATCTTTTGTTTTAGTTGGGAATTCTTTCAAAGATATAAGTGATCTTTGTACCATAAGGAATCATTTTCCAACTAAATGTATCAGATGTACTAGGATCTTGCTGCAACTTTTGAATGAGTGTCCATACATCTTTTTCCTTCTTCCATTCATCTCTTGCTTCAGTTATCCAATCTGGTTGGATAATAGAAATGGCACAAAGCAATGCTTCCACCTCTTCATTCTTTCTTGAGAGTGCATCCGCAACAACATTAAGCTTTCCTTTTTTGTAGATTATTTCAAAGTCATAACCCAACATCTTTGTGACCCATTTTTGCTGCTCTTCTGAAGATAGTCTTTGTTCCAAAAAAGTGTTTAAGACTATCATGATCAGTTTTTACCTTGAAGTGTCTTCCCATTAGGTAAGTTCGCCATTTCTTTAGTGCATGCAGTATTGCTAACATTTCCTTCTCATAAAAAGGTTTTTGTAAATACTTTCCTTTGATTGGACGACTTTCAAAAGCAATGGGTCTTCCTTCCTGCATTAAAACTGCACCAATTCCATTTCCTGAGGCATCACATTCCACAATAAAGGTTTTTGTGAAGTCTGGCGTAGCTAAGACCTGTGCTAGGCACATTGCCTCTTTAAGATGTTCAAAGGCCTTAGTTGCTTCAGGAGTCCATGAAAATGCATCTTTCTTCAATAATGTTGTTAGAGGTGCTGCCATTCTCCCATAATTCTTAACAAACTTGCGATAATACCCTGTTAACCCGAGAAATCCTCGCAACTTCTTTATGGTTGTGGAGACTTTCCATTCCTTAATGGCTTTAATTTTGTTAGGGTCTACTTTAACACCCTCGTGAGATACAATATGACCCAGATATTCCACCTCTCGTACTCCAAAGAAACATTTGGATTTTTTTGCATATAATTGTTTCTCCTGCAATAGTTTGAGCACCCTGTCAACATGTTCAACATAATCCTTCCAAGACCTGCTGTAGATTAGTATATCATCAAAAAATACTAGCACAAATTTTCTAAGGAAGGGTTTGAAAATGGAATTCATCAACCCTTGAAATGTAGAAGGTGCATTGGTAAGGCCAAAAGGCATGACCAAAAATTCATAATGACCCTCATGAGTTCAAAATGTTGTTTTTGGAATATCTTCTGTCTTCATTCTAATTTGATGATATCCTGAACGAAGATCCAACTTGGTAAAATAAATTGCTCCATGTAATTCATCCAATAATTCATCAATCACAGGAATGGGAAATTTGTCTTTAATGGTGAGCTTATTGAGCTCCCTATAATCTGGACACATTCGCCATGATCCGTCCTTCTTGTGTACCAATACTACAGGAGCAGAGAAAGAACTTTGACTAGGTTGAATTATACCCGCCTCTAACATTTCTGCAATCATACGTTCAAATTCGCTCTTTTGGAAGTAAGGATATCTATAAGGCCTGATGTTTGGAGGAACACTTCCTGGAATCAAATGAATAGCATGATCATGATCACGAATAGGTGGGAGTCCTTTGGGAGTTTCAAACACCTTGGAATGATCATCTAAGACTTTTTGGAGATCTGCCGAAATTGATGATTTTGATGTCAGAATATCCAGTGAGCATAATTGTGCAATTGCACCTCGTTGTTCTTTCTTTAGAATCTTTGTCATGATATTAGAGCTTAGTATCCTTCCCGGCTTCCCTTCAATACCCCGTAATTCGACTTCCTTTCCTTCTGAAAAAAATTTCAAGAAAAGTTCTTGAAAATTAAAAGCTACCGTCCCCAAAGATTGTAACCATTGTACTCCTAGTACAACATCAACACCTCCCATAGAAATGGAAAGCATTGGACTAGTCAATACATATTCCCCCATGGTTAGCTTGATATTATGGCATTTTCCAGAGAAATTTATAGTTCCTCCATTTCCAACCATCACTTGACATTCTGGTGCTGGGTATAGGAAACAATTTAATTCCTTGGCTACCTTATAATGAATAAAATTATGGGTGCTACCTGAATCAATCAACACTATTACCCTTTTCTTCTTTATATGTCCTTCTATCTTGAGAGTTTGAGGAGTGGTAATTCCTGCCAGTGCATTACACGATATGGTCGCATTCATTTCTTCCTCTTCTAGGGGTGGTTCCTGGTGTATATCCTCTTCTTGTTCATTTTCTTCTTCTTCTTCACAATCTATGTAAAATAATTTCTTCTCAGGACACTTATGACCTTTAGTGTATTTGCTATCACAACTGTAGCAAAGCCCTTTTGCTCTTTTTTCTTCCAATTGTTGTGGTGTCAACCTTGTAGGTTGTGGAAATCTAGGCATAGAAACACTTCCTTCTTTATAGAAGTGAGTGGTAGGCTTCCTTGTCGCCATAATTTTACCATCATTTTTGCTTGCCAACCTGAATGCCTTCTCCAATGAATCAGGTTCCAAAACGTGAACTTCATGTTGGATGTTATCCTTTAAAGTGCCTATGAAGAGATCAATCCTGTGTTCCTCTGGAATATCAGTTACCCTTATATTCAATTTTTGGAAGTCCTCAATGTGCTCCCCCACTAAACCCTTTTGTTTGAGATTTATTAATTGGCTAAAGAATGTGTTGCTCTTTGTATCCTCATAATGTGCTATCATTTCCTCCGTAAAAATTGACCAAGTGACAATTTTTTTAAGGGAGCAAATCCATCGATACCATAAAAATGTATTTTGTTCTAAATGTAAAGTTGCAATGCGTACCTTTTGTGTGTTTTTCACATTATGGAGATCAAAATATTGCTCCAACTGTAGTATCCATGTTACAGGATCCTTTCCATCAGACTTCCTCATATCCATTTTTGGAATATGTTGGTTCTTCCCGCCAACATTAGAGTTTATGAAATCACGATTAACATGTATTTTGTTCTCATCATGAGTTTCCACTACTATCTTTTCACCATTAGGAAACATTTCTTGTATCAACTTTGTCAAACCTTCTATGTCTGCTTTTAGATCATTTTTCATGTTTTCCATTTTAGCTTCCATGTCATCCATCTTAGATTCCATGCCATCTATCTTAGATTCCATGCCTTTATTCAAACCATCCATATTATTCTCCACACCATCTATCTTTGCTTCCACGCCTTTCTTCAAAACTTCCATTTCATTTTTTGCTGCTCTTTGCGAGAGCGAAATTTGGTGCACTTGCTCTTGTAATTTTGATAGATCATGTTGCAATTCTTCATCTTCATGAGTCATAGTAGAGTCTTCTGAAGGCTTAATGGGTGTTGAATTATTTTTACGGGGAATTTTTTAGAACCCAATACTGATATCTATTCTACAATATGCCCTTGGAATCAATTCAAATTGATTTTTCAAACAAGACTTATGCAAGTTGGAAAAAAATGGAGCTCGATATTGACATTGGATTATCTCTGTGATTACATCTCTTCAATATCTGAAATTCAACACTGAAGTAGCCCTCTGAATTCTCTTTTGAATGCTAGAGGTCTGACCTAATTTTGATTCTCCAAGACAAAGTTATGTCCAATCTCCCACAATGACCTAATTATGGACTGGTTCAGTAGAGCGAACTTGTATGACTTGCCACGTGTCACTGTTTCATCCTTCACTCTGAAATTTATAGCCAAGAAAATACAGTCCGTGTACTTACACCAATTTTTATGGCACTCCAATCCGATGCTCAGAGAGAGAGAGTTATTGAACTTTTCCCACGATCACCTCTTTGCGATGAAATTCGAGAGCCTGAAAAATCACTATCTTCCACAGATCATATCTCCAAAAATATTGCGAACCAAGCTCTGAAATTTTTTGACGAGTTTCCTCAGGATTTCAGCTTCGCACCCTAAAAATTTTAGATTCTGAACCTTCGTAGAAAAAAATTTATAGCGCAAATTCCACGATGACCTGTTTAGGAGCATCAAAAAATACCTAACTTCAACAGATCATATCTCCGAAAATATTGCGAACCAAGCTCTGAAATGTTTAGATGATCTTCCTCGGGATTTCAGCTTCGTACCCTAAAAATTTCAGCTTCTGAAACTTCGTAGAAAAAAAGTTATAGCGAAAAGTCCACAATGACCTGTTTGGAGCAGCGAAACCCTAGAATCCAAAGCTCTGATACCAAATGTTGTGTAACCAGCTCCAAAAATAGAAGAAAAGAGATATCAACGCCTTAGAAATAAGCCACTTCAAGGGGGAAACCTCCAATACATTACATAAATGAACAATTCTTGGATGATACAATTTACAAAACCTCCTTTCTATATATAGGACTCCATGTGGCCATAATGTAATCCTAGTGGGCCACAATGTAATCCTAGCCGACCTAACAATAATAATTTAAGGGCACAATAATAACAAAATGGGGGTTAAAAGGGTACAATAATAACAATAAGGGACTATACTAGTAATATAGGGATCTAACACTGCTCTACAATATTCAGATGTACTTCACCTGCGAAGGGAGATACCACAAGGTGTATACCTATCACTTTAAACTCTTGCTTCATTTCACAGGGATAATATCTCTAGATTTACCTTTTTATCTTTTTAGAAGTTTGGCTAAGATGTCTGATAAGGTACAAATGAAAGTTGAGTCATGTGAAACCTCATTATTTCACCATGGCTTAGTCAAGTTTGTTGGGTGTGGAGCCTGATTATCTTGTTTACTTTGTATCACAGCATTGGACCCCTATACCTTAAAAGGGGCGGCAACGCCGCCCGTAATTAATCGCTGCCCCCCCCCCCTGGCGGGGTTTTTCGGGGGCAATGCCCCCGAAGCTAAAAACATATGTGAAATTGCCTTGTAAAAGTATAGTAATTTCTAGTCAATCTGGGCCGTTCATTAAGAAAATGATCTGACGGTAGAAGTTATGTTTAGATTAGGGTTTTTTTCCCTATAAGGCAACCCCTTTGTATATATGAGGGTATTGTATTGCGGCTGTGTAATGTGTGTATTCTCGGAGCGAGAAACAAAGAAAGAGACTGTGAGAGAGAACAAAGGATATTACAGCGGATCTGCTGTAGGTTTTGTCTCTTCATTTTTGCTGGATAATAGAAAGGAAGGACTGGCTGTTCGGGGTGAACGTAGCCCAAAATGGGTGAACCACGTATATCTGTGTCTCTCTGGTTTTATGTGGTTTTTTGTGTGCTTATATTTTCCGCATATTTTATGTGTTGCATTGCTCCATAATATATAATTTTCTAACAACTGGTATCAGAGTCGAAGGTATATTTGGCTGATAAACTTGCAGGAAAGAAGGGTTCCTGGTTCGAGTGGGAGCAATGGCGGACGATGGTAAGTTTAGGGTCGAGAAATTTAACGGCCAAAACTTCCCGCTGTGGAAGATGCAGATGGAAGATTATCTGTATCAGAAAGATCTATACCTACCATTGAGCGGAAAAACAAAGAAGCCGACGACCATGACAGACGCGGAATGGAACATTCTCGATAGAAAGGCACTCGGAACAGTACGGTTGTGTCTTGCGGCATCAGTCGCCTTTAATATTTCGAAGGAAACAACAACAAAGGGTTTGATGCAGACGTTGGCGAAATTGTATGAAAAGCCCTCGGCGTCAAACAAGGTATTTCTTATGAAACGACTATTTAATATGAAGATGTCGGAAGGTGGATCTGTTGCAGACCATTTAAATGAATTTAATACAGTTACCAGTGAGTTAAGTTCTGTAGGGGTAAAATTTGATGATGAAGTTAGAGCTCTGTTATTCTTGTGCTCATTGCCAGAGAGTTGGAATGGTTTAGTAATGGCCATTAGTAACTCTGTCTCTGGATCTAGTACTTTAAAGTTTGATGATGTTTTTGGTGCTATCCTTAGCGAGGAAATGCGACGAAAAAGCTCTGGTGAGACATCAGGTAATGCTTTGAGTGCAGAGTCTAGGGGAAGAAGAATGGAAAGAGGAAAGAGCTCGAGATATCGCAGTAAATCAAGGAAAGGCAGATCCAAGTCCAGATCGGGGATAGTGTGCTGGAATTGCGGAAAGAAAGGACACCTAAAGAAAGACTGTAGATCTCGGAAGGGAAAGGAAGGAGACACACAGCAAGAAAACAATCATGAAGCAAATGTGACAGGTGATGTGTTACAAGATGCTTTGATTCTTTCTTTCGAAAATGTTACTGATTCTTGGGTTGTATATTCAGGGGCTTCATTCCATGCCACACTTGATAAGAAATATTTTCATGACTATGTTCAAGGAGATTTTGGACAAGTTCGTTTGGGTGATGATAAACCCTGTAAAATTTTTGGAATGGGTAAAGTTCTTGTAAAACAACAAAATGGAAACCAATGGCTACTAAAGGAGGTAAGGCATGTTCCAGATCTGAAGAAAAATCTAATTTCAACAGGGCAGTTAGGCAGTGAAGGTTGTGTGACAACTTTCACAGATAAAACTTGGAAGGTCACCAAAGGAGCCTTGGTAATAGAAAAAGGCGAAAAGGTTGGTACATTGTATTTATGCAATGGTATTTCTAACTCTGTTAATGCTTTAACTTCCAAAGGAGCATATGCAGCATTATGGCATCATAGGCTCGGACACATGAGTGAGAAGGGAATGAAGATTCTTCACTCAAGAAATTTGTTGCCAGGTTTGAAGAATGTTGATTTGGATTTTTGTGAGAATTGCATTTATGGAAAACAGAAGAGAGTCAGATTTCTCAGAGTTGGGAAAGAAAAGAAGAGCGAAAAATTGGAGCTTGTGCATACAGATGTATGGGGACCTGCTCAGGTATCATCTCTCGGTGGCTCTCGTTATTATGTTACTTTTATTGATGATGCAACTAGAAAAACATGGATTTATTGTATTCGGAATAAATCTGATGTATTTGATACTTTCAAGAAATGGAAAGCTTTGGTTGAGATTGAGACAGGAAAGAAGTTGAAGTGTCTCAGATCAGACAATGGAGGTGAATATTGCAGCAAAGAGTTTGATAGGTACCGTTCAGAGCATGGAATTCGTAGAGAGAAGACAGTTCCAAGAACACCACAAGAAAATGGTGTGTCAGAAAGGATGAACAGAACAATCATGGAGCGTGCAAGGTGCATGAGATTGCATGCAGGATTGCCTTTACAATTTTGGGCAGATGCTGTAGATACTGCCGTTTATCTAATAAACAGAGGGCCTTCAAGTTCCTTGGATGGTGGTATTCCAGAGGAAGCATGGACAGGTAAAAAGGTAAACTACTCTTTTTTAAAGCCTTTTGGTTGTGAGGCCTTTGTCCATATTAATAAAGAAAATAGAACAAAGCTTGAGGCAAAATCAAAGAAATGTACCTTTATTGGATATGGTGCTAATGATTTTTGTTATCGCTTATATGATTATGAAAATCACAAAATAATTAGGAGCAGAGACGTAATATTCAATGAAAATGTCTTGTATAAGAATCAGTTGCAGGAAAAGAAACATAAAAAAGAAAGCAAGGAATACACGGTTCTTGATGAGATAACTGAAAAAGTAAAGGTGCCTGAAAATAATAATAATCAACAACCACAACAACAGCAACCACCACAACAGCAACAGGCACCTCAAACACCTGAAAGTGGTGTTAGAAGATCTACCAGGATAAGTAGACCCCCTGAAAGATACTCTCCTTCATTATATTATTTATTGTTGACTGATTCTAGTGAACCTGAATGTTATGAAGAAGCAATGCAGGTTGAAAGCAGGAAGAAGTGGGAGCTAGCCATGGAAGAAGAGATGGACTCCTTAATGCATAACCAGACTTGGGACTTAGTCAAGTTGCCTGCAGGTAAAACTACATTGCATAATAAATGGGTTTACAGGCTGAAGGAAGAAGATGGAGGAAAACAGAGGTACAAAGCTAGACTTGTGGTGAAGGGGTTTGCACAAAAGAAAGGTATTGATTTTGATGAAATATTTTCTCCTGTTGTTAAGATGAATTCAATCAAAACTATCTTAAGTCTTGTAGCAGCGGAAGATTTACATCTTGAACAGTTAGATGTAAAGACAAAATTTCTCCATGGAGATTTGGAGGAAGAGATATACATGCAGCAACCAGAAGGATATGAGGTAAAAGGGAAAGAAAAATTGGTGTGCAAGTTAAAGAAGAGCTTGTATGGCTTAAAACAGGCTCCAAGGCAGTGGTATCGAAAATTTGACAAGTTTATGTCTGAACAAGGTTATACTAGATGTCACTCTGATCATTGTGTTTATCTAAAAAGGCAAAATGATGGCAGCTATATTATATTGTTATTGTATGTAGATGACATGCTTGTTGCAGGTTCTAACATGCAGGAAATAAATGTGCTCAAAATAAAATTGGCAAATTCATTGCAATGAAGGATTTGGGAGCTGCAAAACAAATCCTTGGTATGAGGATAGCTAGAGACAGGAAAAATCGCAAGTTAACATTGTCTCAGAATGAGTACATAGAGAAGGTGTTGAAAAGATTTAATATGCAGAATGCAAAAATAGTTAGTACACCTTTTGCTAGCCATTTAAAAATTAGTAAGGAGATGTGCCCAAAGACCCAAGAAGACATGGATTATATGTCTAAAGTTCCATATGCATCAGCAGTTGGAAGCTTAATGTATGCAATGGTCTGCACAAGGCCTGATATTGCACATGCAGTGGGAGTTGTAAGCAGGTACATGAAAAATCAAGGAAAAGAACATTGGATGGCAGTAAAATGGATTCTCAGATATTTGAGAGGTACCACAAATCAAGCATTATGCTTTGGTGGTTCAAACATTTCTCTACAGGGATATGTTGATGCAGATATGGCAGGTGACAGAGATAAAAGGAGGAGCACTACAAGATATGTATTTACTGTAGATGGAACATCTGTCAGTTGGGTTTCAAAAATCCAAAGTGTTGTTGCACTTTCAACAACAGAAGCAGAGTATGTTGCTGCTACAGAGGCTAGTAAAGAAATGATTTGGTTACAAAGGTTTATGGATGAATTGGGTAAGAAGCATGATATGGGCACACTATACAGTGATAGCCAAATTTCTATTCATCTTGCAAAGAACTCAGAATTTCATTCCAAGACTAAACACATACATCTCAAGTACCATTTCATACGGTCAGTATTGGAAGATGGAGAGTTGAAGCTGGAAAAGATACACACTAGCCAGAATCCTGCAGATATGCTAACAAAAGTTGTAACCAGGGAGAAATTGAGAACATGTTCAGTTTCAATTGGTCTTCAAGGATGACGATGAAGATGAGAAACAACCAGGTCCAAAGAGGAGTCATTGTCCAGCAAATGAAGCAGCGGTGGAGTTGCTACAATCAGTCTCCAAGTGGGAGATTTTTGGGTGTGGAGCCTGATTATCTTGTTTACTTTGTATCACAGCATTGGACCCCTGTACCTTAAAAGGGGTGGCAACGCCGCCCGTAATTAATCGCTGTCGCCCCCCCCCGACGGGGGTTTTCGGGGGCAGCGCCCCTGAAGCTAAAAACAGATGTAAAATTGCCTTGTAAAAGTATAGTAATTTCTAGACAATCTGGATCGTTCATTAGGCAAATGATCTGATGGTAGAAGTTATGTTTATATTAGGGTTTTTTGCCCTAGAAGGCAACCCCCTTGTATATATGAGGGTTTTGTATTGCGGCTGTGTAATGTGTGTATTCTCGGAGCGAGAAACAGAGAGGGAGACTGTGCGAGAGAACAAATGATATTACAGCGGATCTGCTGTAGGTTTTGTCTCTTCATTTTTGCTGGATAATAGAAAGGGAGGACTGGCTGTTCGGGGTGGACGTAGCCCAAACTAGGTGAACCACGTATATCTGTGTCTCTTTGGTTTTATGTGGTTTTTTGTGTGCTTGTATTTTCCGCATATTTTATGTGTTGCATTGCTCCATAATATATAATTTTCTAACAAAGTTAATAGTCTTACATGAGCTGCAGAAAGAAAAAAGAGATTGGGTTGAATTCCTCTTTTTGAGTAGAATTGGGATTGAAGGAACATGTGTTAGTCCTCAAGCTAAAGAAAAAACTCCATCAAATATTATTACCCCAAGAAGATTTTTGAAGCTCAAGCCTCGAAAACAAGTTAAAGAACCAATGATAGGAACAACATTGAAAATCCAAGATACTCCTAAATCTGCACAGAAGAAGAAAACTCTGGTTAAGGAGACAATTCTAGAACAGTCAACTAGTAAAACAGATCAAATGAGGTTGACTAGGAGTCAAAGGTTAAAGGAAAAAGGTAAGACTGTAGTTACAGAGGGGTCAAGATGTAATTTGAATGATATAATTCAAGCTATTGACATTGAAGAGTCTCCCCTAGTACAAGAAAACTTCATCAAACTGGATACAGGTGGCAACAAATCAAAGAAATTGAAGACATCCAACATGTTAGATTTTCAGGATGAAGTGGTAGAGTTTATCTTTAAGCCTAGGAAACCCTCAACTAGGCACTCCAAGAAGTTGAAACAGACAGACATGGAGACAAATCAAACAGGAGGTGAAAGTGCTAATGTTTTTGAAGAAAATACAAATACATCATTTTCAATGCCTAAAGAAGACAGAAATAGGGTTTGCAATATTCAGAAGGAAAAGAGCAGTTATGAAGATGTCAAAGACAAACTCAGATTGGAAAATAATGAGATTGATAAGTTGAAGAAAAAGGTGAGAGTGCATGCATAAGAAATGGAAAACTTTGAAAGGATGAAAGGACTGTGTGAGTTGGAGAAAAATCCAAACCCTGAATTAATTGATAGTCAAGCTCAATTCTTCATATGGACCCTACCTGCAATCAAAGAAGCAAAATTCATTAGGATGGTCAATACCAAGCTAAGGGAAAACAATAGAAGGCTTAATAGGAGAGTAGAAGACCTGGAAATACAGCTAGCACAGTTTGAAGATCAGCCACAGCTAAAATAAGTGCAAACAGTAAGTGTCATACTTTAACAAATTTTTGAGGTTATGCGGTAATATCTCATTTTTGGAGCTATTTAAAGTTGATGTTTATGGGTTATGAAGGCTGATACACACCTGGAAATATAGTATTAAAGGGTTCAAAACTAAATTTTTGAAAGGAATCTGTGAAAAGTGAAGACTCAGCAGTTTCGTAGTGCACTACGAAACTGCTGAAGGTGACACACAACAGTTTTGTAGCGCACTACGAAACTGCTGTAGGATGCAGTTTGAAGGATTTTTGCAAATTTTCAAAGGTGAAAAGGGTTTGGTGTTGAGCTTTGATGCTGGTGGGAGGTATATGGATAATATCAATGAAGATCCAGGGGGTTTGGCACATAAAAATGGAGGTTTGAAGCATTATTTTAAAAGGAAAAGTCTGCGCTACGAAAACAGAGGACTCAGCAGTTTCGTAGCGTAGTAGTATTGACAGTTTTTGCACCATTTTGGAGGTTGGGATTTGCACAACTGGAAGGTCAAATTAAAATGAAGGTTATAAGACATTTTCCACATGTTTTGAGCACCAGCTCTTCAGCAGTTGGTTCGAATGGACAGAAATGAGGCATTCAGCTATTATACAGGAAACATGCTCCTATTTTGTAGGGATGGATAAGAAGCAGGTTGATGGGGTATAACAACAAGAAGATGAACAAAATCATGGTCAAAGTCTAGTTGTCAAGCATAGTTTTTAATGATTAGATAAGGTTGTTAAAGGTTTTTAAGATATAATAAATAGTGTTTTAGTCCTAGTTGTATTAGGACTGTAAGACAGAAAGTTTAACTGTCAGTTTGTAAATGAAGTTTTTTTAGAAGTTGATAGGTGCCAAATTTGAATTTCTTCTCAAATGTTTGGAAGGAATCCAAGGATGTAATGGCCACTCTATAAAAGGGAATAAATCGAATTACATAGGGTTGTGTTATCACTCAGATTTTCCTTGAAGTTGTTGGGAAGAGGAAAGGGGTCCGAGGTAACCACAAACCAACTTTTAGGTACAGAATCTAGCCAATCTGTACCCAGAGAGGGCTCTCTCTGTACAATTTAACTTTGTTTTAGAAGATATTAGGCTAGTTATAAAGTCCAAGGGTTTTGATTGAGTTTGGGTGGTGGAATTCAATAGCTGAGGGCAAGATTGAGTAGTTTAGTCCATTGGGCTAATGGAGTCAAAAAGGATAACTTAACTGGATTAAGTCTCTTAGCAAAAGATGGTTTCACAGTGCAAGATAATCAAACAGGGAACAATTATAAATCTCAAGTGAATGGGATGAACTTCAAACGGATGAAGGGAAATTAAGAATCCTTCAACACATTCAAAAGAGGGAAATTGAGTGATTATTAATAAAGAGCAATTAAGTATTCTTTACTAAATAATCAAAATGCTTAAACCAGAAAAACAGGAGCAATTAAGAATTCACTATTTACACCAGTTTAGAAGAAAACATTTAGAACAATAATGATTAAAATCAGATTACACTTAAGCAATTTCTGATTTATTTCTTTTCATTAATCATTTAGAAATGAAACACGGATGATATAATAGACAAATATAAAGACTTTAACACATAAGAGTTAGATGACTTATTGATCCGTAGTCTGACACATGAATCCTGTAAAAAGTCTTTCGCATCAATTTCTCATCCAGCTAGCCACACAAAATTTCTCCAACAACACTTTATTTCAAGTAGTCAATGTTACAACAAAGTCTAAAAAATCCACCCCCCTAATACTTCCAAGAGTGAAGTATTTATACAAATTCGAAACTAAAATATCTTGAAAAAATATCAAAATTAGTTCACAAATCTCTCCAACTATTTTACATAAATAGAACTTAAGTAAAGGACACTCAAACTAATTCATCTATTTGGCACTATTTTTTATGGATAGGTGATGACAAAGAGGAGAATTCGAATTTGATCCAACTCTTATTTGATGATGAGGCATCCAAGTTACCAACTGCTTCCTTTCTTTGTGCATTCTGCTCCAACAATTCTGCAAACTTGGGGTCCAATTATATATTTGTATTTCTCAATCTGTAATAGATATGTAAAAATTGAAAGAGGTTATTTTGGATTAATATGTTGGTGAGATAAACCTCTTTCCGTTTCCTAAAATTCCTCTCCAGCTATGCACAATAGGCTCTGTAGAGTCTGAAAAATAGCCTGTAAAGATGTGCATGTATCTCTGATTGTGAAATCACTGTGAAAAAAGTGAGATAGGTTTTTGTAGATGGGTCTCTTAGGAAAAAAATTATCCTTCAGCTTTTTATGATGTATTTCGGATTGGCCACAATCTTCTCTGCAAAATTATGACTTAACTGGAATTTTCTGCAAAAAGTGCTTTCCAACATTGTTTAATATTTCCAAAACAATAATAGCTGTTAGAAAAGTGAGAGAGGTTTTGGTAGATGGTCCTCTTAACAATATAAACCTCCTTAAGTTTAAAAAAATTAATCTTGGATTGGTCAAAATAGTTTCTGCAAAACAATGACTAAAACATGAAATTTCTGCAAAAATGTTCCTTCTTGTTGTGTTTTTCATCTTTTCACTTTTTTGTTCTTTTGACTGTTTTACTTTCACTTTAGACAAAATTCAATGTTGGTGAAAGTATTTTCATTTCTTTTTTACCATTTTAATACCTCTGTATTTACTTTAACTGTTTACCTTTGACTGCTCTGTAACTTCATTTTAACTTTCACTCTGAATTTTACCTGATACACTTTAACCACTGATACTCTTTAACTGTTATGCTCTCTGTTTATTTTCTATTTATCCTTTTTACCATTAATTACTATAGTAAATAATCAAAATTTATCCAAGGATATTTTTTACCAAAGGTCCAACTTGTCTTCACATCATTGTGCTTCTGGTATTCTGGTCTTGTGAATTTAGAAAGGAATCTGTTTCGGAAAGTGAATAGTGAGGAAGCAAGTGCAGGAAACTGCTGATGGTTTCTGGATTGTTCATCTGCAAGTTTCTTAGCAAGGTGGCGGTTGGAAATCTTCAACAGCTGATTTCGACGTTTTTTGCATGGGAGCACTGGTCGCAGGATAAAATGATGAAAACAACGTGCATTTTTTGTTTTATTCACAAAGTCAAGGTTGGCGGGGGTTTTATTTTTTCGGACGGATGACGTACACGGGAAATGATAGTTTGTCGAATGCGGAGAGCAGTAAACGGTATGTATCGCACCGCTTTTGGGGATGGGTGGTATTCAGCCGGGAGCAGGCGACTCCATAGACCTTGTGACGCGTGGCGGGGTACTGTTTACAAAACCGCTCCGCGATCGCACGTTAACGTTCAGTCATGGAGGGGGAAGCGATATGGATGACAGTTGTTGATTGTGGAGTGGTTGATCAGACGGTTGTCGGGGAGGCGAGATGACGGTAGTTTAAAAAGGGCGGGCCCAACATAATTAAATATTATTTTATCATATCGGGAGGAGTATGATTGGTCGGGTAAGTTATTAATTAACCGTGGGGGTTAATTAATCTTTTTTTGAATTTAATGTTATATTATGGTTATATTTCAACCAAGGGGCGAGATATATAATATTTGGGGTTTTTTGTATAGTTATAATAATACGGGAATGGGTGGACGATATAGGGGAATTAAATAATATAAGTTAAAGTCAATATGTCAAATGAATGAAAGCGCTAAGTATAAAAACATTAGGATTATGTATTTAACTTATGCTTGAATGAAAATGGGTTTTTAATGGGATATTGTGTAATTTTCCTAAGTAAAATAGGATTTTACTTAGGAAAAGACTTATGGAAGCAAATGAATGACTTATGGATGGTTTTAAGTACTTAGGCTTTTAAATTATTGGGCCGAGGGTCCGGTCCCTCCAGAAGTCAAGGAAATGCCTTGAGCCCCTCAAATTTTCAAATGCCTTAATACTTAGGGGAAATTAGTGAAACTTTTAGGGAAAAATGAGAAGGGGAGTTAATCATTTGACTTTGTTTTGCTTGAAATTCTTCCAGTGTAATATCTGCCTTGCATTTGTGATGATTCATTATCCATCACATGTAATTCTTCAACATCATCTACCTACCCTACCTACTTTAACCTAGCATTTTTTCTTCTTTATTAGGGTGCACTTAGACTGGCAAACCCTTATCACACTTTCTTTTTTTTTACATGTAGAAATCTATCTAAGTCTAACCTTATTACATCCAAGGGCTCAGATTAAGCTGTTGAGCTCCTTTTATTTACTCTACCTACCTACTTATCTGCCAAGATTAAACAGTTTGGTCAGATTTTATTCTCTATCTCTAAAACATAAAATTGAAACATGAACAAGCCAAGTTTAAGATGTTTGACTATCCATCACTTGTGGCATAAGATACAAGTTGCACACAATTTTTATTACATAAGAGAAAAAAGTAGTGGCATTTAGACTTGCACACTTTTCTTGGCCTTTCTTCTGGTGGGGTTCATTTTCTTTTACTTTTTTGGCCATTTTTTATTATTTTCACCCTTTGATTTTTATTTTAGGGTATACCCTCTTTACATTTTTTAAATTTTTTGATTTTTTTGACAATATGGAAAACCTTTGCAACAAAGAAAGGTATGGACATATTACATAGCCCATCAAGTCAATCATGATATATGACACCTATTGGTATAGGAACATAACAGGTTGGAATTTTCATTGAACAAGCATACTTTTTGTGATATCAGAGAACTGTGTTTTTATCTTAATACAGAGAGTTTTGTTTCATCACTTAGGATTCAGAAAGGGTTATGGATGTTTGATTGTCTCATTATGTTTCTCTGTAAATTACTTGCAGTGGCATGAATGTATATTACTTAGAATTCACTGAAGGTGCTCTAACTTCCTATATATTTTCATGAACTGTGTTTATTCTCTGTTCTAATGTTCTATTGATGCATCTAAACCCTGAAATGCCCTGACTTCCATATGAAGCTGATCTTTATGTTTTGTGAAAGCACATTTGATTCCATTTACCCAATAGATGTTTGTTGATTAGTAGTACAACCAATTATTCACTTTATTCAGTTTATTCATAAAGTTAGCCATCTGATATTTATTTGTTGTGCAACCAGCTCCAAAGAGAGAAGAAAAGAGATATTCACGCCTTAGAAATGAGCCACTTCGAGGGGGCAACCTCCAATACATTACATGAATGAACAATTATTGGATGATTCAATTTACAAAACCTCCTTTCTATATATAGGAGTCCATGGGGCCATAATGTAATCCTAGTGGGCCACAATGTAATCCTAGCCGACCTAACAATAATAATTTAAGGGCACAATAATAACAAAATGGGGGTTACAAGGGTACAATAATAACAATAAAGGGGTTACACTAACAACAATAAGGTAATATACTAGTAATATAGGGACCTAACATGCCCCTCTCCTTCAAAAAAGCGTTGTCCTCAACGCTTGAGTAGCTCTGGGTGCTTCTGTATAAATTTTTCATCCTCCCATGTAGAATCTTCAGTGTATAAATTCTTCCACTTGATGAGATACTCAGAAATTGATCGATTCCGTAGTTGTCGAGTTCTTGTTTCCATGACCGCTTCTGGTTCCAATATGATTTTTCCTTCCTCATCAAGTTCTGGCAATATTGTTTGAACTGGAAGATTTTCTCCTATAACCTTCTTTAAGCATGAAACATGGAAAACTAGATGTACTCGCGAAGAAGTAGGAAGCTCCAATTTGTATGCCATAGTACCAATCTTTTGCAACACCTTGTAAGGACCATAGTACTTTGGCGATAATTTATTATCCTTCTTAGCTTGCTTGAGGGACATTTGTTTATATGGTTGTAGCCGTAAAATACCCAATCTCCTACATCAAAACTTCTCTCGCTGCGATGTTGATCTGCCTGTTGTTTCATTCGATTTTGTGCCAAATTCAGGTTATCCTTTAAGAGTTGGAGAACTTCTTGCCGATGCTCGATGTGATCTTCCACTGCTTGAACCTTCGAATTTTCTCTTAAATATGATGTGATGGATGGTGGATGATATCCATAAAGTGCCATAAATGGGGTCATTTTTGCTGCGGTATGGAAGGAAGTGTTATACCACCATTCAGCAAGAGGTAACCACTTGACCCATTGTGTTTGTTTATCAGATACAAAACAACGAAGTTATCCTTCCAAACATTTATTTACTATCTCAGTTTGACCATCAGATTGAGGATGATAAGATGAGCTATGAGCTAATTGAGTACCCAAACAAGAAAATAACTCCGTCCAAAAATTTCCAGTAAAAATGGGATCTCTGTCGCTCACAATGAACCTTGGGCTTCCATGTAGCTTTTGAATTCTGTCCATAAATGTAGTAGCAACTGTACTTGCTTTAAATGGATGAGATAATGCACAAAAGTGTGCATACTTGGTAAGTCTATCAACTACTACCATGATGACATTCTTTCCTTCGGACTTAGGTAAACCTGTGATAAAATCCATTGAAATCTCCTCCCAACGTTGACTTGGAATGGATAAAGGTTGTAGAAGTCCTTGGGTCTTAATTGTTTCCACTTTATTCTGCTGGCAAACCAAACATTCCGCCACAAACTTTCGAATATCAGATTTAAGGCCATCCCAAAAAAATTCTTTCTTCACCCTGTGGTAAGTTTTTAAAAATCCTTAGTGTCCTCCTAAAGGAGAAGTGTGCAATTCCAGAAGAATCTTTTGTTTTAGTTGGGAATTCTTACAAAGATATAAGCGATCTTTTTACCATAAGGAATCATTTTTCCAACTAAATGTATCAGATGTACTAGGATCTTGCTGCAACTTTTGAATGAGTGTCCATACATCTTTGTCCTTCTTCCATTCATCTCTTGCTTCAGTTATCCAATCTGGTTGGATAATAGAAATGGCACAAAGCAATGCTTCCACCTCTTTATTCTTTCTTGAGAGTGCATCTGCAACAACATTAAGCTTTCCTTTTTTGTAGATTATTTCAAAGTCATAACCCAACATCTTTGTGACCCATTTTTGCTGCTCTTCCGAAGATAGTCTTTGTTCCAAAAAGTGTTTAAGACTATCATGATCAGTTTTTACCTTGAAGTGTCTTCCCATTAGGTAAGTTCGCCATTTCTTTAGTGCATGCAGTATTGCTAACATTTCCTTCTCATAAATAGGTTTCGGTAAATACTTTCCTTTGATTGGACGACTTTCAAAAGCAATGGGTCTTCCTTCCTGCATTAAAACTGCACCAATTCCATTTCCTGAGGCATCACATTCCACAATAAAGGTTTTTGTGAAGTCCGGCGTAGCTAAGACCGGTGCTAGGCACATTGCCTCTTTAAGATGTTCAAAGGCCTTAGTTGCTTCAGGAGTCCATGAAAATGCATCTTTCTTCAATAATGTTGTTAGAGGTGTCGCTATTTTCCCATAATTCTTAACAAAATTACAATAATACCCTGTTAACCCAAGAAATCCTCGCAACTGCTTTATGGTTGTGGGGACTTTCCATTCCTTAATGGCTTTAATTTTGTTAGGGTCTACCTTAACACCCTCGTGGGATACAATATGACCCAGATATTCCACCTCTTGTACTCCAAAGAAACATTTGGATGTTTTTGCATATAATTGTTTCTCCTGCAATAGTTTGAGCACCCCGTCAACATGTTCAACATGATCCTTCCAAGACCTGCTGTAGATTAGTATATCATCAAAAAATACTAGCACAAATTTTCTAAGGAAGGGTTTGAAAATGGAATTCATCAATCCTTGAAATGTAGAAGGTGCATTGGTAAGGCCAAAAGGCATGACCAAAAATTCATAATGACCCTCATGAGTTCGAAATGTCGTTTTTGGAATATCTTCAGTCTTCATTCTAATTTGATGATATCCTGAACGAAGATCCAACTTGGTAAAATAAATTGCTCCATGTAATTCATCCAATAATTCATCAATCACAGAATGGGAAATTTATCTTTAATGGTGAGCTTATTGAGCTCCCTATAATCCGGACACATGCGCCATGATCCATCCTTCTTGTGTACCAATACTACAGGAGCAGAGAAAGAACTTTGACTAGGTTGAATTATACCCGCCTCTAACATTTCTGCAATCATACGTTCAATTTCGCTCTTTTGGAAGTAAGGATATCTGTAAGGCCTGATGTTTGGAGGAACACTTCCTGGAATCAAATGAATAGCATGATCATGATCACGAATAGGTGGGAGTCCTTTGGGAGTTTCAAACACCTTGGAATGATTGTCCAAGACTTGTTGGAGATCTGCAAAAATAGATGATTTTGATGTTGTAACTTCTAGTGAGCATAATTGTGCAATTACGCCTCGTTGTTCTTTCTTTAGAAGCTTTGTCATGCCAACCAGCTCCAAAGAGAGAAGAAAAGAGATATTCACGCCTTAGAAATGAGCCACTTCGAGGGGGCAACCTACAACATGTTATCATATGAATGAACAATTTGATGATTCATTTACAAACCTCCTTTCTATATATACTGAGTCCATGGGGCCAAGTGAATGTAACCCAAACAAATACAATGTAATCCTAGCCGACCTAACAATAATAATTTAGGGGCACAATAATAACAGAATGGGGGTTACAAGGGTACAATAATAACAATAAAGGGGTTACACTAACAACAATAAGGTACTATACTAGTAATATAGGGACCTAACATTATTTGCAAATCATTAACCTATTGAGAGATCCCTCTCAGGTTGAGGAGGCTAAGCCTCAACTAAAAGTTTGGTTTGAAATAGTTACTCAGGGTCTCCTTGACTAGCATCCTATCAGGGTCTGATTTTGAGATAACATCTTTCATGGATTTAGGACTCTGCACCCTAATTTCCATGGTGTCTCATCTACTCTGCTTTGGAACTTCGTGCTTCACCATAAGGTATGGATTTCTAAGCTCATACCCATCTGATGGTTCGTTGGTAAGGTATTTTTCCAAGATTTTCACATGTCACAATATCATAGATAAAAAAGAATCAAATGAATTTCATAATGAACTTATTCACATTTCACCAAGGATAGTGCATGAATTCCACAGTCATTTTTGTTTTGGATAAATTACTTTCACGGTAATTTATAACTCAACCATCCTTGTTGGCAATGACCAAGTCCCCTACCACACTTAGTACAATATTAAGCATATATAATCATACAAATCAGGTATCATCCATAAATCATAATTAACCATATGTTTCACATAACCATGACCATAGATGTATCTATGTGTCTCAATCTTGGATCACCATCCATTTCATACACCTATTTCAAAAGTGGGACACCAAAAAAGAAAACATTGATAATATGTACTTAACCAAAATTAGTCGTATACACATAGCCATAAATATTATCATAAGCACACAACAACCAGGTGACCCAAACTAGGTCTATAGAATACAATTATATACATAAGTTTGACATGCATATTCT
Source organism: Pinus albicaulis (assembly GCA_034641835.2). NCBI lineage: Eukaryota > Viridiplantae > Streptophyta > Pinopsida > Pinales > Pinaceae > Pinus > Pinus albicaulis. The sequence goes on from CM076584.1 coordinate 1,558,905,262, forward strand.
TATATTATTGCATCAAAATTGCCCTCTCCAAGTGTCACAAAACTAACCTTTCCAAGGTGGGACACTACATAAATGAAGAAATTTAGTGGAATTTTGATTTCCAAAGTTGTGAAGGATATAGTCAAGATGTTGACTAGATTTCTCTTGAACAGCTCAATAGAATGATCATTGCATAAGTAAATGGCCAAGTGATGCAACCATAATTATGAGGTGGAATCTCTCAACTTATATCTTTCTTTTTTGAATGTTTTCCTTGGGTTTTGAAGGGGTTGTTATATGCTAATGAATAAGAGAATAGACATAATAGAATTGCAAGATATTGAATAGCCAAAAATTCATATGCATTGATAAAAATTAGGACATTGATATGCTAGGAATATATATGCATGGTAATGATGAGCATACATATAGCATGAATGTAGAATTAGAGTATTTTATTGTCATATAATGATTATGATGGCTAAACATGCTTAGTGATGAATATGTAAACGTGAACAAGTTGATTGTATGTCTAGAGAAGCTAATGAGGATATTGCATATAGTCTTGTGGAGATAAGGATATGGATTAAAAACAAATTATTGAGAGGTTGGTAAAGAGGAATGCAAGAACCCTCCCTCAATTACCAATTGATAAAGTAGCATCCAATAGGTTATTGCAACTATGTAGGTATAATTTTGGTATGCACAAATATTGAGAGGAGTTAGGTAAGAATTCCCTTAGCAAAAGTCTAACATTAGCAATCATATGCATGCATGAATGGCAAGTAAATGAAAAGTTAGCACTAGATATCTTGTGGGTGATGTTAATGGTCACCTAGTAATTCCATGTTACTTGCAATGAATGATTTCTTGTTTTTCACTACAATTGGAAGAGGGAAACATAATGCATGTCATTAGAATGACTAGGCTCTCATAAGGCAGGATGTTATTGCATTTAATATATGTACATGAATGATGAGAAAACCATGCATGTAGTACACAAGCATGTCGGTGAACATGTTTGAGGCATTGTTTGAGTGCATGTTTGAGTGAAAAATTTGAATGCTTGTTTATGAATATGCACGTGAAGTGGGGAGGTAGGAAACTAAAAAGATAGAGTTAGTCTTAATTTTTGAAATTGAGATCATCTAAGGGGATGATGGATATCATAACTAAGGAGAGTTGCATGTTGATGTAGTCACATATGAACAAACTACAAGAAAGCTTTGACTAAGTAAATAGAGTTACAAAATGATGAAGACAACAACTAAGTATTATGACACCATTAGATTATATTTGATCCACTATCTATAAATATGATTATACAAGATTGATATATTGGATATGAATATGGTATTGTGAAGTGTTTGTGTTGTGTAGAATGATGGGCTAAATCCAGAAGGAAATGGTAAGCCCAATGGACAATAACTTCTCAATGGAAATGAAGTAGAGGAGTTGTGAATTCTAGGTAATGCAAAAGAATTAAAAGGGTAAAATCCTTGACTCTCTTGCTTGCTATTGTTTTATTAGGAGTGAAAGAGTTAAAATGTACAAATCATATAAGCATGAGAACACTAATGAAACTTGGAAAGGAAAGAAATTGAATATGATAATTTCACTCATAAATAGATCAAGAGGTTGCTTAATAGAGTGCATGCAAATGTTCCAAGGCATGTCAGATATTTAATGAGGATTTAAAAGTGTTGAGGCACATGATTGTTTATTCTCTTGATAATCTAATGTAATTGTGAATTTTCTATGTGATTAGGAATGATCAAAGATGATGATGATAATGTTACCTCACAACCTAAGGCAACGGACAAGGGAAAATAATGATTGCCATAAGGCTAATGAAGGGAACATGCAAGCTTCAAAGAAGTATGTTAAGACCTATGTAAGCCCCATGTTAACCCTAAAACCCCTTATTAATCCCAAGATATTGAGTTATTACATTTCTATTGTTATAATTTTATGTAGGCTAGAACCTTTCAATGTACCGTTTAATTATAATTATATCATTTGTCTCCTATACATAGTAAGGACATCTAGTATCAAAGATCATAAAATATTATTTTGTACGTTGTATTCATTGAAAATCTAGATTAGATTTGAACTACTGGCTATAAATCTAATTACACAAGACTAATATGTTGGATACTACATAATGGAAATAGTGTGTAATAAACCCTATGTGTCTTCCTCTCTCCTTGAGAGTGCATTTGTCATAATAATTTGTTTTCCATTTTTGTACATAATTCAAAGTCATAACCTAGCATCCTTGTAGCCCATTCTTTTTTGTATTTTGAAGATAATATTTGTTCGAAGAATTAATTCAAAATATAATGATCCACTTTTACTTTGAAGTATCTTCCTATTAGGCATGGATCCATATCGTAACTGCATGCGGTATGGCCAACATTTATTTTTCAAAGATGGGTTTGAGTAAGTTATTTTCCCTTAAGTTCACTACTTTCAAAGGCAAGGGAGGGGTCGTCCTCCTTACATCAAACCTACACCAATGCCATGGCCTGATGCATTACACTCCACAACAAAGGTTTTTGTGAAGTCAAATGTGGCCAATATTCAACTTGTACGCATAGCCTCTTTAAGTTTTTCAAAATATTTGGCCACTTATTTAGTTTAATAAAACGCTTCATTTTTCAGTAATTTTATAAGAGGTGTTGTTATTTGACCATAATTATTGACAAATTTGTAGTAATATCCTATCAATCCTAAGAATCCTCTTATTTTCTTAAAGGTATTGGGGATTAGCCATTCCCTCATATCTTTGATTTCGTTAGGGTCCACTTTGAAACTTTTATGGGATACTATGACAACCCAATTAGTTACATTTATGTATGAAATGTAAACATTTTTTATAAAAATAAAAACGGGTTGAGTAGTGGGACATGAATTCAAAAGGGATAAGGTAATTGCTAGCTAGAAATAATAATAAGGTATAGGAAATTGAAAATGAATATTGGGAGGTTGCAAATTGGAAAGATGTGTTGGCCACTCACTTCATTAAAAAAACAAAAATTGCATTTAAACAACCTCGAGAACAACTGGACAAGTGGAAAATTTACATCGGTTAACAAGATCTTGTTGGCAGGAGTTACTGTTAGCAGGAGGCAAGAGAAAGAGTAAAATAAAACTTTTGGAAATAAGGTAGCCTAGCAAGGAATTTGAAGAGCCAAGGGATAAAACAACAAAGGAAGGGGAAGTTGAACTATTGGGAGGAGGAAAAAATTTGAACAACAAGAGAAAAGAAGAGAGATATGAAACAAAATGAGCTTTTGGAAAAAGAGGAAGAGTGCAGGCGGCAATTGAAAAGAGAGGAATTGAATTCCAAGGGAAGGTTGAACAACAAAATGAATTAGCCTTCAGTTGTCAAGGGAGCAGGAAGAAATCACGAAGTGAGGAATTAATTGCCTCTCGAGTCCTCGTTATATAGGAGGGTGGATATGGTGTTTCTTAGGAAATTCGTAAGGGTTGGGGTGGAGGAATTAAACTGGAAGATTCCTAGAGGATTTCTGGATGTTTCATTGTTGTATGTTGATTTTATTGTGAATCCTTGATCTGGATGGAACCAAAGTGTTGAGTTTTGAAGGGTGGAGATAGCTGGTCTCTAGACTCCCTTTGCACTTGTTGATTTTAACTCAGTTAGTGGGTGGAGGTGGATGAATCTCTAGGGTCCTTGGTTCAACTGATAGATGCATTTAATCCTTGAAGCAAAAGATCCCTTAACCTCTATAATTCGTCCCGTGGGTGACAATTGTAAGTGATACTTGGTCAAAGTTGTCTATGGCGAGGTTGAGAGTCATTGTCCCAGACTCAGTTTCCCATTAGTTTTTATATGCCTATTTACATTGTTGGTTCGAAATTATTTTTATTTATGGCATGGTTTATGATTTCGTTGTCTATGTGATTGACCAATATTTTTGTTGTCACTATTTTAAAGGTATTAGAACAATATGCGGTTGTAACGGTTATGTTCATGCAATAACCAACATGGAAATATTTCTTATTGTGGTGAGATGATTATGTCTATTACAAGCTCTTACCAACATTGTGCATGTTTAATGTGTGTAATTTCATATTACAAGTTACACGAGGATGTGAAAGCGTGATTGCATGAGATGCATGGTTTTACACTAACATCATGGATGCATGGATTATTTCATTATGATGGTGTTGGGTTGCACTAGTATAAATAATTTTTCAATATTGTCAATGGAAATTGTGGAATGATTGGTAATATTTTTTTGATTTCATGTTTAAATTATTGTATAAGTATTAACAGACTTATTGCATGTTAACTAGTAAATTCTTGAATGAAAGAAGGGAGGCTTGATGCCATTCTTTTTAGTTGCATTCTATCATTTAGTTAAGCATGCATGAGATTAAGAGTTTGGTTCACTGATTTTCTCAACTGATAAGTTTGTTGAGCCAAGGAAAGCAAGTTTTCTACTCGATTAATGAGATGCTACAACTCTATGTAATTTTGTGAAGAAAATGCACTTAAAAGCATTGTCAGATTTTTATCATGCTTATGATTTTTTGTTTCTAAAATTTTAGTCATAAATTTCTTAGGAATTTAATGGCCATCAAGTGTTGAGAACAATGCTTGAAAAGATAGAAAACATAATGCTTCGTTAAAGTGCTGGAAACTGCTGAAAATTAAAGTAAAGTTAAAAAAAAATGTTAGGAGGTCAACCAGGTTGGGGGTTGGGTGGTCAGCCAAAATGGTCGGATATGTGGTGGGCGGCGGGCATTGCCCCGACCTACCACAGGCCGACTTGGCTTTCGGCAACACACAAGTTGGAGGTTGGCTAAGGTCGGTGTAACAACCCTGGTTAAAAATCCATGTAAAAATCCATGTAATAAAATCCATTATCATCTTGTTGTGCTTTCTTCTGATTTACTGCCATATCATTAGCATCAAACAGTCTTTCGAGAGGCACCAAGCCTCTTGGAAAAACATTGTCTTTCAACTGAATAATCTCCTGACCACCAATCTTCTTTTTCAGAGTCTTCCCGACCCAACTCATCTTCATCAGCTTTCCAAAGCAATCTGATGATCTTCAAAAATCCTCAATCATCAACAAAAATTGCTTAATCTATTTATCATCCTCAAAGACCCGCCAATGTTTGACATTGTCGTGATTGAGGGACCTATGTCTCATCTCAATCTCATACCTTAGTCTTGGACTAATTGGAGGTTTGAATGTACTAGTCAGTAACCGATAAATAATCCGCCATTCTATTCTCTTCTATTGTGATAAACCGTAGGTTAAAAGCTTCAAAGTAGTTTTCAATTAAATCCCGAACCTCATTCCTATATGCTCTTAACCTTGGATGTTTAGTTTGACACAAATTCTTAATCTGTCTTATGATCAATTCGTAATCACCAAACACGGTCATAGATCGAATTCCCCATTTGTTTAGTCTATCCCTGTATTAATGATTAACGCTTCATATTCAACTACATTATTAGTGGACTCAAACTCCAATTTGAAAGAAAAAAGGTACAAGATTACCTTCCCGAGATACAAAAATGAAACCAGACTCCGCATCTTCTTCTTTTAGAAAACACGCCATCAAAATAACACTTCCAAAGTATGTTTGAATGCAAATCCTTATGTACAATGGTCGAAGAGAGCTACCCTTGTGATTCTTCGACAAATTCTCGCATCTTCATGCAGCATGAAACAAGAGAGTCATCCTTCTCTTGGCCATAAATAGGTGAACTACTGCATCTTTCTTAGTGGAAGTTTTTTGAAATCTAGTTTCTCTATACAACCTCCTTTCTTCCCCATTAAAAACAAGAATGATATCATATGTAAAATCTAGCCTTCAAAACTCCTCCAAGCTTTGCCCCCCAATATCTAGTATAATAACATACCAACTGGCCGGAATGTCGCCACTACCACATCCATCATAATGCTCTTGGCTGAGATTTGAGACAATGAAACAACCATATCTTTAATAAGACCCACACACATCACCCTTTTTTGAATCAAAAGAATAAAGATCTCTGTATGGCTAATAGTGATTTGTAAATTTAACTCTTTCATCACACACAATGGCATCGTATGGTGGGATGCGCCGAATCTAGCATACAATTGTGTAAAACAAAATCATGTAGCGAGAAGAGATATATAAAAAGGAGGGACGGAAGAATCTACCTCTTCAACATGAGGCCCGAAGGTAACCACCGGTTTTTCTTCCGCTGAGATTTACTATATTGCCCACTTCATCGACCGAGATAAATTGATAAACTCGCAATATCCTTCTTATAACCCGAGGTGTTTTTATTAACTCTGAAGAGGTACTTGAATTTTTACTTTCTCCAACTCTTTCGACAAACTGAAAGTTTGATTTTGTTTTTGTCAACTTTTCAGGTTCTTCTTGATTTTTTATTGGAATTTGGGCCTTGATTCGAAACAAGAATAACTTTCTCCAAAATATTAGGGTCTTAATCTTTGTTTGAGAAGCCCCAAATTGTCGTTTTTCCTTCTCTTTTTCTTCATTCATGGGCATTTTCCCCTTATCCGATTTCTTAATCCGATTTTTTCTGTAATGGAGTAGTCATCGGAGCAGATACCGATTCCGATTCCTTTTCCTCATCATCTTGAGTTCTTAACCTCTTTTTTTCGACCTCAAATCGTATTTTTTTATGTAATTCTCGATTGCATGAAGTCCGTAGAAAATATCCGCAATAGTCATCCATATCTTCTTGATCGAATGAAAGATCGGCTTTCTTCATTTTCTTCCACTCCCATTCTTCCTCTGTTTCATCGTCTTCCATGTACACACCGAAATTCGAGCATCATCCTCTCTTTCTCATCATCATCATCTCGCTGAACGGGATGGAGCTCTTTCTATATACAAAGGTGCTTGCACCCTCGATCTTGATCTTTCCTTTCTCTGTAGAATCTCGCAGTGGGCTGCTTTTTAAATTCGGGGATTAAAAAACCCTCTATTTTGTCTTGCAGAGCTTATTATCTATTTCCAACTTCACCAATTTATTAGACAAATTTTTTATGATCTTAGTCATATCGTCAATTCTCCGATCTTGAGATGAGGCTTCTTCTTTAGCTTTTTCCTTTATCTTGAACTTTACCAGAGAACGCGACATATTAGCCTCAATCTCCGGAGCATCGCTTTGAATCGCTCCAAAGTAGGGGACCTTCTTTCTCTCAATGTGAAACTCGAACTCCGGCTCAAATGCACCAAATAAACAACCCTTGCTCCAATAGGAGGAGGCTTCATTTCCGCAGGCAAAATATTATACAATTTGTTAAATCTTTTCACAAAATCACTCATATTTTCATCAGATTTCTTCTTTATTGCACTAAATTCTGTCAAAGAATAACCGTGGTCCCTCTTTTCGCCCCACCTCTCGATGAAACGTCTTTTTAGGGTATCCCAATCATTTATGGTACCATTAGGCAATCCTTTAAACCATTTCCTTGCCTCTCCACTTAGAGACTGAACAAAAAGTCTCATTACAACGTCCAAATGTTCAACATTTAAATTCTCAAGCAAATGTGCAAAACGAGGGCAAGTGCTTGCTCGTGCTTATTTCATCTTCACCCGGTAAATCTAGGGAGTAACTTGAGATACTCCCTAAGGCATATCATGCGATGGATTTGGGGTATATTTAATGGTGCATATCTATTCATCAAGAAAGCAGGGGCCGCCATGTTTATGCCCGATTAATCGCTTTCCGAGTGGGGGTAAAATGAATACCGATTGTAGGTGGGGGGTGAGTGAGGTGGAACAACTCGACTATAGGAGTTGGAGTATGAACAATTGCAGAAAGATCCGGGAGCGTGTATGGGGCTGAGTTTCGTAAAAGGGAAAGACACAAACTCCAAAGATTTCTCTTCTAACGTAGGTTCTTGAAAATGAATGGGTGATGGTGGGGATTCTTTTTCCAAGAAAATGAGTTTCCCGGGAAATATTATTGGAGTGATGGAGTGCGTGAACTGACTGCCCGGTGCGAGCAAACGTAGTTTCGGTGTATCAAATATTTTTGGTTTCCGGCCCTTCTTCGAAATGAGCTTCTCGAGATCGGACAAAACATGAACTTTTTGCTCGAGAGGTATCCGACTCGTGTGAGGTTTCTTAGGATCCAAAGCTATTTTAAAAAAAAACACAGCTGCTTTATTATTTCCTCCTCTCGCGAACAACCGGAAGAAATGTAAAACAAAACCCAGGGAAATCTTCGAACCTTCGTTCCCCGGCAATGGCGCCAATTTATGTTGTACCTTGAGAAACAATTCCTTGCTGTGTAAAGGAATCGTGCTCAAGACATTATCCGATGATGTCACAAAAATTATTATATATCTCGTCTCGTATTAAAAACCCTTAAACATTGATTCATAACCTTCAAATATCAAACCCATACATGTTTATGCAATGCCATATTCCACTTATACCGAAATGAATGAATGGAAGAAAATGAGAAGAGGATTTCAAACTCGATATGTTATTTAGAACAGGAATCTACCACTTCAAACCCAGAAAAGAATTATGTAAAGATAAAGTTAAAATAGAGTAGCGCACATTAAGGTTTGTTTAACTCTTAAATACACATGTATAAAGAGACCCGTCGCTCAAATTACTCTATTTCATTCATAGATATGAAAACATTATGTAAACGGGATAAACTTTCAACATAAACAGAATAATAGAAACTTGCATACTTCTATCATTGATTTGCAATTCTCAAGCACAAAATTTTGCTTCAAGGTTCAAAAAACTCGAAACCTTCATCTTTCTTGAAATGGTCTTTAAATACGATATCACAAGATAGTTTCCAATAATGAAACCGATTCTAACGGCCCAAACAAATTCTAACTCGCTTGAACTACCGACCGTTACGGGAGGCACATGCCTCGAAAAAGGTCTTATTACATTTACATGATTTTGAGAAATAACATAATGATAATTTGAAAAACTTCTAATCTATGAGAATAGCTGCTCCCGAAGTGGTTGTTGAATCAACGGCTACTTTTGGTTGAGCCGTTAGGACTCTCTTTGTTGAGTCTATTGAAAATTTCTTGCACTTCTTCCATAGCTCATTTTGAGTGGTCGAGGAAATTTTGAAACTTTGATATTCTATCCCGAATGCCACAATTTGATCTGTGTGTTGGTTTTCTTGTAAAGAGAGTCTTCTACCATCCATAGCAAATTGAAATGCCTAAACGAAGTTAAACACGCTTTCCCCTTTTTAAAATTTGTGTCTTTTCGTGCCTATTATCCGACTTACTTTTTGCTAATTTTAACCGATCTTCATAAAACTTCCATGACATAATATTTCCTTTCTCGATCGGCATGAAAGGTAAACTCGTTTCGGTCAATTTGTCAAATGATATATCAAACTTCTTTACTTGTCTCCTTGATTCCCGGTAACCTTTTCTCTCGCAACCTTCCGAAGATCATTCTTAATTATCATCTTATTAACTTCCTCGCATAAAAATATCTCGTCTTGTATTCCAATATCTTCTAATTCTTCGTCCGATTTGGAATTGATGAAATTTATAAACTTTCTAGCCCAATTTTTCTCTTTTTAATGGCCGTCTCGCTTTTTCAAATAATATCTCCTCTTCAAGTTCTAAGATGAGGCTTTTCTCTTTAGCAACTATATTCGAGAGAATTCCAATTTGACTTCATTTCGAAATAATCTCACCCCAAATGATATCTTTAGCTTTTATAAGTGAGATATTACCTTTTAACTTCTCCTTGAGATCTTTAATTTCATCTTCAGACCTTCGTAATTTCTGCTTATTCTCATTCGCTTTATCTTCTAGTGCCCGCATGATCTTGGTGGCCGTTTCTAACTCGATTGAGCTCGCTTTTCGATCTCGTTTCGCCATCTTCAATTTCGTGGCCGAGCCGAACAATCTGTGCTCGAGGGTCACGCATCACCGTAGGAAAAACAAATGTACAAGTATGATTTTCAATATGGTTTTGTAATGAAATAGCAATCCGCTTTACTTTAGTCAACTCTTCATATTTTTCCGTAACAATTGCCGACGCAATTCTTCTTTCTCTTTTTCCACTTCCGCTACTTCGCAACCCATTGAATGTTCTCGCACCAGGTAACTTCAAGCTTCCTTCTTAGGGGTGGATATTTCTATTTCTGCACTCTTCATGAGCTTCAGTACCACGACCTTGTCATTCGGATCTACACCAATCTTCATGATAATCTTTTTTAACTCTTCGTTTTGAACTGATAAGGCCCTTGAATTGGCCTTTTCCATTCCGAACTCGTTTGATAACTTTTGTAAGCATGTTTTCGACTTTTTAACCGTCGTGGCATTAGTCTTGGTTAAATCATTAACAATTAACTGTCCATACCGTATATGAAGGTTCATCTTATCCCACAAGGGGATCTTATTAACATCCATAGTTATATTTACCTCATTGAAACCGCTTGAAAGATCCAAGGGACATCCCCGTTGGATGTGTTAGAGCCATTCTCGATTGATCCTTTTCAAGGTCCATTATAGTTAACAACCTAGTATGATCAGCATTTACTATATGATGCTCCACTCGAGCCTCTACATTAGCTTTTATTCTATGATTTCTTTCTTCAATCCGTGTAAATATTTGTTTGATCGAAGGCATCTTCTCTCGAACAAAGTTCATGGCCTATAGGAGAAGAGGGGACATTTTTGCTCCTCATTGATATGGAAGGTAAAAACTGTGTGAGTTTGAAGAATGATCTTCAACCAATTTGGTTCTCTTTTCCTCTCTCGACTCTTCATCATCTACTTCAACAACATCATCCCTACCTCTTTTTTTTCCCTTTCAATTATAATAGGTGTTTGAATACTTGCTTTTTGATGTATTTAATTCGGCCCTGGTTCCGCCAGCCCTTTCTCCCGATCGTGTTTGTTTACGTGAGAAAACGCAGAATATCCATTCTCAATTCTTTCTCTGGGAAATCACTCTATGCGGATCATATGACCATTTTTCTCCTAGTAGCAAATGTGTCTCTTCCAACATTTTAGAAACTTCATCAAAAGCTTGCCTCATATTGACCACGAAAGGTCCCACACTCATAGGGCAATTTATACATAAAACCTTTCTTCATGGGAAGAAAATGCACCTGATCCACATTAAGGCTCATGTCTTTATGAATTCCAAGGCAAAAAAGCCACATAGGTACAGAAGTCGGGAGCCTATAAGGCTCAATGCTAGCTCCATACAATCTTTATCTCTGAATACTCTTTCAAACACAAACCAATCTCCGAATCCGCAACTCGGTCCTAACCGTAGAAATTCCCCCAACTTTTGGTAGAAAACATGGAGGAGGGACTCCATTCAAAATTCTATAAGTAATAGACATATAATGACTATCAAACTCAAATAACCCCGCTTCATTTCCTTCTTTTTCTAGTCATGTCGACCCAAAATAAACCGATTGCTTTTTTTCTTGTTAAAATCAACTATATTCAACCCCAAACTCATAAATTATTCGACATTTTGATATAAAAATAAATACACAATCAATGACGGGAATTTAAAGAAACTCGTAAGAGGAAAGGTCATCAACTAAGAATTTACAATCTCCTCGCCGTAAAGATGGAATGCCGAGAACAACCCCTCGGCTTCATCATCGTTGCGTACATTCCCAATACCGATTTATCAACTCGTATGGTCATTGTCTTTGCCCAAAATCTTTGCAATGCAACTCAAAATTGGTCTATACTCGTGCATTGAACACTTCCAAACTAAATTCTTCTCCTTATAGTTGAGCTTCCTTTGAATTTGATCTCAAGTAGGACATACATTGATCAAATTCTTCATCCGAAAGGTCCTCAAAATAACGAGCCAATGAATCTTCAAAGAATTGCGGTGGTGACTCGTTTTCGAGAAAGCATAATGCTTGGCGAAATTAACCGTGTCGATACTTGCAAAACGTTTTCTCCCTCGAATTCATTACGAAACACTTACCAGGATACATTGAAGAGACCAGCCCATGAGATAAACTCTGGGAAAGAAATGGGCTTTTGGGATACAGTAGACAAGTATACCGGAATTCTTCATGGCAGAAAATACTGGGGATTTCTCAACGTTTAGGGTCACTTGATGATACAATAAGGGATGATTTACAAAAGACATGGTATCCCGGACATCTTTTTCACTCGTCCATGAGGGAATTGAGGCTTGACGAACGGATAAAGAAACTCGTTTTTCCATGGCTTAACAGACAACGGATAGCAAACGGAAAGGTGACGGTGATACAATTTCGAAAGGGGGGAAAACGACATCGTGTACTTTGAAAAAATGGGGTAAAAAGAACCTTTTTAACAACTACGCAAAGACATATTAAATGCCTGGAGTGACGTGTAAAGCGCTACGACGTGGGGTACGACTGCTCTTCCACCTCGTTTTATGACGTCTACCGCTGGGGTCGCTTTCGGAGTACTGCGACAAATTTTTAGTTGCCCCCCCCCCCCCCCCGCAATGCATCCACGCCGTCGATCAACTTTTACCCGTGGTCAAACGGGTCAATTGTGGGGGCAGTTGATCCATTAACTCATGAAATATTCGCACCTCCGCAATTCATCTCCGCTCATAATCTTCAAGGCTTGTCGCTTCTGCCTTCAAACTTGCTTGATTTTTAAACATCAAACGATAACACGAATCCAAATAAAGTTTAATAATAAACTTAATTGGTAACGAAATTCGAAAATATTTCTTTTTCATGCTATGGTATACATTATACCATAACATATATATATATATATATATATATATATATATATATATATATATTATTTAAAATTCAGATTTTTTTTGCTATTTTTCAATTTTCAAAATTAAATAGAAAAAAGATATGCTGATATGATCCACAAAATACTGCTCACCCGGGGATAGTGTTTTTTGCCATGAAACACTAAGAACCTGTATTAGTGCCTTCACTACGGCATGGAGTCAAAAATTGCTTGATGAAATATGTACAATGATCACACCGGATATATACAATGATGGTGAAACAACTCTTTAGTGCGGGAAATAATGCTTTAGATATTGCCCATTCACAGCATATCTAATACTTCTTCTTCGAAGATTTTCGAAAGATGAAAGTAATATTCATCCCGACTTCATTAATTTTTGAATGGACCATACCACAAGGGATCAAATTTTCCGTGCTTCCCTTTGTCTTCCTCGCGGGTATCCCACCTCAATACCCGGGTCTCCCTTTCCGAAAGATGATTTATTTTGCTTTCCTGTCAAATATTGTCTTCATTTTTTCTTTTGTCGATAAGAAAGAAAATTCTCCCCAGAACCTTATTTCTGTGTTCACTTATCTCCATTACATTATTCATTCTTCTAATCATGGCATTAGGTTCGCTGAGCATCTTGAAGGAAGGAAATCATAGGTTTCACCAAGCGAGGCGGAAACAATGCCCGAGTACCATATCTGAGCTCATAAGAGACTTTCCAATGGACCTCCTAGTGGTCATCCTTGTTGTCCATCGAGAAAAAACTAGCTTTGAATCCCAATCCTTCGATTTTCATTTATTGTCTTCGTCAAAAATTTTACTAGCGTTTTATTAGAAGATTCTCGCCAATCATTTCCCCGTGGATGATAAGTTGTAGAATGAGACAATATTACACTATAAGTCCGACAAAAAATTAACAAACCCGAGTGAGCTGAAAACTTGGGCATTATACGTCACAATCTTTGATGACATCCAAACCCTTGCTAAAGATATTTTCTTCTAGAAACTTCATAACAAACGCAAATCATTTGCCTTCCCGGTGGGGATTGCCTCCACCCACTTTGTAAAATAATCTATAGCAAATGAAGGATCCACTTAAATTTCCCATTGGATGGCGGATTGATTTCTCCAATGAAATCCAATCCCCATTGTCTGCAAAAAGGTTCTTCGACAAAACACAGGGGAGAAGAGGTAAAGGAGCTAACTTTTTTTCTTTCGCAAACACCCGACATTTTTGACAACTTCAGATCGCTTTATAAACATCAAAGAAACACAAATGGCCAATAGAAACTCTGATTTAAAAACTTTGTGAGAAGTTACCTTCCAACCGTAGTGACTCCCCCGTACAAACATTCATGATATTCTTTAATTACTTCCGAAAACTTCCTCCTCTCGTCAAACATAGCAATAATACACCAAACAGGATCTTTCCAATATAACTTTGCTTCAATTATGACATAAGGCTTCGAGCCTTTGAAGTTTTAAAGCTCCTTATTTAGTTCTATCTATTGAAGGAGGACAATAAAGAAAGCATAAATAATGAACAATATCTTTGTACCAATGCGAGCACGTAAATTTATATTTAATTGCCGACTTCGCTCGAACATCACCTCGTTTCTTCATTGACTTCCTCTACAGTGCCAGTAAATTAATTCTCGGTGCTTGGAAATTTGACTCGTTAACAATTTTTCCAGCCCCCAATCCTTTAATCGACTTTGTTGGTTTAACATCCGAGGTCATATTCTTTAATTTTAGCAATCCATTTGCCCCTTTTTCCATCCACATCACTTCGTAATAAAACATCTTTTACGATGAAAATTAGGAACATATGCTAAAATCTGGAATGAAGAACATAGGTTCTGAATGCTTTCAATGCTTTCACCGAGCATAGACTTGTTTCTCCAATATATTATACTTCAATTACTGCATCTCGGAGCACTTTACTGAAATATGCTACGTGAGTTGTTCATACTTTTCTTCATTTCTCTCTGTAATAACACAACAGACAATTGTTGAAGTAGACGCAAATGAGAAAATTTGAAATGGCTTCAAATAACTGACTAATTAGAACAGCGCTTCCTTTAAAGCTTCCTTAATCCTTTGAAAAGATTCCCCTTTCTTCTTTTTCCCACTTCACCTCAACATCCTTTTTCAGCATATCTCGTTATTTTCTTGACGATCTCTCGCGTAATTAGGAACAAACCTTCTTAGAAAAATTAATTTTTTCCAAGAAACCTATGAATATATTTCTTACTTCGACGTTGGAATTGATTGTATTTACTTCGACCCTCGTCGGGATCAATCTTCACTCCTTGTTTGGAAACAATATGTCTTAGCAGTTTACCCTCTTCCGGAGCAAACAAATATTTTTCTAGGATTCGATGATAACCCATACTTCCTACACTTCAGAAGGCTTTCTCGCAAATGTTGTAGATGTTCCTCATCGAATTTGAAAAAAATTGTGACATCATCCAGATAAAAAACCAAAAAAAACTCATCTCCCACAAATGCAATGTCCATCGCTCTTTGGAATGTATCCCCCCGCATTCATCGTGCCAAACGAGCATCCCTGGCATACATGAATGTCCCCGGCGGTGTAGTGAAAGCGCTTTTTCTTTTGATTTCCTTCTCCAAAACAACCCGATTATACCTTGAAAAACCGTCCACCATAGATAAACTATAAGCCCCAGTGATTTTTTTGTAAGACAAAAATCCATTTTTGGCAAAGGATAATTATCTTTCAATGAAGCCCTGTTCAAGTTCTCGAAATCTACGCACACACTTTATCTCTCCATTTTTATTTTTCGATCGGTACAAGATTGGAACCCAATCTGAAAATTTGAGAGGAACAATTATTTTGGCCTCGCAACAATTTCTTTATCTCTTTTCTCAATCAGGGACCAACAACAATGGATTGATTTGTCCGAGTTTCTGTTTATGCGGTTTGACTCGCATCTTTCGATCGGATTTTATGTTGTATAATACTCTGATCATAAGTCTTCAAGTCATCAGATGACCGAGCAAATACATCCTCAAATTGTTTGAACAGTATCTATGTACCTATGTTTATAGTCATTCGGAAGGCCTTTGAACAATTTTACCATTTTAGGCTCATATTGAGTTCCCAAATTACAATCTTCCACATTATCATTTTGCTATGCTTTCTTCCGATTCTATCGCCACATCATTAGTGTCAAACAAGTCTTTCGAGAGGCACCAAGCCTCTTGGCAAAACATTGTCTTTCAATCGAATAATATCTTGACCACCAATCTTCTTTTTTCGCAGTCTTACCATCCAACTCATCTTCATCAGCTTTCTAAAATCAATCCGATGATCTTCAAAATCCTCAATCATCAACAAAAATTGCTTAATCTGTTCATCATCCTCAAAGACCCGCCAATGTTTGACATTGTCAGAGGGATTGAGGGACTTATGTCTCATCACAATCTCATACCTTAGTCTTGGACTAATTGGAGGTTTGAATGTACTAGTCGTATATCTGCTAAAGAATCTATCATTCTATTCTTTTCTCTTGGGATAAACCCGTAGGTTAAAAGCTTCAAAGTAGTTTTCAATTAAATCCCCAGACCTCATTCCTATATGCTCTTAACCTCGATGTTTAGTTTGACACAAATTCTTAATCTGTCTTATGATCAATTCAGAATCACCAAACACGGTCATAGACTCGAATTCCCATTTGTTTAGTCTATCCGATAATAAGGATTAACGCTTCATATTATGCTACATTATTAGTGGACTCAAACTCTAATTTGAAAGAAAAAAGGTACAAGATTACCTTCCCGAGATACAAAAATGAAACCGGATCCAAATACTTCTTTAGAAAATGCGCCATCAAAATAACACTTCCAAAGTCCGTTTGAATGCAGCTCTCTTATGTACAATGGTCAAGAGAGCTGCCCTTGTGATTCTTCGCCGATTCCCGCATCTTCATGCAGCATGAAACAAGAGAGGTCATCCTTCTCTTGGCCATAAATAGGTGAATTACCCGCATCTTTCTTAGTGGCAGCTTTTTGAAATCTAGTTTCTCTATACAACCTCCTTTCTTCCCCATTAAAACATGAATGATAGCATATGTAAAAATCCAGCTTCAAAACTCCTCCAAGCTTTGCCCCCCAAGATCTAGATAATAACATACCAAATGCTGGTCTGGAATGTCTCGCTACTACCACATCCATCATAATGCTCTTGGTCTAGGGATTTGAGCCAATGAAACAACCATATCTTTAATAAGACCCACACACTTCACTTTTTTTTGAATCAAAAAGAATAAAGATCTCTCTATGGCTTAGTGATTTGTAAATTTAACTCTTTCATCACACACAATGGCATCGGGTATTGGGATGCGCTGAATCTAGCATACAATTGTGTAAAACAAAATCATGTAGCGTAAGAGATATATAAAAAGGAGGGACTGATGAATCTACCTCTTCAACATGAGGCCCGAAGGTAACCACCGGTTTTTCTTCCGCAGATTTACTATATCGCCCACTTCATCGACCGAGATAAATTGATAAACTCGCAATCTCCTTCTTATAATCGAAGTGTTTTTATTAACTCCGAAGAGGTACTTGAATTTTTTACTTTCTCCAACTCTTTCGACAAACTAAAAGTTTGATTTTGTTTTGTCAACTTTTCAGGGTTCTTCTTGATTTTTATTGGAATTTGGGCCTTGATTCGAAAACAAGTAACAACTTTATCCAAAATATTAGGGTCCTTAATCTTTGTTTGAGAAGCCCCAAATTGTTATTTTTTCCTTCTCTTTTTCTTCATTCATGGGTCTAGTTTCCCCTTATCTCGATTTCTTAATCTGATTTTTCCGTAATGGAGTCGCCATCGGAGCGAGTACCGATTCGATTCCTTTTCCTCATCATCTTGAGTTCTTAACCACTTTTTTTACCTCAAATCGTATTTTTTATGTAATTCGATTGCATGAAGTCCGTGGAACTATCCTCGCAATAGTCATCCATCTCTTCTGATTGAATGAAAGATCAGCTTTCTTCATTTTCTTCCACTCCTTCTTCCTCTATTTCTTCTTTCTGTTTCATCGTCTTCCATGTACACAACCGAAATTCGAGCATCATCCTCTTTCTCATCATCATCATCTCGCTGAACGAGATGGAGCTACTTCTATATACAAAGGTGCTTGCACCCGATCTTGATCTTTCCTTTCTCTTTTAGAATCCGTAGGTCGCTTTTTTAAATTGGGGATTAAAAAAACCCCTCTATTTTATCTTGTGTGCTTATTATATGTTTCCAAATTCACCAATTTATTAGACAAATTTTTTATGATCTTAGTCATATCGTCAATTCTCTAATCTTGAGATGAGGCTTCTTCTTTAGCTTTTCCTTTATCTTGAACTTTACCAAAGCTAATGGGACATATTAGCCTCAATCTCTAGAGCATCGACTTTTGAATCTGCTCCAAAGTAGGGGGACCTTCTTTCTCTCAATGTGAAACTCGAACTTCCGGCTCAAATGCACCAGTTGAAACAACCCTTTCTCCAATAGGAGGAGGCTTCATTTACGTAGGAAAACTATTATACAATTTGTTAAATCTTTTCACAAAATCACTCATATTTTCATCGATTTCTTCTTTGTTGCATTAAATTCTATCAAAGAATAACCGTGGTCCCTCTTTTCACCCCACCTCTCGATGAAACGATCTTTCTAGGGTATCCCAATCATTTATGGTACCATTAGGAAATCCTTTAAACCATTTCCTTGCCTCTCCACTTAGAGACTCGAAAAAAAAGTCTCATTATAACGTCCAAATGTTCAACATTTAAATTCTCGCAAATGTGCAAAACAAAGGGCAAGTGTCTGCTCACAGCTATTTCATCTTCACCAAGAAATCTAGGGAGTAACTTGAGATACTCCCGAGGCATATCATGCAAAAGGTGGTTGGGGTAGATTTAATGGTGCATATCTATTCATCAAGAAAGCAGGGGGCCGCCATGTTTATGCCCGGATTAACCGCTCCTTTAGTGGGGGGTAAAATGAATACCAATTGTAGGTGGGGGTGAATGAGGTGGAACAACCGATATAGGAGTTGGAGTATGAACGATTGCAGAAGAGATGGCAGCATGGGTGCCGTGAGTTTCTGTAAAAGGGAAAGACACAAAGTCCAAATATTTCTCTTCTAACATAGGTTCTTGAAAATGAATGGGTGATGGTGGGGGATTCTTTTTCCGAGAAAATGAGTTTCCCGGGAAATATTCTTGGATGATGGAGTGCGTGAACTCGCTGCTCGGTGCGAGCACAGCGTATTTTCTGGTGTATCAAATATTTTTAGTTTTCGGCCCTTCTTCGAAACGAGTTTCTCGAGATCGGACAAAATATGAACTACCGAGAGGTATCCGACCTCGTGTGAGGTTTCTTATGAGCCGTAGCTATTTTTAAAACAAACACAGACTTATTATTTCCTCCCTCTCTCGAACAACCGGAGGAAATGTAAAACAAAAACCTGGGAAATCTTCAAACCTTCGTTCCCGCAACGACGCCTTTAATTTATGTTGTACCTTGAGAAACAATTCCTTTCGTCATGTAAAGGAATCCGTGCTCAAGACATTATCCGATGATGTCACAAAATTATTATATATCTGCCTCTATATTAAAAACCCTTAAACATTGATTCTCAGTAACCTTCAAATATCAAACCCATACATGTTTACGCAATGCCATATTCCACTTATACCGAAATGAATGAATGGAAGAAAATGAGAAGAGGATTTCAAACCGATATGTTGTTTAGAACAGAATCTACCACTTCAAAACCCATAAGAATTATGTAAAGATAAAGTTAAAATAGAGGAACGCACATTGCAGTTTGTTTAACTCTTAAATACACATGTATAAAGAGACCCACTAGCCAAATTACTCTATTTCATTCATAGATATGAAAACATTATGTAAACTGGATAAACTTTCAACATAAACAGAATAATAGAAACTTGCATACTTCTTTCATTGATTTGCAATTCTCAGTACAAAATTTTGCTTCAAGGTTCAAAAAACTCGGAACCTTCATCTTTCTTGAAATGGTCTTTAAATACAGTATCACAAGACAATTTCCAATAATGAAACTGATTCTAACTGCCCAAACAAATTCTAACTGCTTAAACTACTCGATCGTTACTGGAGGCACATGCCTCGAAAAAGGTATTATTACATTTACATGATTTTGAGAAATAACATAGTGATAATTTGAAAACTTCTAATCTATGAGAACATCTGCTCCTGAAGCGGTTGTTGAATCAGCGACTACTTTTGGTTGAGCCGTTGGGACCTCTTTTGTTGAGTCTACTGAAAATTTCTTGCACTTCTTCCATAGCTCATTTTGAGTGGTCGAGGAACTTTTGAAACTTTGATATTCTATCCTCGAACGCCACAATTTGACCGTGTGTTGGTTTTCCCTCGTAAAGAGAGTCTTCACCATCCATAGCAAATTGAAATGCCTTAGCAAGAAGTTAAACACAGCTTTCCCCTTTTAAGATCTGTGTCTTTTAGTGCCTATTATCTACCTTACTTTTTGCTAATGTTAACCGATCTTCATAAAACTTCCATGACATAATATTTCCTTTCTCAGTCCGAGCATGAAAGGTAAACATCCCGTTTCGGTCAATTTGTCAAATGATATATCAAACTTCTTTACTCGTCTCCTTGATTCCCGCAACCTTTTCTCTCGCAACCTTCCGAAGATCATTCTTAATTATCATCTTATTAACTTCCTCGGCATAAAAGTATCCGTCTTGTATTCCAATATCTTCTAATTCTTCGTCCGATTTGGAAATGATAAAATTTATAAAATTTCTAGCCCAATTTTCTCTTTTTAATGGCCGTCTCGCTTTTCGTATAATATCTCCTCTTCATGTTCGAAGATGAGGCTTTTATCTTTAGCAACTATATTCGAGAGAATTCCAATTTGATTTCATTTCGAAATAATCTCACCCCAAATGATATCTTTAGCTTTTATAAGTGAGATATTACCTTTTAACTTCTCCTTGAGATCTTTAATTTCATCTTCAAACCTCTCGTAATTTCGCTCTTATTCGCATTCGCTTTATCTTCTAGTGCCCGCATGATCTTGGTGGCCGTTTCTAACTTTGATTGAGCTCGCTTTTCGATCTCATTCCGCCATCTTCAATTTCGTGTGCCGAGCTGAACAACTACGTGCTTGAGGGTCTGCATCACCCGTAGGAAAAACAAATGTACAAGTATGATTTTCAATATGGTTTTGTAATGAAATAGCACCGCTTTTACTTTAGTCAACTCTTCATCTTTTACCGTAACAATTGACGACGCAATTATTCTTTCTCTTTTTCCACTTCGCTACTTCGCAACCATTGAATGTTCTGCAGCGGTGACTTTAACTTCCTTCTTAGGGTGGATATTTCTATTTCTGCACTCTTCATGAGCTTCTCGCACTACGACCCTTGTCATTCGGATCTCACACCAATCTTCATGATAATCTTTTTTTAACTCTTCGTTTTGAACCGATAAGGCCCTTGAATTGGCCTTTTCCATTCCGAACTCGTTTGATAACTTTTGTAAGCATGTTTTCGCCTTTAACCGTCGTGGCATTAGTCTTGTTTAAATCATTAACAATTAACTCGTCCAATCTGCATATGAAGGTTCATCTTATCCCACAAGTGGGATCTTATTAACATCCATAGTTATATTTACCTCATTGAAACCGCTTGAAGATCCAAGGGACATCCCCGTTGGATGTGTTAGAGCCATTCTAAATTGATCCCTTTCAAGGTCCATTACAGATCAACAACCTAGTCCGATCAGCAGCTATATGATGCTTCGCCCGAGCCTCTACATTAGATTTTATTCTCTGATTTCTTTCTTCAATCTATGTAAATATTTGTTTGATCGAAGGCATCTTCTCCGAGAAAAGTTCATGGCCTCTAGGAGAAGAGGGGACATTTTTTTCTTCATTGATATGGAAGGTAAAAACCAAGTGAGTTTGAAGAATGACCTTCGACCAATTTGGTTCTCTTTTCCTCTCTCAACTCTTCATCATCTACTTCAACAACATCATCCCTACCTCTTTTTTTGCCCTTTCAATTATAACGAGGTGTTTGAATACTAGTTTTTGATGTATTTAATTTTCCTAGGTTCACGACATTTCTCCCGATCGAAAGTACCGTTACGTGAGAAAATGCAGAATATCCATTCTCAATTTCTTTCATGGGAAATCACTCTATGCGGATCATATGACCATTTTTTCTCCTAGTAGAAAATGTGTCTCTTCCAACATTTTAGAAACTACATCAAAATCTTGCCTCATATTGACCACAAAGGTCCCACACTCATAGGAAATTTATACATAAAACCTTTCTTCATGAGAAGAAAGTGCACTCGATCCACATTAAGGCTCGTCTTATGAATTCCAAGGCAAAAAAAGCCGCATAGGTACAAAAAAGTTGGGAGCCTATAAGGCTCAATGCTAGCTCCATACGATATTATCTCTCGAATACTCTTCAAACACAAACCAATCTCCGAATCCGCAACTCGGTCCTATCTGTAGAAATTCCCCGAGCTTTTTGGTAGAAAAAAATGGAGGAGGGACTCCATTCAAAATTCTATAAGCAATAGACATATAATGACTAGCAAACTCAAATAACCCCGCTTCATTTCCTTCTTTTTCTAGTCATGTCGATCCAAAATAAAACCGATTGATTTTTCTTGTTAACATCAACTATATTCAACCCCCAAACTCATAAATTATTCGACATTTTGATATAAAAATAAATACACAATCAATGACGGGAATTTAAAGAAACTAGAAGAGGAAAGGTCATCAACCGACAATTTACAATCTCCCCTCGCCGTAAAGATGGAATGCTCGAGAACAACCCCCCGGCTTCATCATCGTCGCATACCATTCCCAATACCGATTTATCAACTGTATGGTCATTGTCTTTGCCCAAAATCTCTGCAATGCAGCTCAGAATTGGTCTATACTCAGCATCGAACACTTCCAAACTAAATTCTTCTCCTTCTAGTTGAGCTTCCTTTGAATTTGATCTCAAGTAGGACATACATTGATCAAATTCTTCATTTGAAAGGTCCTCAAAATAACGAGCCAATGAATCTTCAAAGAATTGGAGTGGTGACTCGTTTTCAGGAAAGCATAATGCTTGGCGAATTAACTGCATCGATACCTGAAAAACGTTTTCTCTTTGCGAATTCATTACGAAACACTTACCAGGATACATTGAAGAGACCAGCCATGAGATAAACTCGGGAAATAAATGGGCTTTTGGGATACATGCAGACAGTATACCGAAATTCTTCATGGCGGAAAAGACTAGGGATTCCTTAGTGTTTAGGGTCACTTGATGATACAATAAGGGATGATTTACAGAAGACATGGTATCCTGGACATCTTTTTCACTGTCCATGAGGGAATTGAGGCTTGAAGAACCAGATAGAGAAACTCGTTTTGCCATGGCTTAATGGACAACAGATAGCAAACGGAAAGGTGACGTTGATACAGCTCGAAAGGGGGAAAACGACAGCAGGTACTTTGAAAATGGGGTAAAAAGAACCTTTTAACAACTGCGCAAAGCCATATTAAATGCCTGGAGTGACGTGTAAGGCCGCTGACGTGGGGGTACAACTGTCTTCCACCTCGTTTTATGACGTCACCGCGAGGGCTTCTAGAGTACGGCGGCAAATTTTTAGTTG
This sequence comes from Pinus albicaulis, assembly GCA_034641835.2. NCBI lineage: Eukaryota > Viridiplantae > Streptophyta > Pinopsida > Pinales > Pinaceae > Pinus > Pinus albicaulis. The sequence goes on from CM076584.1 coordinate 1,558,928,710, forward strand.
CCCCCCCCCCCCCGCAATGCATCCATGTCGTCGATCAAATTTTACCCGTGGTCAAACGGGTCAACTGTGGGGGCAGCTGATCCATTAACTCACGAAATCTTCACACCTCCGCAATTCATCTCCGCTCATAATCTTCAAGGCTTATTGCTTCCGCCTTAAAACTTGCTCGATTTTTAAACATCAAACGATAACACGAATCCAAATAAAGTTTAATAATAAACTTAATTGGTAACGAAATTAAAAAATATTTCTTTTTCATGCTATAGCATACATTATACCATAGCATATACTTTTTTTAAAAAAATTATATTTTTTTTTTTTGCTATTTTTCAATTTTCAAAATTAAATAGAAAAGGATATGCAGATGATCCACAATATCTGGCTCCACCTGGGGATAGTGTTTTTGCCACGAAACACTAAGAACCTACAGATTAGTGCCTTCACTTCGTGCATGGAGTCAAAAATTGCTTGATGAAATATGTACAATGATCACACCGGATATATACAATGATGGTGAAACAACTCTT